>VWZI01021156.1:1119958-1192257 GCA_013396835.1 Psilopogon haemacephalus | reverse complement strand
CCCCTTTTTTTTTTTTGTCGTTTAACAAGAAGGAAAATGAACATCTTTCACCCCAGTCTGACACTCAGAGCTAGTGTAAGGAGAGGTGTTTCTCAGGGAAGTTCGTTTTCTTCTGGTGCTGCTGCTGCTGGACTGAGCCTCACTAAAGGCTGCTTACAGCCCTTCCTCCCAAAGAAATGTCTTGAGAACACTTAGGGGCTTCTGGCATATTTGAGGTCACATTCTATCAGACCTTTCAGAATGAGTTTGCAGTTGGCATGCCTGTGGCATTTCCTTCATGCTGGCTGCAGACTAGTTAGGAGCCACTTGTTCTGCCCTCACTCTCTCTGGCTAAGGCCACGTTGCAGCAGTTACTGAGCTGAAATAATTTGGCATTGTTGGTAAAGCAATGTGTGAGAACTGGAATGGCAGGGAGGTTTGCATGCCAGGACCTACAATCCAGAGTAGGTGCTGTGGCTGTTGACTGCTGCTCTGCTACACACCGGGAAGGTGGTGGAGTGCCTTGTCTCTGTTGGTGTGCATGCAGTAAGGGTGGCACTGCTCAGTGTCACCTGCAGGCACTTTGTTTGCGAGTCACAAAGTGGTAGGGGCTGGGAAGGACCTCAAAAGATCACTGAATCCATCCCCCCTGCCAGAGGATCACCCAGGACAGGTCACATAGGAACACATCCAGGAGGGTTTGGGATGTCTGCACAGGAGACTCCACAACCTCTCTGGGCAGCCTGCTCCAGGACTCTGTGGCACCTCCTCTGCTCCAGTGCCCCTTGTGCTGTCCTTGGCCACCCCTGAGCAGAGCCTGGCTGCATCCTCCCCACCCTGCCCTGCACATCTTGAGCACAGCACTGAGGGCAGCCTCAGGCTCCTCTGCTGCCAGCTCCCAGCCCCAGCTCCCTTGGCCTGGCCCACAGGAGATGTTCCACTGTCTGCAGCTTGGGAGCTCTGGGCTTGACTCAAGCAGTTCCCTGAGGTCCTGCTTGACCTGAGGGCTCCAGAACTGGACATAATATTCCAGATGTGGCCTCACCAGCACGGAGTAGAGAGGGAGGAGAGCCTCTCTGAGCCTACTCACCACACCCCTAACACACCCCAGGATGCCATTGGCCTTCCTGGCAATTTTCACTTGCGTTTTTTACTCACCACGCAGCTTTTCCTCCCCTCTTCTTAGTGCAGCTCTACACAGAGGCAGCAAACTGCTTCCCACCACCTGTGTTCTCAGTCTGCCTTTGTAACCACCCCTGGTCTGTGCTGCTTCTGTGAAGGTGTCTTGCAATCAGCCTGAGGATGCCTGCCTGCCTGCCTGCCTGCCTGTGATACAGCATGATTAGCAGCCTGCAGAGATCCCCACCTGAAAACCAGCCCTGTTACAAATTGGAGACCTTCCTGGGAGAAGTCAGAAAAATTTATGCAGTGCCCACTGGCAATTTGCCTGGCTTCAGCCAAAGATATTGATTGTTAGCTGCATTCATTTTCAGAAGCAGACTTTCTCAATTTTTTTTTTTTTTTTGCAAAGAGCCAATATTCAGCCGTGAAATCATTTAGCTGACTTAACCAAGATGGTTGGACAGGGAGAACAGTTGTATTCATATAAACAAGTGTGCCTCTGTTTAATTGCCTTCCTCTTTCAAACTACCCTGTTTGTTAGCACCACAAAGATCCCAAAACATTGTTGTTGCTACCTTAGCACTCCCAACAGAGGAGAGACATCACTGAAACTAGTAAAAATACCTGAAATTGGCTCGGCATTGACAAGAAAACCTCTTTTCCTCAGGCTGCTTCTTTTTTCCCTTTCCTCTTCCAAGTCTCCTCTTCAGGCTCTGCAGCTTATTTTTGTTTTCTTAAAGTTGCCTCTCTCTCCCCCTTCCCCCTTTCCTCAGTTGGACATTTCTCTTTTCAAACTAGTGTCTGCTTTACATATTGATTTTGCAACAAATTTCTTTCTTCAAAAGGAGAAGAGAAGAGTCTTGTAGTCTCTGCAGAGCCCTGGACAGTTCTGAGTGGTACAGCTGAAGAACTGCTCTCAAAATGAGAGCAACAACAACAAAACAATATTCCTAGAACAAAACAGAAGCTGGAGTTCAAATCCCCATTTTTTTTTTTAAGATAATTTTTTTTAAAAAAATAAATAATCTCCTGTCACAGGAAATACCTGACAGAAGAGAGGTAAAAGATATCAGTTATATAATCAGCCTCATGAAATGGCACTTGATAAAGTGTCACATAAAAGACTTAGCAGAAAGTATGGATTTATGAATTACATGGCAAAAGCAGTGATATGAAAATGCAGTAGGAAAGAGAGACTGGGGAGCTGTGATTTGTCAGTGTGACTGACAGTCCAGAAATAGCACTCCTGAACCTGGTAGTGAGCAGTGATATCCTCTGTGACTCATTTTTAAGAGTAGTTGCCTGCTATATTCAGTACAGCTTACCGATGGAAACGTGGGGAGGAGCAGCCTTAGGGTAGAGCCTGGGAGCATTCCACAGCAAGGAATAAACTCTTGTTCCATGTGAGGCTGTTGGAACAACCAAGCCACCAAGTTGTTGAGTCCAAGTTCATTTTTTTTGGGTGGCTCATTTGTGGCTTCTTACCCAGCTGCCTTGTGGCAGAGGAATGCAGAGGTGAAGGAGCTGAAGGTAGCTGATTGCTGTAGTGTAGTCACAGAGTGCCAAAGGAGCGGTTGTAACCCAGGCTGAAAGCAACAGTGAGCACCAAAACCCACCATAGGGTAAAGAGAACTGAATACAGCCACAAACCACCTTGTGTTTGCAAATCCAGAGATTTTTAATTTCTCCTAAAATATATCTCACATTCGTGCCGCTTTATTTCTGAAAAATTGCATTATTTAATTGTAGTCTTCTTGAGAATTAACTAGAGAATCACAGACCCACAAGAGTTGGAGGGGATTGCTCATCCAGTCCAACCCCCCTGCCAAAGCAGGAGCACCCAGGGCAGTTCACATCACACAGGAACACATCCAGATGGGTTTGGAAAGTCTCCAGAGGCGACTCCACAACCTCTCTGGGCAGCCTGCTCCAGGGCTCTGCCACCCTCACCATACAGAAGTGTTTTCACATCTTGAGGTGGAGCCTCCTGTGTTCCAGCTTGTTCCTTGTCCTATCACTAACACCACCCAAAAGCTCCTGGCACTTTCATCCTGACACCCACCCCTCAGATGTTAGACATTGATCAGATCCCTCTCAGCCTTCTCCAGACTGAACAGCCTCAGGGTTCTCATTCATTCTGCACAGCAGAGAGGCTCCAGTGCCTTCATCACCCTCGTAGCTCTCTGTTGGCCTCTCCCCAGCAGATCCCTGTCTTGCTTCAGCTGGGGAACCCAAACTGGACACAGTATTGCAGGTGTGGCCTCAGCAGGGCAGAGCAGAGGGGCAGGAGAACCTCTCTAGAATGTTCTGCCTTTGGCTCTTCAAGCCACCATGGCTTTAGTGTTGCAGTATGTCTGTGCTATATACTAGTGAATTAATGAGATTTGAACTGAGGCTTGTTTTAAATATTGCCACACATTCTGCTATTAAAATGTCCTAAGTTCCGTGTGTGAACATCTGAAGAAGTAATGGCATTAAATGAGGGAAGAAAGGGTTGCTTTTAGCTGAGGTCAAGGAAGGTTTTCAGCCTGTTCCAGAAGGAACTTCTAAAAACCTGTAGTCAAGGAAATGCTGTTTCACAGTGGGAAAGGAAACAGTGTTGGATGCCTCAGGGGACAGTGCCCAGAAATTGTGTTTTAATTCTCAAATTTTTCTGCTTTCCTGTGAAAGTCTTGCAAGATTTCACTTAATAGTCTACAGAGGGTAGAAAAAATGCTTATAGCAGACTTGGACTGTACATATGCTAAGGTCAGTATCAGTCTGATGTCCATGGCCACAGACTGGCAGACAAGCTCTCAGCCTTAGCTGATGCCTCTCAGCAGAGAACTAGCTAGCTCCACTTCCCCAACCCCTCAACTGATCTCTAAGTATTGACAAATCCTTCTTAATGAAAAAAAACATTAATAACTTCTAAACATTAAAATATTCAAGCCTGAAAAAAAAAACCCAAAAACCAAAAAACCAACCACCTCTGTGCTACAGAATATTTTGGGGTAAGAAAATCCAGGCTGGCCATTTGAAATACAGGAGAAAATCTGGAAGTTCCCTAGTTCAGTAAGATCATCAGGCAGGAAAAAAAAAAAAAGTCACAAGGAAAAAAAAAAAAGAAAAAAGAGCAATGGTGTTGACAAAGAAATATTGTGAACATTTAATGGCAGTTCCAGTAGCTGCACAGTGCATTGTAGTTAAATAGTCTTGTCAGCTGCTTTTCTTGTAAGCATTGCCCATGCCAGAGCTCTGTATAGAGCTCTGCAGGAGATAGAATCAGCTGTAATGAAATTTGAGTAGCTGACATATTAGGCAGTGCATTACACTGGAAGAAATGCCCCTTGATATTTTTCCAAAGGACTGTCTCTCAGCTGCAGTCACTCTTTCCTTATGTGGGTGATGTCACCAAGGACTTTTAAGAAGCTAATTATTTTGACATTGACTGAAAAATAAATAGTTTAAGAGCATCTTTAGAAATTAATCCCTCTCGGGGGTTGAAACTAGATGATGTTTGAGGTCCCTTCCAACCTAAACCATTCTGTGGTTCTCTGAAGCTCTCTCCTGTATTGGCAAACACTCTAAGCAACAGCACACAGCAGAAGCTGATCTCATCAGGCCTGCCAGCTGCTGGGCCAGTGAGCTGCATCCCCTGCGATAGGAGAGTCTTGCTCAGTTTGCTGCACTAACAACTTTGAACATCATCAGGGAGATACTAGTTTAGAAGGCAGCACATTGCAAAGCAAATTTATTCCTATATATTTTGTAAAGAATCTGTTTTAAAGCAGTGATTTTAGTGTGCTCCAGCTCAAAGTGGTTAAACACCTAGAGGCCAGATGCAGAAGTTATTTCAGCCCAAAGGAAAGAATCACAATCTGTGCTTTGGTGCTCTGAATTAAGAATCTTCACATTCAGAAACTTCAGGCCCAGCAAATGAACTCAGACCATCTGAGATGATTGCCCATCCCTTCAGAGTCGGTGGAAGGGGCCAAATGCAATCCAACCCAAGCTGCAAAGCCTGGATGGTGAGCAGAGGTTTCTTGGAGCTGTCAACAGCCAAGCTTCATCCTGTCTCTACAGCTGAGACACTTGATCCAAAGCTGCCCGTTTGGCACATCTTCCTGCTCCTAGTCCAAGGCAGCAGCCTACCATGTATGGAACCCACCTGGTTTGAAAAAATATGTTTACTGGAGAAGGTTTTGCTGCCTATCTTTGGCGTAAGAGCTTTTGTACTTGCCCAGGCTAGTTTAGACCTCAGCTTAATTTTCTCTTCAGTCCAAGGTGGCTCAGACTTCTGTTTAGTACTCTACAAGAGAATACTCTCCCTGACAATTTATTAAATAGCTGCAGAGAAGGTAAGAAAAGGAGCAAAAGGAGCAATCCTCTCCAACTTTCTTATTAAGATCTATCACCAAGGACCAAAGGCAAACAAACCAGCAAGAAGCACATTTCTCTACAGCTCCACGCTCAGGCTGAGGAGCAGGAGCTCTCACTGAACCAAGGGAAAGGAGACCACAGCCTGAATGATTGAAAGAACATGCTCTTTTATTTGGAATTTATTGTTACTCTCCTTTAATGCTAATCTAAAAGTTGGCTCCGTGGTTATCTACAGCTAACCTCCTTCCACATTATTTCAGAGCTCTTCTTCTTCACCTGAAACAAGAATTTATCTGAATGTGTCTGTGCCCTTGTCTAGAGAATGTGCCATTTTCCAGCTCCAGAATGTATCAAGGATACCAACAGAACAATTGGAAATGCTTTGCACTAAACCAACAGCCACAAACTGCTGCCAGAAGGTTCATTAGCTACTGCTGTCAGCAGCTCACTGTGGATGGTCAGAAAGTTTCACCAAGGACTTTAAAATCAAATCAGAAAAATTTTCTAAAACATTTACTCTGATTCAAGCAGAATTACTGAGCTGAGAGTATAAACTGAGTCATGGAAGCCCAATGGCTGATGTCAGGCAGAAGCTCAGGCTCCACAGGAGTCCATTTGGGCTTTAATGTTTCTGTGATACCAGTTTGTGATTAATAATTTCACAACAAATTTATCCAAATAGTGCTCTTGCCAAAGATTTATTTTATTTTATTTCTCTTTCACAGGTGAAGAGCCGAGACAAATATATTTGTCTGGAGCACACAGTCTAGTTTAGACCTGCTTAATGCTGTGAGTATTCCATTGTCTTCAGCACCATTGGTTTTTGCCTGGCTCCTGTAAATGTGTGTCCCCTCCCATAGGCAGCCTGTAGCAGTGAGAGGAGTTTGTGACAGGAGCACCTACAGCCTGCATGAACACCAAGACTGCTGAATAATTGTCAGCTAAAAGGTCGGCTGAGATGATAAGTGCTCAGAGTGAGCAGCAAATGCCCAGATCCTCTTTGCAAACATGTGCCTGGAGGTGAGCTTCCACTGTCTGTCATTTTCAGAGAAACAAATAGGCACTAACAATGCAAAAGCACCTAAGTTTCACAGCCCAAGCTGCACAGTTTCAGCCTAAGTAAGCCACTGTGGAAAACAGAGCCTGAATTTATTAGTTTTTCCAGCATATCACTTTGCTCCTGTCACTCACTCCCCTCTACTTATCTTAAAGTTCTCCTGATCTTAGAAATCTCCAGTGCTTGTAATTTGCCACAGTACTTGCTACGAAAAAGGCAGGATGGAAAATTCATGAATTGCCTTAAGCTGACTTCTAAATTCTTTTTTTTGTGTGCAGTACCCTGTGCCACTGTGTATAGTGCAAAATGACTCATGTTTAATTTCCTTCCACAAGGATACTACCCCTCTAGTCTGATGTAGGCCAAGGCAGGGATGGAATGCCATTGTAAAATTACATGAGCAGCAACAAGATTGAGTTGTCTAGAGTTCAGCAAGCCAAGTTCTATTGCTGTGATAGGCTTTCCTTTTCCTTCCACAATCACAGTGGTTGTTGCTGTTAGTGCACTTCTATCAAAGCTAACTCCAGGGTACCATGCTGCAGAGACAGGCACAGACTCCTGTGGGTGTGTTCTGTGATCTCATATCAAAAGCTGTGCACCTTCAGGGCTCTGAAAGCTGAAAAGGTACAGGTCAGTGAGCATAAAAATGTTATAATGAAGTGATATACAAAAATCAATGTTTTCATTGTAATTAAGGCTCCTGGAAATGAGTCCCAGAATGGCTCAGGTTGGAGCAGGCCTCAGAGCTCATCTGCTCCAACCTCTCCACCATGCCCAGGGACATCTCTCGACTCAGCTGCTCCAAGGCCTCATCCAGCCTGGCCTTGAGCACCCCAGGGATGAGGCAGCCACAGCCTCCCTGGGCAGCCTGTGCCAGAGTCTCAGCACCCTGGTGACAGTCACTATTGTTTGTGGTAGGGAAGATGTCCATTTACTGATCCTTGTCTGGAGGAACATTTTCTACCTTTTGCTGCTCACGGCAATGGCTCTTTTGGCATAGGCTTTTCTCTGACTTGTACAGCAGAAGCTTTCCTTCCAGCAGTCCCTCTGTCTTTGTAAGATACATCATAAAGGACCACGAATTAGAAGAGATTCTTGCTGTGGTTGAGCCAGTCTTTCTTCAGTGGATGAGTGGAGCAAGGCAAAAGGTGATGATACAGCAGCTTTTTATATACACGTTTCAGTTTTGGGACAGCCTGAGGCTGTTTCAGCTCCTTTCACAGCTAAGAAGAGCCTTATACCTGACAAAAGGTCCTTCAAACTGCAGTTGAATGCACTCAGACACCTTAAAAGGGTTTCACTCACTCAAGTAGACCATTTAAATCTAGGATGGGATCAAAGAACAGGCAGTTTGCAGGAAAGGCAGAAAATTCTGCCCGGGCATGCAATAGCATCATGGAGCTGAGCTCATTCCAGTGCTTGACTTTCCTTGACACAGATCCAATGCTCTCATCTGCTGCAGCTGCAGCAAGAACACATTGGTGCAGGCTGCAAGGGATCTGGACTTAGAGCAGCATTTTTTCTCTCTTTGGTAAGCAGTTATTCCAGGACTGCTGCAGCTGGGCACTTGAACTGGGCAGCCCAAAGGGTACTTCTGCAACATTACTTCTACAACTTGAATTCCACAACTTAGTCATCATTGCCTGCTACCCATTTCAGGCTTGCAGCCATTAGAGGGCAGAGCATAACCAATTGTTGCTGAATTCTCCTGTGTTGAGTCTCACCAGCCTTGGTTACCCAGAGACCTATTCTGCTGCTTCCAAGTGAGTTCAGTCACAGCAGCAATGCAAATACTGTTGAAGCTACTTTGGCTTTGCATTATTTTGCTGCTCTCATCTAGTGCTGGTTGTAGAGCTTGCATCTCCAGGGCTGTTTTGAGGGTTTGCAGGTCCCCCATGGGCTCTGATTGTGGAGCTTTCATCTCCAGGGTTGTTTTAGAATCATAGAATCATGGAGTGGTTTAGGTTGGAAGGGACCTCAGAGTTCATCCAGTTCCAATCCCGCTGTGCCATAGGCAGGGACACCTCCCACTAGAACAGGTTGCTCAAGGCCTCATCCAACCTGGCCTTGAACACCTCCAGGGAAGGAGCAGCCACAACTTCCCTGGGCAGCATGTTCCAGTGTCTCATCTCCAGGGTTGTTTTGGGGAAGCTTACCTTCTGCAAGCTCTGGTAGAGCCCCATTTGTTAAAAAGTAGAGCATGAAATCTTCCTTTTCCTTGGGCTGCTGTTGCAACAACTGCACTCTCTTGCACCAGGGAGCTTTGGAAGGCTGTGCTAGTTTTTGTCCAGGGTAGTTAAAATTCTTCACAGCAGCTGGTATGGAGCTGTGTTTTGGACTTGTGATGAAGAGTGTTGGTAACACAGAGTCAAGGCCTTCTTTGCTCCTCACACTGCTCACCAGTAAGTAAACTGGAGGTGGGCAGCAGGTTGGGAGGGTAGGGAGCTATGACAGCTGACCCCAACTGACCAAGGGAGTATTCCACACCACTTGATGCAATAAAAGCTGGGGGGAGAAGCTCTCATTCTACACCTTGCAGGAATAATAGTAAGTGGCAAGAGGTGTATCCTGTTTCCTAGTTTAATTTCCATTTTAATCTAGATTTCCACCGACCAGAAGTTATAGCATTTTTCTGGCAGCTTTTTTTTGTTGTTGCTGTTAGTATTATTTTAATATATATGGGAATGCATTAAACTTCCCTTTGATTTTGCTTTGGCTCAGAATCAATATTTCAACTACATTCGTATCTGATATATAGCATTTGGCTAGCAGAGAGTGTAAGAAGCAATATATTATTTTCCTCTAAAGAAGAATGGGAATCTGATCTGGAGATTACCAGCTGAGCAGCAGTGAGGATTTATTTCAATTCCCCTAAGAAGCCCTTAGTATATCATTTGTTGGGTAGGATTTATTACCCTCCCAAGAGATTTCACCCAATGTGGATGTACCCAAGATGTGTGATTGTGGATGGGTTTTCTTGCTAATAGGAGGCAGAGCTGCCCCTCTGCTTCTTGGGGCATTTTCAGTCTTGGCATGACTCGTCCACATCAGCTCTTCCAAAGCAAGATCAATAAGCTGCATCCTCTGCTTTGATTACATTGCCATATACAGATTTATCTTTATTAAAAATTCAGCCAAAGCCATCAGTAGTACCACTTGTGGTCACAAATCTTGAAACCTGTCTTCTGTAAAGGATGAAGTCTCACTGTGGTATTCTTTGAAACCCTTCCTGCCACACTGGAGCCGGTCTGCAGCTCAATGAGCATACCATGGGGACCTGGAAATCTTCATAGCTGCATGCTGCAAGAGTCACCTTTGTACAGTAATTATTGAAAAAGGCACTTTGACTTTCTAAGCCAAAGGAGATCTGATACCAAACGTTAGGGTAAGTGGAGCTGTGGTCATAACTGCATCCCTTATCTGTTGAAATCAACATAAAAGATCCTCATGGATCCAGCGAATGTCAGATCATAGAATGACCTAGGCTGGAAGAGATCTTAGGGATCATCTGATCCACCCTCCCTGCCAGGGGCAGGGATGCCTCTCAACTAGACCAGGCTACTCCAGGCCCCATCCAACTTGGACCAAGGAAATGGTGTTTTATTTTTCTTTAATTCTGATGGAGTTTATTCCACATGGTGCCATGCCATTGCACCTAGAGCTTTCCTCAGACAGCTCATTTCCTCTTCTGCACCAAGCTCTGCTCCTTTTGAAGAACTCTTTGACCAATGCTCGAATGACCTAACCCCTTGGCAGAGAACAGTCTTTGGAACAGAGTTTGGTCATCATTGTACTGGGCTCTGGTGAGGCCACAGCTCGAGTGTTGTGTTCAGTTTTGGGCACTGCAATAGAAGAGAGATGTGGAGGTGCTGGGACAGGTCCAGAGGAGGGCAATAGAACTGGGGAAGGGCCTGGAGAATAAATCTGATGAGGAGTGATGAGGGAGCTGGGGATGGTTAGTGTGAAACAGAAGAAGCTGAGGGGAGACCTCATTGCTGCCTGCAGCTACCTGAAGGAGAGGCTGCTACTGGGCTCTGTTCACAAGGAATTGGAGACAGAACAAGGCGGGGAATGGCCTCGAGCTGAGGCTGGGGAGGTTTAGATTGGACATGAGGAAAAAGATTTTCATGGAGAGAGTGGTCAGGGACTGGAATGAGCTGCCCCGGGAGCTGGTGGAGTCACCCAGCCTGGCTGTGTTTCAGGGTGGTTTGGATGTGGTGCTTGGGGCTATGGTTTAAGGTGAATCTTGTAGAGCAGGGTTCTAGGTTGGACCTGGTGATCCTGAGGGGCTTTGCCAACCTGCATGTTCTGTGATTCTGTGATCACAACAAAGGCAAGCAGAGAGCTGCAAACAAGTGGTGAAAATGGTTGGAGCTGATCTTGTTTCCTTGAGCAGATAATCTAGGAAGCTGTGTGAAGGAGAGCACTCCAATGACAGTTGCAAGGACTCTTTATATTGCTCAAATGCATCGGGGCAAGAGGCAAAGCTGCTTAATTTTCCCACAAAAATATTTTTCTCTGTGTAATTGCAGTGGCAACTGTTAATAAAATAAAGCCATTCATCCCTGTCATCATAGCACAGATTAAATGGCCCTAAAATCACTGAAACAGCATTTCTGTGATTAGGTTGATGGGTATTTACAGTCCTTAATGAAACATTATATAGTCATTTGTGCAAAGCATGATCATATTGTGTACTGAAATTGTCACCCAGCCAAGTTAAAATTATCCTGCATGCAGATAGCATCTCAGTAGCATGCCACGCTCTGCAACAACCCCCACTGCAGTCAAAACAGAACAGCCACAGCCCTGCAAACAAATGTTGTGATTTAGGATTTTTGTCATTATCATTTTTCATCTTTAAACTTACAGAAAATACCTTGAAATATTTAATAGCAGCCCTATAGATTTTGGCTATTTGGCTGCAGCCAGAGCAGTGTGGGCAGCAGGGCAAGAGAGGGGATTCTGCCCCTTGTCTCTGCTCTGCTGAGACCTCACCTCCAATACTGCCTCCACTTCTGGTGTCTCCAGCATCACAAGAGTGCAGAGCTGCTGGAGAGAGTCCAGAGTTGGCCACAAAGATGACCCAAGGGCTGCAGCAGCTCTGCTGTGAGGACAGGCTGAGGAAACTGGGGGTGTGCAGCCTGGAGAAGAGAACACTTCTCCCTAGACTTCTTTCTTCCTTCTTGGAACGCACTCCTGTGCTTGGAGGAGAAGAGATGGTCCTTGAATACTGACCAGCTTTCTTGGGCCCCTCTTGCCTCCAGGGTTTTATCCCATGACACTCTGCCAAGCAGATCCCTGAAGAGGATGAAGTCTGCTCTCTTGGGATTCAGAGCAGTGAGCTTGATGCACAGCCTCTTTGATACCTTGAGGATGTTAAACTCCGTCATTTTGTGGTCACTGCAGCCAAGGCTGCCCTTAAGTTTCACATTGCTCACCAGCCTGCCCTTGTTGGTGAGGACAAGGTCCAGCACACATCCATTTTATTGTGAACTTTTTTACCGCTTGGAGAAGGAAATTGTCATTGGTGCACTGCAGGATCCTCCTAGATTGCTGGTGCCCTTCTCTCTTGTCTTTCCAACAGATATCCAGCACCATGCAGGCTTTCAAGTCCTAACTCAAATGCTGACAGTTTGCAATTCTTTAACAATATATAATATTGTGTATAATGTTATGATAATGTATAAAAAGTGTATGATACTTTCCCCTGCTTTGTTACTGCCTTACCTCTCTGCAGTAAAATGCTTTTCCTGAAAGTTTTTGATGGATTACAGCTGACAGATATTTGTCCAAGAGGGCTCTGGTTCACATTGCCCATTGCTCAGTCTTCCCACATATTCTAGGAATTAGAACCATCGTAGTGTGGTAACTGATAGCAGAAAAACCCACGGAAAAGCTTTCAAAGTACTTTGGACTCTTCCAACCAAACCCAGCATTGTATGTATCTCTATAAATTAAATGCCATACCTGATTGATTCAGAAAAGGCCATCAGCAAGTTTCCAAATCCATATCAACTAATTGGAAATATCTAACTGTAAAATCCCAAAGTAAGTCCTTTGCTCCTGCAGATCAATTTCGTTACACTGGGTTTAGTGGTCCACTCTTTACAGCTGCTGAGATCTTGCCAGAAGGTAAGAACAAAGCAGTGATCTGAGGTTATATCTTGTTTACAGTCAGAGCAGTTTACAGCTCAAACAGCTTGCATGAGTTGCAGAGTTTGCAAGAAGCTAATTCCCAGATGGACTACAGGTTAGCAAAGCCAGCCTTGCTCCAAGGAAAGCACAACAGTCAGCACTGTGCTCCCAGAAGTCAGTTTACAAGTGTCTAACCCCACCAGACACACAAGGGCAGCCCCTGTGTGGTGAGCAGGTTTTGCCTATCTGAGATTTCAGACAGAATGCTAAATGAGAGCTTTGCACACCCCTCAGCTTTGTTAGCACATCAGTGCCAGTGAAACCCACTGCTGCTCTGCACTTGGAGACTTGAACTGCTTGCTTAATGGCCTGTGAGATCCTTCCCATTTTCTCTTCACAGAAAAGAAAAAAATCTCCTTGGTGTTGAAGTATAAAAAAACAAATTAAAAAAAAAAACAAACTTGTTGTAGTTAATATTTTTGGCTGTGTTGAAAATGAGGGACTTGTCAGTACAATCATTTATCCTGAGGAACCTGCAAAGGTGGACCTCCCCCTCCCCCCTTATTTCAGCAGGAGATGTGCCACAGGAGTGGAGCAGCTTCCTCTCACTAAGAAATAAAGCCTTGGCATCCTTGCGTGTCTGGTGGGCTTAATAGAAGGCAAATAGGATTTCTGGGAAGTGAAGTGTGACTTGCAAAGGAGGCAGGACAGCACACCTCCTGCTGATTTGAAAGAAAGGCTGCAGAGAAGGCAGAGTGAGAATCAAGGGGGAAGTGTACAGGGAGCCATCGAGGCTCCGCAGCAAAGCCACGGTGGGGGTTAAACCCTGTGGCTTGAGCTGCACCTAAGAAAAGGAGGGAACTAAAAGAGATACATGGGTGGGCTGGTCCGGGCAATTCTTTTTACCTTGGCCTGTGCACCAGTGAAGATCCAGAGGTGTCTGAGTAGCCTTTCCTGTTTGCCCCATGTGGCTCGGGGTGCAGTCACTGGCTCCCCCTGTCCATCTGCACGGGAGGCATCTATGGCATGCTAAAGGCTGATGGGGGTCTGCAGGGCTTCAGCAGGTGGCAGCATGTGGAAAAGTAGTGATTGGCTTTGCTGGAAGTCCCCATAGGGACTACTGCTGCAACTAAAGCTGGGCTCATTCCAAACCCGTGCTCGGAGACATCCCTATGCACGTTCCCAGAGCTTCACACAGATGTCTTTGTCCATCTTGCCTGGTAAACATCTGCAGGCTGGTGCAGAAGTGACACAGCAGTGACATGGCCTGCACTCTGCTCTCAGGCAGGGATGTCTTCTGGCCATTGGTAAGGTCACACAGCAAGGCCAGCAGTGAGCATGGCTACGTTTCTGCAGACAGAGAGGCTAGAAAAGGTTAGCATCAACACACAGGGGTGCAAACAATTCCTTCCTGGAAAGACCAAATAAAACTTATGTTGTGATGGAGCTTTCTGAGACATTAAAAATTGGGGAAAAGTGCATGTACTTTAAATAAATGTTACCCTAATACCCTCATACAGGTATTTTTCAAGTGAGCCAAATTCTCTGTAAGTCTTACATGTATAGATATACATAGAAATAGACTTTGAGTCAGTAATGGGGGGACAGAATTGATGAATGAGCTTTCCATGATATTGAAGCATTCATGATCATGCCTGGGTGTTTACCTGCTGAGTTCACAAATAGGAAACAGTGATAAAGGAAAAACTTCTTCCTTGTGAGAGTGGGACAGCCCTGGTGCAGGCTGCCCAGAGAGGTTGTGGAGTCTCCTTCTCTGAAGACATTCAAAACCCACCTGAATGCTTTCCTGTGTGACTTGCTCTGGCAGGGGCTTGGACTGGATAATGACCACAAATTTTAGCTACATACATAAACATAAACTAAAAAACCCCAACCCTTAGAGGTAATTAGATAACATTACAGGTGGTAAAATGGAAGAAGAGCCTTTCTAGCAGGCACTTAGCAATTGAGTAATAGTCCCTGACTGTTCATTGTGTGTCCAGGCTGGAAGAACACTGCCATGTTTTGTGCAGCTCTGTACTACCAATGTCCCAGACAATGAGGTGGCTTTGTCCTCTGCTATGGACTTGCCTTTCCCATTATCCACATGTTATCCCTCACTTTGAGCGTGGTGAGACTCTGGAATAGGCTGCCCAGAGAGGCTGTGGCTGCCTCCTGCCTGGGGTTGTTGAAGGCCAGGTTATACAAGGCTTTGAGCAGTTGAGTCCAGTTAAGAGGTGTCCCTGGGCATGGTGGGGAGGTTGGAGTAGATGAGCTCTGAGATCCCTTCCAGCCTGAGCCATTCTAGCATTTCGTCATGCTTCTGTGTTGTCTGCCAATGGCAGAGGCAGAGCCAACACTAAGACCATATTTATCTCCCAGTTCAGAGGGTTTTAGTTCTTTTTGTGGATATTCTTTTAATTATTCTTTTTTTATTTAACCATACAATGTTGTTTACTACAGAGCTATGCAGCAGAGCTGCAGACTGAGAATGAATGGAGGTGAGAAGAAAAAGTGTTAAATTCCATTTTCTGCCCAGGCAGAGGATAGCAATTTGAAGTCCTCTTATGGCACCATAATGTTAATTTCCCCCGCAGTGCTTTCTGGCATCTGGTTCTATTCCCCCATGCAAAGGAGCTTTACAGAGCAATTTGTCTCGTTTGAAATTTTGTTCCTGAAATATGGAAGGAAAATAAATGTTACACAGAGCATCCACCCAAATATATTGCGGTACATAAATGCATCAATAGACAGGTAGCAGGTGATTTCATAGAGCCAGGTAGCAGGTGATTTCATAGAGTCAGGTATATTAAAAAATATTGATCCCAAAGTTGAACTAAAAGCAAGAAGTTGGATCTGTAGTTACCTGTGGGATCTCAGCTCAGCCTCCTTGCATGGAGCTGTTACCATTCAGTACTGCTGGAGGCTGGAGAAGCAGCAACAGCATTTCTTGGACTGAAGGATGAAGAACATCCTTTAGACTGGGTATCACTGTCCTTTTCACTTGCCAGATAATGCCTACCACTGAAACAGGTTCTTACATGTGGGGTGCAACTGTTGAGGCTGCTTTAGGCAGAAACTGCATCCAATGAGAAAAGAAACACAGATGTGACCTTTTTCTGCTTTCATTTTGTACAGCCAGAGCAGGCAGCTAATGCTACTACTAAATAGAATAGAATAGAATAGAATAGAATAGAATAGAATAGAATAGAATAGAATAGAATAGAATAGAATAGAATAGAATAGAATAGAATAGAATAGAATAGAATAGAATAGGCCAGGTTGGAAGAGAGCTCCAAGATCATCCAGTCCAACCTAGCACCCAGCCCTAGCCAATCAACCAGACCATGGCACTCAGTGCCCCATCCAGGCTTTTCCTGAACACATCCAGGGACAGCAACTCCACCACCTCCCTGGGCAGCCCATTCCAATGCCAATCACTCTCTCTGCCAACAACTTCCTCCTAACATCCAGCCTAGACCTCCCCTGGCACAGCTTTAGGCTGTGTCCCCTCCTTCTACTGCTGGGTGCCTGGAAGCAGAGCCCAACCCCACCTGGCTACAACCTCCCTTCAGGTAGCTGCAGAGAGCAATGAGCTCTGCCCTGAGCCTCCTCTTCTCCAGGCTGCACACCCCCAGCTCCCTCAGCCTCTCCTCACAGGGCTGTGCTCCAGGCCCCTCACCAGCTCTGTTGCCCTCCTCTGGACACCTTCCTGTACCTCAACATCCCTCTTGAATTGAGCAGCCCAGAACTGGACACAGCATGTGTGGCCTGACTGCAGCAGCAAAGTTAGCATCCTGCATGCCCTTGGCATAGCCTGCCAGCATGTGAAACACTACTTGATATTAAACCTCCTAATGTAAATTGTCATTATTGTATGAAGAACATTTAGAAGGAGTCTGTGTGCATGATTTTTCAGAGGCAACAACTGCAACCTCTTTATGCTCTGCAAGTACCACCTAATAGAAATACTAAAAAAAAAAAATCAAGCTTGAAAAACAGAAGGCAAAATAGAATCTTCCCAGTAGCCACTGAGCAGTTTTCAAAGTGAGGATTTTGAAGATTTCTGACAATTTTGATCAGAGACAAAAAATAGTTCTAAATTATGTTCCCTATTACTTGTGGTAATTTTTGAACTTGCCTCACATCAGAAAGAGCATTAAAGATGCTCAGATGTGTTTGATATAATCGGAGCAGAGCTGTTTAAAGGTCTCAGTGGACCGCTGGCCTATCAAGGTAGAATTCTGGTTTGCAATCCCAGAAGAACAAAGGTCTGTCAAGCACTTGAAACGCCAGAGCCAAAGGACTGCTCTTCAGGTAGGGCAAGAGCGAGCTAAAAATGGCTGCATGGAGGCATTTGGGAATGTATTGGTCCTGACAGCTCCAAAGTAGGAATAATTATGTAAATCTTGGCTCCAAGCTGGAAAGCGAGTGAGTTAGAAAGGTTGTTAAGTATGGTCACACACTTCAGTAAATTAATTCAATCTCCTGTCAGAGATTAGACATCCCTTATGAAGGTGCTAAAAAGATAGATTGCTGAGTGGCAATTTGGGTCAGACCAGCCTAGCTTGTTCTAAGTGCTGGGGAGAAGGCTGCTCCAAATCTCTAAGCACCCCTGCAGGCAATTACAACCTCTGAAGAGCATCAAGAGCAGCCAGGCGCAGTCACTTCCCCAGACCTGCTCACAATGAACCAAGTGCTCACCTTTAAACCAGCTCAGGTTGCACATGAAAAGAGATCGAGTAAATTGGAAAAGGGAAATGGGAGGACTGCGATAGGGATGTCCATTTTTTGCTGTGAAGGTGTAAATTTATTTCATGGGTTATGAGCAGAGGCTTATTTCTGGGACTTCCAGTGGTTCTTGCCAGAGAAAATTAGAAAATCAAAACTGAGACCAGTAGGGAAAAAAAAACAAAACCAAACCAAACCACAGTCTTTTCTGCTTTGTATGATTTGATCTGTATTGCTGCCTCTGAGCAAATGCTGATCCTATCATTGAGATCCAACATCCATAGCCATGACCAAAGGATTTTCTCAAGGGAAGAGTGAGTGGAGACATCTGTGGCATTTCATAGACAAAGCATCCATCCATAAGATGGGCTCCAACTATCATATGTCTGAAATAATGCCTTAGTTTTGTTCCTCAGAAGGGACCTCCCAAGGGAAAGCAAAGAGGTAGTTCTCAGGTACAATGGGATGTGTCTTAGAAGTGGAGCTTTTAATCTGGACTTGCCTCTCTGTTAGCTGCAGAGGAGCTACCCTGGCTGGGGGCCGCTATGAAATGGGTAAGAGATGCCCAGAGAGGCTGTGGAGTCTCCTCCTCTGGAGACTTTCCAGACCTGCCTGGGTGTGCTCCTGCTCTGGCAGAGGAGTTGGATTGCCCTGTACAGAAGGGATAGAAGTACAGAAGTGACACTTTCACAGTGACAAGTATAGAAAAGACTTCAAGTAAGAAAAGAATTCAAGTCCTCCTGTATATTTTTTTTCCACACTTTCATGCAGAAGTAATTTATGCTCATTGCTCTACTGATACACAACCATGCAAAGCCCTCTGGAGCCTGGAGACAAAGTGCATCATCATCATCATAGCCCTCACATGCAGCCCTTCCCCACACCTGCAAATTCTCACATGCAGACTTTCTTGCATTTTTTTCAGTTCTTTTTTTCCCCTCATTTTTTTATCTCCTCTTTGCTCTTATTTTGCTTGCCTCTCACAGGTTACATCTATCAGGCTTTTTAAGTAGCAGCCCTAGACAAACTAAATTGGCCCTCCTGTTGATATAGATTAAAGGTAGAGCAGTATGAATTGCTTTGCCATAATCCTACTATATGCAGAACCAGAAGCTGAGAGCAGAGCAATTTATATTTTCAGACTTGATCGGAAAACATAACCTGAAAATTGGTGCTGCATTGCTAAGTATCCCAGGACTCCTTTATTGGGAAACAGGAGAAAATAAAAGTGGTGTTTGCTCAAGTGCTAGTTGTTTTAAATTGTTCCTACTATTGAACTGTTCACTAATTTATTATCACCTATGTGGTAGTGCTGTTGTGGAGAGCAAGGCAACTGAAGTGGATTTAAAGAACTTGAAATGCTGATTTTTCTCTTGCTGTCTGACAAAGGAGTGTCCAAGAACAGTGAAGGAGGCTATTTTGGGATCCATCAGGGTGGAGAAGAGGAAAAATGACTGCATGGTATCATCCATCCAAGTGGGGTTTTTTCCCCATCATATTCCTTCTTCTTCCTTTTGCAGTTTGTTAGCTTCTAGTCTGCTGGCATTGTGCAGGTGGATATGTGTCATTGAATCGTGTTTGAGTTGGAAGGGACATTTAAAGGTCATCAAGTCCAGCCCCTCTGCAGTGAGCAGGGACATCTTTAACTAGATCAGGTTGCTCAGAGCCCCATTCAGCCTGACCTTGAATGTTTATTTAGAGGTAGTGCTTCACAAAGAGATATGGAAACAGAGCATGGACCACAGATTAGGTTAAGGGATTTAAAGAGCTGGAGGCATATGGAAAGACAGCATAGCCAATGAAGCAAAGGTTATGGAGGAGCCTGAAGGTTGGGTAACTGGGAGGAAGAAATCTAAGTAGTAGGGAAAAACTAAGAGATGAAATTGGTAAGGACCTGAGGAGGAAGTTTAAAAAAAAATAGAAAAAAAAGAAAAAGAAAAAAAAAAGATAAAAAAAAAAAGCCAACAAGGAATATGAATCTAAAATGGGAAAAGAGAAATAGCTACTAGTGGTTTTGAATAAAATCTGCTCATGAAAAGCAGCCAGGCAGCTGGGTGCTAAATTAGAGCATGTGGAGTGTTATCTATCCCTTCATGAACATCAATGGAAAGAGATGAGAGAATTACTCCTTGCTTACTCTTATTGCCCAGAGCAGTTTTGCCATCCTGCTCACTGCATTTTTTTCCTGCTGGTGTGGCTCCAGTGATGTGAGATGAAGAGATTTGTATTGCCATTACTCCATCTCCTTAATGCACAAGGAAACTTCCACTGGGGTAAGCCAGGGCAGTGCCTGCACCTGCAGCAGAAGCAGTGATGGTCCTTTCTAGCATGCAGCAGCTCCTTGGTCAGTTAGCCACAGGCCTGGCCATCACATTTGTCCCATGTTCAAGCCAGCTTTCCAGAGGATGAAAAAAGCCAGGCCTATGAAAAAGGGATTCCTAACTTTGTTCTGTAATAGAAGTCCTCTAGGAGCAAGGCTTAGTGGCCCAAGCTTCCTCCTCTCATTTTGCTCCCTGTGCTGGTTTGGCTGGGACGGGATCCCAGGCCAGCCATAGCTGCAAGCCTTCAGCAGGACAGCTGATTGCACTTGGCCTATCCCACACCATAAATATCACAGTGAGTGTGAAGGGACAAGATTGCCAAGGAGAGGGAGGCTTTTTGACCCTGTTGGTTCTGCTCTTGAGACCTGCCTCTCTGTTTAGTGTGACTGATGTGCATTTGCTGGAGTGAGTATAAACTTACATTCTTTCTGCTGACATCAGGACCACTTTGGCTGTTTAGGTTCAAAATAATTATGATTCATTGTAATAATTTCACTTAAAGTATGAGATCAAATTTTGTCTGAGTAGAGGTATCACAATAATGCCCTGTAACAGTACACCTGTGTCTAGTGAAACAAATAGAAGGCTTCCTTCTACTGCCATCTAAGCAGGGAAATGAAGTCATTTTAAATAATCTTATGAAGAAAGAAGAAGAAATGAAACAATCAAAGCCAGCTCACAAATGCCCTATTGAAATCAATGGCCTGGAGTTTAAAAGTCACTTACCTGGAGTTAGTGGTCTCAGACTTCTTTTGAATTGCTGATTTCTCTTAGCAGATGTAGTCTGGGAAGCAGCAAGAGAAAGGATAACCTATTTCATGGTGATAGAATGCTACCCAGGCAGTCACTGGACTGTCTGAGCTGAAGGGCAATCAGTCAGAGTATTTTGTGCTGGAGACCATGTCTTCAGCCATCCTGAGCAAGGCAGACCACTCCCCACAGCCCATGGTCAGGTGAGGGCAGCAGGCACAAGGAGGTGCTGGTGGTAAGTGGGGACTCAGCTGTGGTCACTGACTGGGCAGCTGTGTGCAGTGTTTTGTACCAGCCCAGGGTACAAAACCTTTCGTGAGATCATCCAAGTTCTGGCAAAGACACAAATGTTGTGCACATACAGCAATAAAAGACCAAAAGGAGTAAATCTCTTCTTTCACTGGCCTGAGTTAACACAGGAACAGGATCACAACAGATCAAACCAGGTTTTGGGTTACTTTCCATGATGTAAGCTTTTACCCCCCACCTCTCCAATGACCCAAGTTGATTGCTGTGTGTCAAACTGACAACCACAGCCTGGACACAGATCATCAACTACCTGAAGGGAGATTGTAGCCAGGGGAGGTTGGGCTCTGCTCCCAGGCACCCAGTGGCAGAACAAGGGGACACAGCCTCAAGTTATAGGCTGGATGTTAGGAGGAAGTTCTTGACAGAGTGATTGGCATTGGAATGGGCTGCCCAGGGAGGTGGTGGAGTCACTGTCCCTGGAGATGTTGAAGCAAAGCCTGGGTGGGGCACTTAGTGCCATGGTCTGGCTAGGGCTGGGTGCTAGGTTGGGCTGGATGAGCTTGGAGGTCTCTTCCAACCTGGCTGATTCTATGATTCTATAAGAAATTATTTGGTAATGGAGCTTGCCATAGCTGATTTTGTGATGGCACTTGAGTAATGGCAAAACAAAGCAGAGACTAAAACTGAACCATTTCATGCACTGTAGTAATGGGTCCTGGTAAATTCTAAATTCCTGCTGTGGGTGCTCTTTGCCCAGTCCCTTTGTTCTGGAAGTGTATTTTGCATTCCTTGGGAGAAAAAATACAAAAGGAGGTGAAAATCCCAGCCCTAATTAACTAGAGAGTTTTAAAAAAGAGTCGTAGCTGCAATTATTTGGACTTCCATGGAGATGCTGCTCTAACAGTAATGGACTCACCTGAAGCTGCTCTTCCAGCTAGCACTAATGTGCACATTCCAAACGCTCCACAGCACAAGACAGGGATTAGCCTGACTGGTGATAAGAGAAACTGCAGAAGGCTCCATGGTTTGCATGCAAGTCTCAGAGGTGCTAATGAACTGCTTGGTTAAAATTAGGTAGGATGTGGATCTTTGTGCAGAGTGAAGTGTTCTCTTGGGAACTGGGTGGATTATAACTGAAGCCAAAAGTCCCTGTTTCACGTGTTATTAGCATAGTTCTGTGTGTAAGAAACCAACATTGGGTCTTTAACAGTGTGCACAAGGGGTCTATTCTCTGTAGAGGTTAATATCACTAAGTGGTGTTTATTTGAAATTATAATGCTGATAGTACATGGAAATTCAGGTCATAAAGATATTCTACCCTATTTCCCATCCTGTTAAAAATTATGGGCTTTTGTGGCCTGTTGACTTGTACACAGAGCCTGCATCTGCCTTGTCTTGCTCTGCTTTAGAGCTTTGTACACTTTGGTAGGTCTGACACTCCTGCTGAGGAAGCCCAAACTGGCACAAGATGGGGATGAGTGGATGGTCAGTTGAGTTGGTGTGGACAAGGGGTAATGATTCTAAACTGAAAGAAAGTAAGTTCAGGCTAGGTACAAGGAAGAAATTTTTCACAATGAGAGTAGTGAAACACTGGCACAGAGAGGTTGCAGTTGCCTTGTCCCTGGAAACATTCAGAGTGATGTTGGGCAGTGATCTGAGCAACCCATTTTAGTTGAAGATGACCCAGAGATGTTGGGCTAGATGACCTTTAAAGTTCACTTCCAACCCCAACTGTCCTGTGATTGTGAGATCTTTGAAAGTGCAGGAGTTCCCAGCAGCTTGGTTAACACGGGTGGCTGAATTCTAAAAGCAGCTACTAGAAGCTCTCCTCATAATATCAGAACCTGAAACATTCTAAAACCTCAACTTGGTATATTTGTGAAACAACCAACCCCTTGATTTTGTTTCATTAATGCTCCCTAAGCTTCTCCTGGCAGGTCTTGATGTGGCTCAACTTTCTGCATCTGAAGATGTATCATTAAACTAAATATCCCTCTCTATATCTGATGGATAGAGCCTGACCTGGCAGAAACACCCAGAGCACATTTCACAGATTAGACATCTGAAAAACACAGAATGGAACTGTGGCTATCTTTAGTCCATGCTGTGGTAGGAAAGTCCAGGACCTGATTTCTCTCTTAACCTCTTGGACCATAGTCTCTCAGAGTACTCTTTGGTTGTTCTGTTCAGAAATTACAGCCTTTGTCCTGGTACTGCTAAGGAAGTCAACTGCTTAAGTCCGAGAAACGATAGCATCCTGTTCTGGGTCAGAAATAATGTGGCCAGCAGGACCAGGGCAGTGATTGTGCCCCTCTGCTGAGCACTGGTGAGGCTGCACCTGGAGTACTGCTAGGAAGAAAGACATTGAGGTGCTGGAGTGGGTCCAGAGCAGGGCAAAGAAGATGGTGAAGGGTGTGGAGAACAGGTCTGGTGAGGAGTTGCTGAGGACCTGCTGTTGTTTAGTCTGTCTCACATTCTCACTCTCTGAAAGGAGGTTATGGCAAGACCATTGTAGTAACACTACACTCTTCCTGGTGACTGACTTCCCCAGAAGCAAGTCATAGCACAAGAGCAGGGCAAGGAAGCTGGAATACATCTTATGAAGGAGAAGCTGGGGCTGTTTAGTTTGGAAAAGAGGAGGCTGAGGGGAGACCTCATCACTGTCTACAGCTACCTGAAAGGAGGTTGTGGAGAGGTTGGTGCTGATCTCTTCTCAAGAGGTAATTAGTGGTAGAACGAGAGGGAATGGCCTCGAGCTGTGACTGGGTAGGTTTACACTGGGCATTAGGAGAAATTTTAACAGCAAGAATGGTCAGAAATTGGAATGTGCTGCCCAGGAAGGTGGTGGAGTCACCAACCCTGCATGTGTTTAAAAGGCATTTGGATGTGGTGCTTGGGGATGTGGTTTAGACTGCACCTTGCAGAGTTGGACTTGGTGATCCTGAGAGGCTTTGCCAACCAGGATGTTTCTGTGATTCTGTGCCGAGACAGAGATGTGGTGCTGAGGGACATGGATTAGCACCAGCCGTGGTAGAGTTAGAGAATGGTTGGACTTGATGATCTTAAAGGTCTTTTCCAACCAAAACAATTCAGTGATTCTGTGATAGTGAATAACAAAAGGGTCATGTGAATTTTCTTCTGGAATGAGGGATAAAAAGAACTTTTATGCAATTAGGAAAAAAAAAAATCTTAATTTTTAAAGGAATTTTGCAAAACATCTTCAGTTATTTAGCACTTCTGTTTGTCAAGTTATTTGGTTCATTTCTGTTGGGGAGGTGGGTCCAGAGTGCTCAGCTCCTCTAGGAAAGAGCTCAGGATCTGCCTCCTTAGGTTGCCTGATAACCAAACACATTCTGCCACCCTTAGCTTCTTAGTGGGACTCACAGCTGTTGGGTAAGGCTGGCTATTCAGAAATAAAACCACAGGCCCCAGACAAACTTCCACTTTAATCCCTTTCATTTAAACAAAATAGAAAAATACCACTAATGAGGTGCCAAATTAAGGCAGCAAGTGCTCATATACATTCCAGGCAGCTGATTATCTCTCATCAAGGTGGCTAAGTAATACAGTCCTCATAATGAACTAATGGATTTGCAGGTCCAGTTAACACAAAAGTTCAACCTCAGACAAGTTAAAGTTAATCAAGTACAAAAAGGATTAAATTAGTGCATTTAAATTCAAGTGACAGAGGCATTAGGGCTGTGCCGCCCTCCCTCATTTTCTGCTTTGGTGTTAAGTGTTGGGGAGAGAATGGCAGTCGGAGTGTCCCACTCTTTGGGGACTTCATGCTTCAGCTCCTCACCACCCATGCATACGGAGTGGCTAATGACAGAGCAGCTCCCCATCAGGGAATGCAATTCCACGTAGACATTTTCACCAAAATGGATTATTTCAGCCTCGTTGGTCACAGATTCTGTAGTTTTCCAGTGATTCATCTTGCTATTAATAATGTCAGGGAATTTTAGGCCCCTGAATTAAATAATGATAAATAGGAGGCAGGGAGCGAGCTGGGCAGAGGCAGTGCTGTTTATTTCGGCGTGCAGCTCTGTCAGGCCTGATAAATCGGATCCCTGAAATAGTTTATAAAGCACTGAATTGATGTGGCGCTCGGTGAGGGAGAGAATTAATGTTACCAACCTAGATTCCATGAAGGCTGAGGAAAGCCTTTTATATACCTCCTGTGTCTGTGCAGGAAAGGGTTGGAGGGAGAGGCGCAGCTGCCGCGCAGGGACTGCTGAGCTCCTCGCAGCTCCAAGGGCTGCGGCTGCAGGAGAGCTCTGCCGGCTGGAGGAGTGGGCACAGGGGGCACAGGCTGCTCCTTTGTACCACCAAACACCCAGGGTACACTGCACATCAGAAAAATGAAAGCCTGCTTCAAGATAGAGAAGAAGCTTTCAAGGTGTGCTGCTTTGGGAGTTTCCCCCCACCCTCTGAAATTGCTCAGCTGGCTGGAGGTTAAGGAGTGGAGCTTTATATTACAGCTCAGCACAACAGACAAGCAGATATTTGCAATATATTGCAGATATTTACAGCATATACAGTAAAAAAGTAATACAAAAACACCACACCCCTCCCAGAGATCAGAGTCCCTAAGAAGGGTTTCCAATCACCCTACCACCTTGCAACCCACTTTCCAATTTTATCCCACTATCTGCCTTACGTGCCAGCTAAGTGAGGAAGATCAGCCAGGGGGGTTAAGAAGTAAGAAACTGGTTAGTGGAGTTACACAGACCCAGCTAAGACGGCAGGGAGAGAGATGCAGCAGCCAGTGTGGCTCAAACAGCTCTGAGTTATCTGTTTTGGTTCTAACATTGATACCATTTCAGTAAACAAATGAGTGAAGGAGACACTGGAAGGTTTTCCTTTCTCAGCCTATAGTCTAATTTCTTATGAAAAACCTCCAATTAGGTCCCATCTCCAGGCTTTTTTCCCATTAAATGGGTCTTTACAGGCTCACAGGATGTCAGGGGTGGGAAGGGACCCAAAGAGCTCATCCAGTCCAACCTCCCTGCCACAGCAGGACCAGACAATCTAGCTCAGGACACACAGCAACACATCCAGACAGGCCTGCAAAGGCTCCAGACAAGGAGACTCCACAACCTCTCTGGGCAGCCTGTGCCAGTGCTCTGGGACCCACCCAGGCAAGAAGTTGCCTCTTGTGTTGAGCTGCAACCTCCTGTGCTGCAGCTTCCATCCATTGCTCCTTGTCCTATCCCAGGGAGCAGTGAGCAGAACCTGTCACCCCACTCCTGACCCCCAGCCCTCAGAGATTTAGAAACATTGATTCAATCCCCTCTCATTCTTCTGCAGACTAAGCAGCCCCAGGTCCCTCAGCTTCTCCTCATCAGGCAGTGCTCCAGTCCCCTCAGCATCCTCATCTCCACAAAACTTAACAAAACTACAGCATGGTCAAGACCTGAAAAGAAAAGGCAGAGCTGCTCTTACCCATTCAGCAGGAAATCTGACCAAGCTAACAGCAGACTCAGTGGGTTAAGCTCCAAAGGATATCACTGATATGCAACTGAAACGTGTAAAATCAGGATTTTATAAATGCTTAAACAATATTCAGTATCTGCACTGAGTCCTTGGAAGATTCTTGGCATTCCTTTATTTCCCATCAGGTTTATTTCATCTCTGCTAACAACCATAAAATGACTCTGTCAACAGCACACATCAAAACAGTGAGGACACCATCCTGAGAAAGAAACACTTAGGCTGCTCCTCTCAGCGCCTGTTTTGCAGGAGGTGTGCACAGAAATGTCTGCTCTCTGCCTCTGCAGATGTCTCATCTGCCTTGATTGCCAAAAAACACAAGATCTGATTGCAAGTGCCTTGTGCGAGGAGCAAGAAGGGACCAGGCTAGATTAAGCAGTTTGCTGATTACCCTTACATGGACAATTTAACCTCTTTAACATCACAGGGAAAGATTGTGAAATAGAAACTGAAAGCAAGGGAAGACATCCAGAAAGTTCTGCTTATTACTGATCCAAAAATAGATCATAGAGTCATAGAATCAGCCAGGTTGGAAGAGAGCTCCAAGCTCATCCAGTCCAACCTAGCACCCAGCCCTAGCCAATCAACCAGACCATGGCACTAAGTGCCCCATCCAGGCTTTGCTTCAACACCTCCAGGGACAGTGACTCCACCACCCCTCTGGGCAGCCCATTCCAATGCCAATCACTCTCTCTGCCAACAACTTCCTCCTAACATCCAGTCTATACCTCCCCTGGCACAACTTGAGGCTGTGTCCCATTGTTCTCTTGCTGGTTGCCTGGGAGAAGAGGGTGGAGGTGTTCAGGACCAGGTTGGATGAGGCCTTGAGCAACCTGTTCTAGTGGGAGGTGTCCCTGCCTATGGCACAGGGGGGTTGGAACTGGATGAGCTTTGAGGTCCCTTCCAACCTAAACCATCCTATGATTCTGTGATCAGGACAGCCAGATAGCTTGGCTGTCTTTGTAAAAATCACATTTTAGCTGTTTTAACAGAAAGAACAGTTACAACATTCCAATAAAGTCCTTGATTTAATAACAGTAATAATCAAATGGAAATTAAAACGTATGGTTTGCTATCAATATCCACAGCAGTAAATGCTGCCATATGAACCTTTTCTATTTAGCACTGAAATCATGAATCCAGTGATGAGGTTTTTAAAACAAGAGGTGGCTCTTTCTGAAGGCACATTTTGAAATGGATTTTTTTTAATAGGGATTTTTTTTTTTAATAGGGATATGGATTTTTTTTTTTTTTTAATTTAATAGGCAAAGGGTTCAGTTTTCTCTCCTCAGCTGCCCAGGGTTTATTCTGAGAGTCTTCAAACCTTCACCCTTTTCCTTTCCCCAGCAGCTAAAGTCGGTGCAGCTTATTAATAAGGTATCCAAATGCCTTCACAAGGAAGCAAAACAATCTCAAGCCATTGTCTACCTCCACCAGGGGATGGCATTCAGATCAGTTTTTATCCTGGGTTTGTTTTGCTGGTTTGGGATTTTTTTGTTTGTTTGTTTGTTTTTTTTCCCCCCCATCTGTATTTTAAGTCTTCCTGGATCTAATTTTGCTACTTCTACATGGCATGGCAGGGATGCAAGTTGTTCTGTATGGGATGAGGCAATTCACACATTGAAATCCTGATCTTCAGGAATGTTATAACTATGACTGGAGAGGTGAGGACACTTGTCTCTTGCTGCATCAGCTTACTCCTGAGAGGCAGAGCCGCTCCTCAGCTGAGGTGCAGCTGGGAGGCAAAGTCCTGAGCTGCAAAGGGCAGGCTGGGGCAGTCGTGAAGAGCCAGATGATGTGAAGGAATATTTTCCAGGAGCTTGTCCAGTACCACCACTCTACTGGTGCTGAGCAGCATCTGCTCACTCAGGGTGTGCTTGCCTTGCTGTGCTTTAGCTACATTCAGACATTTGTATCCTGTAAATTTGGCTGGAAAGAAATTGTAGTTTACACATGAAGAGACTTGAATAACTTGGTAATGAACTGCACTGTGCTTTGGGCTTTAAGCTGCCTTCTACTTCTGTGGTTTGGGTTTGGTTTGGGTTTCTTTGTATCCAGGAAAAAAAAAACCAAACCCAACAAAAGCCTAAAACAAACAAACAAAGAAAACCCCCCCAAAACCCTGAAGCAAAAAAAACCAAAACGACAAAAACCAACACCCAAAAGCAAGCAAACAAACAAAAAACCCCAAAGCAACAACAAAAAACCCAAAACAAACAAAACCCCAAACCCCCAACAACAAAAACTGGCAAACAAGAAACATCAAAACCAAACCAAATGAAAAACCACCCAAAAAACCCAAACCGAACCAAATAAAACCAAATAAGAAGAACCCCAAGCACACCAAAAAATCTCAAGGAAAATGTGATGTGATTTAGGTGTAGAGACACCTGCATAGTCAGCAGTAGAACGTAGCTGTCTCTGTATTACTCTCTCTTTTCTGCCAATGTTGCCCTTGAGAGGTAGCATTTGTGTGGATTCCCCCCACACACCCCGAGGTAGTTGTTGAGTTGCTCATAGAAATATTTCCAATCAAGCAGGTTCTTGGCATACTTGGTGTTCAAAATTAAAGATATTTAAATGGCAGCAGGCATCACATAGGGTGCTTTTGTTCCCTGGTTGTGTAAGATGCATAATTTTAGAATCTAAGGTGTATAATTTTAGCATCTAAGCTGTATTTTTAAGTAGTTCTCCCTCCCGAGCATGTTGCTTTAGTGTTCCTTAATACTAGTGTAGTTTTTCCCTTTTAAGCTTGCTGGTAAATGAAATTGTTAAGCAGAGTGTTTCAAAGAAATTGTCAGGAGGGGGGGGACAGGCTCTGCTCACTGCTCCCTGGGATAGGACAAGGAGCAATGGATGGAAGCTGCAGCACAGGAGGTTGCAGCTCAACACAAGAGGCAACTTCTTGCCTGTGTTGGTCCCAGAGCACTGGCACAGGCTGCCCAGAGAGGTTGTGGAGTCTCCTTGTCTGGAGCCTTTGCAGGCCTGTCTGGATGTGTTGCTGTGTGCCCTGAGCTAGATTGTCTGGTCCTGCTGTGGCAGGGGGGTTGGACTGGATGAGCTCTTCCCAACCCTGACATCCTGTGAGCCTGTGAAGCAAAACAAAAGGGATTCCAAGGTATGGAAGTGTAACTTCTGAGAGTGCAAATAGGTGCTGCCTAGTCTGAGAGGTGCCTTGCTACCTTGCATGCACAGTTTGCAATTGTGGTGCTGAGCCACACTTGTTGTCTTCAGGCAGGCTCTGCTGAGAGCAAATGAAGTCTTCCCTCAATATATTTAGCAAGCTGTGACATTAACAAGGCAAGGATTTGAAAATGATCTCAAGTCTCTCATCTCCCTCCATTCTGCTGTGTTTCTCCATGCTACAGGAAAAAAAAAAAACAAACAAACAGCAAGGAGGTCAAGTTAGGCTCTGAAACCCTAAAGCAGCTGCCTAATCCCACTTCAGCACATTGAGTATCTCATGAGGTAAACTGTCATTAGATGCTCACTGGATTGGTTTGTTTTTGGAGCAGGCTTTCTTGGCACACCCCACTGGAAGCTGTTCAT
The DNA here is from genome assembly GCA_013396835.1 of Psilopogon haemacephalus. NCBI lineage: Eukaryota > Metazoa > Chordata > Aves > Piciformes > Megalaimidae > Psilopogon > Psilopogon haemacephalus. The sequence continues at coordinate 1,162,506 of VWZI01021156.1, read as the reverse complement.
GCCCTTCAAATACTTCAGTTCTTTCTTCTTTGGTTGGTGGGGCTACCTCATCACAATATGAGCCTGTCTTTGTCAGGCACTCTTCAAACTACACCCCTTAGCTTAGCGCTGGCATTTGTCAAGTATCTGAGAGATTCGCAGGGACTTACTAAGAATTTTCAACACAGCACTTTTAAAAAAAAAGTGTTAATTATTCACATGTAGTGGCGAAGAACTGAAATGCTGGGGTGAGAAGGTCGAAGATAAATGCTCAGATTGGACACAGTCTATATGCTTTGAACAATTTGAAGTTCAGCTCCTACAACTTTCCAACTAATTCAACTGTAAATGGGAAACCATTCTGATCAGTTGCCAAAAATCTCCAGCTAGGCACCAAGAAAGTGAGCACTGGTGGAAACATTTTGGTCATGCTTTGTTGATTAATTTTATTGTCCCAGGAAAGCTAAGAGCCATCCTTTTGTTTTCTATAATCCTCAGCTCAGCTCTTGCTTGACTTCCATCTTCTGGGACATTGGCAGTACATGAGAAGTCTTCATCAGCTGGGACTGTGTTAGTTGGCTCCTTAAGTCAGCTCCTCCTCTGCACTGCCTGCAGCCAGGGGAGCTGTGGAAGAGCTACCCTTTGATCACACCACCATGGCTGTGGCATCCATTCAAAATGCTGCCACTCTTGCCTGAGGAAAAAACAGTTCAGGGTGAATATGGACATTTTCCAGAAGGGAAGAGACCTGAGCAAATGAATAAAATGTGGTAACACTCTCTACATGACCGAAAGGGTTGGCATGCATGGGGTGAAGTGGACTGAGGGTGGTCATGAGCAGACACTGTATCTTGTTCACTAAACACTCCCTTGCTCAGCTGAGCAATGTGGGTGGTGAGGGATGTGACCAATGCCACCCCTCAGCAGCAGAACTGGAGGACATTATTTCAGTGCTGATGGAAATCACTGGGATTCCTCAATGCGGGATTGAAGCAGATCTACCTGAGCCCATTGGCCCCAGTCCAATTAAAAAAGAGCTAATCTGTTTTCAGAGAGAGACAGAGGGGCAGCCTGCAGGGGAGGAGTGATGCCAACTAAAAGGAGGTGAAGCATTATTATGAACCTGGTTGTCAGTTTGCACAGTCAGTCTGATATTTCCTCTGTGCATTGATTAGTTTATTTTTGCATGCAAGCAACACAGGTGAAGCTTCTCTATCAGTAGCATCAGCTCTATTTGCAGTGTTCATCTTAAACCCTTATTTTCCACCTGTCAGTGTTGTAGTTCAAATGGCCTTTCACATTCCTATGATTCTAGTGCCTGTTTTAAACAGTTATAATTTAAATATGCAACCTATTGAATTCAGGGGGAAAAGAAATAAGCTTCTTGATTTCTTATAATTTGATGTAATGTTGTTCAAAACCAGCTTTGTTTTGAAAGCTGGAAGCACTGTGGTGATTTAGAGAACACAGAGAGCTGCAAAGTGGCCATGAGTTACAACTGGCTGGTAACTTGGAACATATCCCATTAGTACTGAATCCATTTGGTAATCTCGTGCAGCAAGAGCTTACAACCGCTGCAGTGGCTGTGAGCACCTGCAGCAGGAGAAGAGGATCACTAAATCTTGTCACTAAATTTTCCACTTCAGATCTGTCGCAAGACACTTTTAATAGTTCCACTATGGAGTTCTGGATTCAAAAAATGTCAAAAAGATTATTTAAAGTAAACCACTGAAGTGCTTGAGTATGCAGATTTCCAGAGAGCAGACTTCTTGCTCTTGGCACTGACAGTTCTAGTACAGACTGAGGAGTGAATGTCATAAACTAATGTTTCTAGTACAGACTGGGCAGTGAATGTCATAAACTAATGTTTCTCAGCAGAAAACTCAGAAAGGGACCCATCTTCACCCTGTTTGGAGCCTGTTTGGTGTGAAAAAGCCAGCAGCAGGGATTCACCTTGTGCTTCCATTTGATCTGGGCTATCATTCAGTCAGCAGAGAGCAACAAACCTCACCAAGCACACACCAACTGGTTTTAGGCACAAACAGAGAAAAGGCATCAGTGACTCTTTCTTCTTGTTCTTTATGCCTGGAGATCAGGCAAGATGAACACCCCAGCACTTAAGGCAGGACACTTTGGTTGCCAAGTTTTGTTGCATGCATCTTGAATGCATCTGCAGACCTCTAGTAGCATTTGTCTGTTTGCAGAGTTCTTCATCTCAGGAATTAACAGTAAGGCTTAATTGTGTGCTGCACAAATACCACAACTGACTGGACACCTCCTAGATGAATGGGTGGAGAGAGCAGGACTGACAGATGCAGAGATGCCATGAGTTTTTGTTAAATGCTTTGAGCTTTTTTGATGTCTAAGGCTATATATCTTTGATATATTGCTGCTTTAGTATTTTGCTTGAACTGATTTATTCATCCATAGTTTAGAGGATTTTAAGGATAGCCCGTGTTCCTGTCAGATAAATCTCCTCTGTGTTGCAGCTGAGAAAGGAACCCAACCAGATTTATGACTGTTAATACCTTTTTTCTTTTAAGGGGAAAATTGATAGACACCTTCCCCCGAGACTTCCCATAGATGTGGTTACTGCCCTAATGATTATTCCCTATCAAGCCCACTCTGCTAAAGAGGCACTAAATTAAAAGGCTTCTGTTTGAAGCCAAAGCTGCAAACTGCATTTCAAACACCTAATAAGATACTGAAAATTACCTCAAGCTTTCAAATGTCACATACTGTAAAAATACAAATTAGAGTGTAAAATTCAGCCTGGCCGTAATTAACACCATGGTGTATTCAAATAATCAAACGTCATCCTCAGAGGAGCCTGTTGAGGGGGCTTATTATGAGCAGCAGTTCACTAATCACTCTATGACAACTATTTTTTTCTGTCATTGATCTGGGCTGCCTTGTCTGTTTTGTCACTGTCACTCAGCATCTTTTTAAAGAGGTGATATTTTCCCCCACACGGAGACAGCTCGTCCTACAGCTCCAATTGATGTCAACCTCTGCTCACAGTTATCATCTGCACACAGCCAGGCTTCATTTTAAATCAGAGGAGCAGGGATAAATAAAACTGGATAGCTTTCAGTTCCAATCACATCCAGTTTTACCTCGCATCAGCCGAAACGTTATCGCTCAATGATGGATTTTTATCTGCCAAAGTGAAAAAGTTGAGTGCAGGATTTTCAAAATTTGCCTTTAATAAAAAATAGTCTTGTGTGTTTGGAGGAAAGGTTTCTCCTTCGCTGGCAGGATGAAAAAGGCTGAGGGATTTTAGTATTTTTAATAATGGGAAATTATTTCTGGAAGAGGAAACAAAAGAGTGCTGCGTCTCTGGCAGCAAATAAGAGAGTCTCTGTTTTGTGTTATTAGATAGTCAGCACAGATTCCCAGGTTTTGCAAAGCATGGTAATTGAATTTCACAGCTCCATTCCTCATCTTCACACTTACAAAGTTTCCTCCAATCCATAAAGCATGACACAGATGTAAACTCAGAGGAGCTGAAATGTTCGAGCTCCTTGTAAATTCCTCTTGGTATCACCTGGCCACGTTAAAAAGTGAAGCTTCTGCAATTGGACTTTAAGGTTTGTTTCTCCCCTGCATATCTCTGAGCGCAGCAGTATGAAAGAGAATAAAAATTCTTACCTACCTTCCACGAGTGGTTTAGTCTAATCCTGGAAAATAAAAATAAAAAGCCAGGAATAAGAACTGGGGCTAGCCAAGTGTGTAATATGCTGCACTAACAACACTCACTAGAGGGTAAATCACCTATGACTTAGCTTCCAGAACACCCAGACTATTAAGGGAAAGAATTTACACCCTGTGAGATCCTCATGCAATAGAAGGCAGTGACAGCCAGCACTAACCTGCAACTCACAGAACTGCTCAGGGAATTATTGATCAGGTTGGGCAGAGTTGCACTTGTTGATTTGGCTGCTGTGAGAGGGGACCACACAACAAAGAGGTTCTTAAAAACTCTTCAGGTCAGTTGCACTTCACTGAGAACTTTTGAGATTGTGCCTGTTTAGGAAAAAATGCACTCTGAGGTTCAGCTCTGCTATGAGAGCAGCTCTGCTGTGAGGACAGGGTGAGGGAGCTGGGGGTGTGCAGACTGCAGAGGAAAAGGCTCCAGAGTGATCTCAGAGCTGCCTGCCAGTGCCTGAAGGGATCCTGCAGAACGGCTGCAGAGGGACTTCTCATCAAGGTGTCTACAGACAGGCCAAGGGGGAATGGCTTGAAGCTGAAGCAGAGCAGGGTTAGACTGGAGCTGAGGAAGAAGTTCTTCAGTGGAGGGTGGTGAGACTCTGGCACAGGCTGCCCAGGGAGGCTGTGGCTGCCTCCTGCCTGGGGGTGTTGCAGACCAGGTTGGATGAGACCTTGAGCAGCTGAGTCTAGTTGAGAGGTGTCCCTGCCCATGGTGGGGAGGCTGGAACAGAAGAACTCTGAGTTCCCTTCCAGCCTAAGCCACTGTAGTGTTTATGGTCTCTTCCCAGAAACCACAGTGGGTGTCTTTAGCAAGAGCATGGAGGGAGTCTGGCTTTGGTTCCCATCTCCACCTTAAGTCTGCATCATCTGCTGCAAAATCCATTTTGATGTCTTCTGCTCTCAGGATTCTTATTATCCTTCCCCCCCCACACCCCCTTCCACTTACCAAGTAATTAGCTACATTTCTTTTAGAGCTGCTGGGTGAATTTTCAGTCACAGAGCTATTCAGTGCCTGCACTGTATGTGTCTTCACTTACTTTTATGCCAAGGCTTGCCTACCTACAACACTCCACAGCAAATCTAGGTGGTAAATGAGGCATTTATGTGTGATCAGTACCAGGTATTGGTTTTGTTATTATTCAGGATAGAAACTGGCCAGTGAGTGATTCCAAAAGCTGCAACTAGCTGACAGGTAGAAGTGGGTACCTCTCAATTTTTATTTTTTTTTTAACTGCCATACTGTAAATCCAGGAAGATTTGTCTTTGCACAGTGTATGACTGAGAGATTTGGGTGTTTGGAGTAACAGTCTTATCACAAACTTTGGAGCATCTACTGACCTTTGGTATATTTACTATAATACAGCTTCACAATAGGACAAAGGTAGTGATGCTACCTTTGAAACAGGGAATATGCATGGAAAGTTTTACCCTGGTCAGAATTCTGGGGTCTCTTGGTGATTTTGCCCAGATTTCCACTGCGTGTAAGTGGACTGTAAGCCCCTAACAGAAGCTGCCTGCATTTAGATTCCCACATTCATATGACTAAATGTTGCTTGGAGCCTGTCTCGGATGTTTAAGGCACATCTAAAGTAAGGGTGTTTGTTATTTGCTGTCTTGTGCCAGTGAGAAATGGTTATTTTATGAAGAGGGACTGTGTCATTGATCTGCAGGATGACAAAGTGTGATGACTTTTATCCTTTATCTTGAGGTAGCACAAAGCAACACAGAGGTGAGCATCTGGGGCTGCCTGCTGCAGCAACTGCTGCAAATGCTCCAGCTCCAGCTCCAGTGCTGACAGCAGGATCCAAGCTGCTCTCTGGAGAGCATCACTGCTTTTTAATTCACTTTCTAATTTCTGTATTCAATATACAGGAAGAGAAGAACTTTCTCTGAGCAGAAAGCATACATGACAGGAAATGTTTTACCTAAACCATAGTTTAATCAGCTAACAGGGTACTGCAGAATAGTTTTTGATTTGTTTCTGCCTTGCTGTCTTTTCAGGCAGTTATTGAGTTTTAGCTGGTCCAAGTCTGTACTGAAACATGGCCATCTCCCATCACAAACCATGCAGCCATCTCATCTAGGGCGCTCTGGGGCAGCAAAGGGCCATGTTCAACTGCTTAATCTGTCTTAGCATCCTGAAAATTATCAACCTGTGGTATGCCTTTTGAAGAGACAATTGTGTGGGATGCCCTCCTAAGCCTGCATTGCCACTGAGGTCCTCCTCAGCTACTTGGTTTAGCTCCATCATTTGTTTTGGCCTTTTCCATGCCTGGGACAGCCCATCTTCCAGTTCCTTGGGGAACTGTGGGCAGTTTATGTTGTTCCTGAAATGGCTTGAGTTAGCTGAACCCTCAAACAATCTCATTCTGTTTTGAACCTGTGAAAAAGGCAAGGCAGGCTGCAGCACTGCATGTGCAGCAAGGTGACCTCTACCCTCGGCATCAGCCTACAGCAGCTGCTGTGTAACTGTTCTCCAGAGCTGCTGCTCTCCACCAGGCAGAACAATCCCTTTCATCCTATCCACCTCCACTTGCAAAACTTGTGTCTGTACTGAGTGTGAAGTGTGTCCAGATGAGAGCATAAGTCATTGCTCGGCTTGTTCCAAACGTTAAATGAATCATAAAAGAGTTTCCAGACATATTTTTATGAACCATATCTTAAGCACAAACTGATAGGCTGTGAGAAAAGATGGGGGGGGGGCAGGAAAGCCTGGCAAAGAGAGTCAAAAAACTTGCCTGTACTTGGAGATCAAGTTAGTAATTTACTTGCAAGTAAAACTTGAGATGAGGTTTTCTAGACGCTTCCAGCGCCTCATAAAATCATTATATTGTATTGTCTGCTGTAATTTTTATTGCATGGTTGCAGCTTACTCCAATTTCTAATATGCACACTGCTAAACCTCTTCATCATGTCTATCCTAGCCCAGGTTCCAAAGCAATATAGCAAGGTCTGAGAGCTCCTAAGCTTCTCATATATCCCTTAAACCTGCAATATCCAGAAGCTAGTCATTTTCCTTTGCTATGCATACACTGAAAATCTTATTTTGCTCCATGTTCAAACACAAGTCTGTGCTGCATGCAGGGGCTTGCTTTCTTGTAAAATGAAGAAGAAAATTGCCAAGATTTTCTGCTGGTTTAAACTTGGTGCAGCTCATTTGAGGCTGATGGGATGATACTGATTTATCCCAGCTGAGCTTGTGGCCCTGTGTAATATAATACTCTGGGAGAAAAAAAAAAAATCTTTGAGCAAAGTAATGAAGTAAATATCAGGGGACACTTGAACATTTATTTTTTAAAGCAGAGTTCAATGTATGCATCAATATTTAATAAGAGATATATGATTCTCTTGTATGCACTTCGTGTGCTTTTGTAGTCTGTAATCCACAGGTAATCAGCATCTTTAAAGCCTTGCTGTGGTCCTTGTTTCACTGCTGCTGCCTGGGTGCATCTATTTTTTTTTTCTCTTTGGACAAGCAAGGGTCATTTGATGTCTATGTTTTGCTAATGATGGGGTCTGTGAAACACCAAAGCAGTCCAGGTGCCAAGCACGATCTCCTCTCTTTAGTCCCCCATTGCAACGCTGTTCTTCATTTGTTACCTTACTGCACTTGGCTGCAGAAGCTAATTACAGATCAAATTAAACTCCATAGAGTGTGTCCTGCCACCTTTTAGCTGCTAGACAGCCAGAGGAGGCTGATTCCTGCGTATTCACCTCTTGTTTAGAAGATTCATGTTTATCTAATGTGAAGTCAATATTATTGTCCTGAAAAGAATTAGAGTATTGCTAACAATCCATCAGGGAGTGCTGCTTTATAGCGCTGCCGCTCTGCTCTAGTGGCTCAGAAACCATTTAGCAGTGCTGAGATTCTGATCTAGCTCGGTGCATTAACATTCAGACCATCATTTATCTCTTCTTAAATGCTTACCAATAAAATAGTTCACCGTGTTTAACAGTGAGGTGTTGTGTAAGTGGAGCGAAGGGCAAGAATGAAGTACCAAGGGAACTGGATGATCTTTGAGGTCCCTTCCAACCTAAACCATTCTATGATGGAAAAGCACAGAGGAACATGGGCCAGACACTGGGGTCTTCCCCTGCAGAAGACACACAGAGGACATTTATTCATATACACTCATATGCAGCCTGGGAGTCAGGAAGTCTGGAAGGGGCCAGAACACCTAACCAGGTGTGCACATTTATTTATGGCTGAACTGCAAGCCCTGTGCTGCCTTTGTAGTAGATGGAGAGAATTAGGCCTCCAGAAAGTCACTCAATTTTAGGATGAGATGAAAGCTGCTCCAAACTGTTCTTTTTTACCTCACTGGCCATAAGAGAAGCTTAGGTTTAGGAGTTATGATTCCAGAATTTAACTTCCAGTTACCTAAGTAAGGGCAGGTCAATGAAAATTTGAATACCTCTTGCTTGCTCTGTCTTTGTGGTCTTAGAATCACAGAATCACAGATTCTCTCTTTTGTGGCCATGGCCATACCACTTAATTTTCTATGTGAAATGTGTAATTATTTTCTCTTATCCTGTCAGCAATACTGATACTCTTCCCTCTAATCAATTTACGAAGCGTTATGTAGATACAGATATATGTAGAGACACATCTCTCTGTATTTATGTGTATAAATATATGTTCCTGCAAGAAATAAACCATAGGGAGGCAGTAGGACATTGTGTATCAGAAGAGAAGTTTTATAGCAATCCTGATACATCTGTGTGCAGAACAAGACCTGTAGGGATAGTTTTTGGGCTTTGTTGGGCATGGCGGAATAAAAAGGGGATGAAAATATAAAGGCTTCAAGAATAGCAAGGATTAGTTTATGCTGCAAGAGTTTAAGAGAGATGTATTGTAGGGCCAGGTCCATCTTGCAGCTCAGCAAGGTACCATCATGGCCTGATGGAGCAGCCCTGCCCTGCCCTGCCTTTCTCACAACTTTGAGGAGCACAGAGGTGTTCTGCTGGTGTTCACCAGCCTAATTAGGTCTCCTTTTTTTCAAGTTCAGGTTTTCCACATCTTTAGATGTTGTGCATTTGTGGAGGAGGTCTGCCTGAAATCTGCTGCAAAGACACAGATGTTGTTAAATCATTTTCACACTAATTTCTAATTAGTTCTTCACTTGTAATAACAATTTATTAATATACTTTCTCATGTTTTGCAGTAAAACTGGCTTGATCCTTTCCCCAGATTGCTAAGGAGATTTTAAATGCTTGGTAACTTTATATGTTTCTTGGCTTTATTGGTTTGGTTTGTTTTTCATGTAGCTGGATTATTTTTCCCCCTTGTCTCAGTTTCAGTACAAGAAACCCAAGAAGAAATGAGGAAATTAAGCTTTGACTGGTGGTGGGCTGCCCAGGGAGGTGGTGGAGTCCCCATCCCTGAAGGTGTTGAAGCAAAGCCTGGATGGGCACTTAGTGCCATGGTCTGGTTGATTGGCTAGGGCTGGGTGCTAGGTTGGACTGGATGAGCTTGGATTCTACGATGCTATGACTGCAATCTCATTTCTCCCTCTGCACCTCCTTCAGGATCATTGGGACTGCTTGGGCTGCATCCTAAGTGGTTTCTGTGAGCTGAGAGGCAGCCTTCATTCACTGCTTTGTTTCAGACTGACATTTTTTCCAGAGATTTCAACTTTACACTGTTTATTTTTACTGTCTCTCCATTTGTTTGTTCATCTCTCAATCTGCTGTGTAAGAGATTTGACCAGAGTGGGGAAAGGACAAACTGTGATCGGCACACAGGCTGCTGAGGTTGTGCTGGGGAGCAAAAAAGAGCTATTTTTGGTAGCAAAAGAACTGTCAGAGGGATATTCTGCCTTTTCCCAGCTAGCAACGAGTTAGCTTTTCCTGTAGCAGATGACACTGTTGCCTTTATTCTTTAATTTGAACAATGTCACATTCACAAGACAAGGTCATTTAACCTGTGTGTGGTAGGCAAACACCTAAAGCTGCAAGATAGCTTGTAATGCAAACTATTGTCAAATTGGGCTCGGGAATTAGAGTGGCAGAATGAGTGAACTCCAGGTTTGAAGAGCAAACATTTAACGTGGCACCTTCAGCACTGGCCAGCTTGATTAGATTAACAGCCATATTTTCATGCAAGGTGTAAATATTGAACTACAGCTCGACGCTGTTGATCGAGGCTGTTTGCTTGGCTGGGGATGATTAAATAAGGGTTAATAAGTATAACCTCTGTTAAATCTTTTATAACCAAATTTATCTCTCAGCTTCGCCTACAATGGAATCAATGAGAGGAGCTGGCAATTGTCAGCCAGAACATTCAGGCACAGTATCTCTTGAGCCGAGTGATTGGTATTCTCCCAGAGCAAGATCTGTAGCTGATTGGCAGTCACAGCAGATGAACTTGTTCTCATCTGGACAGCGACAGGGGCAGGGATGGGCTGAGCATCTCACTCGTGGTGTGCCAAAATGTGATATGCCAATCACTACTTGTGGGACGTCTTCTGCTGTGGTATTCTGTATAGAAAGGTGCAGATACATTGGTGCAGTTGAGCGGCACCTGAGGAAGGAGACTGCCACCTTTGCTAGAGCAGGAGAGGTGTGAGAAGGAGGGGAAAGGCACCATGAGAATGGGTGGCCACATGGCAGCGTGCTTAAGAGAATGTCATTTTTTGCTGTGATGATGAGGGAGGTTTCAGGTGACAAACACAGCTCCAGTCACACCAGGTGTCAAACCTAATGGGTTTGCTTCCTTACAGCTTCTGAGGAGATTCGACCTAGGCTGGAAAAGTTGACTACATTTTGCTGAGGAAGATCTACTTTGGAGGGCTTCCTTCTTCTGGAGCTGTGTAGTTAATGCCATTTAACAGCAAGCATGAGTAGGCAGGGAGTGACAGAGAGGAAAGCTTCTGTTCAGTGTCCCTCAGTACCTTTTCCTCTGTGCCTAGCTCCATTCACTGAGCTTATGTTGTGGTCACTTTGGCCACAGCTCTTTGTCCTCAGCATACAAGATCACATTTCTGGAATTCCTGTTTACCTAGGCTTTAAGGAGCCTTTTCTTTCTCTATTTTAGACTTTGCAAATCTAATCATGCTCTACCAATCTCGACAGAATTTACCATATGACAAATAATGACATTAGAATGATGAATGGACCACCTCAAAGGCGATGATAAGCAGTGCATGCTTCTGCTGCCTGGCATAGGCAGAGCAGGAGCACACTGCATGACAGCTCAGCCCCCAGATGATGGGGTAAAAGACAGAAGATGAATGGTAGAGGATAAATCAGCACACACAGGATTTTACAAAGTTTGTTTCTGAGTTTCTGGGCTGTGACCGATGCCTGGTACCGACACGAGATCTCCTACCAAATCACATTCAAACTAGATTGCATCTTTGAGGAGAGGACAAACAAAACAACCCAAGAGAGGTTCTCTACATGTGGCAGATGGGATTGTTAGAGTAGCACAACTGCAGTGTTGTTCATGCAAGGTATTTGTGGGAAGTGCTTCTGGTGAGGACTGTAAGCCTCTGGTAAACAGACGAATTAGCTGTGTGACATTAGCTCATGACAGGGAGCATATGCAGGCAGGCTTACACACAGGGCTTGCTCTGACATCTTTAGCTGGTGGGCACTCCTCCAGTGCCCCTCCTGTGCACACAGTGCACTTCTTGTGCCAGCCTTTGCCTGCTGCTCCAGCTTGCACACGCTGCCCTGGTGTCTTTTGGTATCAGGGTTGGTGCCACCATGTGTGCTGTCACCCTTAGTGCTGCATGGAATAGTGCTTGGGAAGATGCTATTGAAGGCAGAGCCTTTTTTCCCTGAATGTGAGAGCTGCCCCTGGTTACCTCATTTGTGCAGAAAACAGTTCTGACTTTGTAAGTAGGGGTTCTTCTCTATTTAATAAACCAAGGATAGTTGCACCACAAAGTCATGTCTTGAGAGCGAGCTGCTGCTAACTCAGGCTCTATGAAAGGACCAAATACTGCTCCCTGACGTGAGCAAATCAGTGCAGATGTAGTCTGTCTTTACCTGGAGATGGCATTAGCACAGTTATATGCCCAGCAGTTGCTGTGGTCTCGGAGAGAAGTAGGAAGTGTTGTGTATATAGCAGTGTAGCTATGAGTTCTGCTCCTACAGCAAGCTGCTCTTCACATCCTGCCACTGTTTTAGCTAGAATATACTCCATGTCTTGTTCTCCTTTTGCATGAAGCCTTCTTTGGAACGTTGTCACCTCATGTGCTGTGTTGCAAGCCTAGAAGGGAGAGAGGCAGAGATGAGGCACAAAGGTTTACTGGCTTGGTGGGAACTCAGCTGCTTGTTAAGGCAACAGTGCATAGTGTGGGCAAGTAAAGCTAGTGAGGCACTGCACAAAGCAGGTGTTGTGGGGCCAGAATTTTGATTGGGAAGATCTGGCATCCAGGACATGGAATTGTTCCCAGAAAGAAAAAACATTACAATGCAGAAGGCCTGGAACAAAAGCTTTTGTTTGCCACAGCTGGGACAGCCTGCTTAAATTGTGACAAATGAACAATGCACACTGGCCTGGGCCTGCAGGTGGGAGAGGGCTGCAGGGAGAGCTGGGGCTGTGATCCTGGAGTTGCAAGTTGTGATCCTCGATGGCAAGGCTGGGGAACTAATGAAGGGAATGCATCCAGAGCAGTACACACAACAGCTGAGCTCTGCAAACTCTGCTCTGGTGACAGCAAACCTGCTTGAGAGACATCACCCTTGTCCTGGCAAAAAGGTACAGGTTTAACCCTACCCTAAACTAACTCAGTGAATGGGACAAAAAGACCAGGATTGGGCAATCAAGAGATGTGTTAATTTTATGATTACAGTTGTTCAAGTTTTAAGAATTTTTCATAAGATTTTTTAATCCTAAAAAAAATGACCTGGGTTAGGGCTGGGCTGGCCACTAAACACTGTCTATTAACACTGTCTATAGACACTGCCTATTAACTCCTCTCCTTTCCCAAAGGGGAAGAGAAAGGGAGTAAGGAAGAGAGACTCATGGACTGGAAAAGAAAATGGAACCATTTTTAATGAAAATAACCATAAAATGAACTAGGCATAGAGAGATGCAAACCCAACCTCAAACCAGCCTCCCTGATGGAAAGAGCTCCACCACCACAGGTGCTGTGGGCAGGCACTGGGGAAACCCCAGACTCAGTGATAGATGGAACTGAGTTCAGGAACTGGATTGTGGACGTGGCTTCAGGATTCCAGACACAGGATCAAAGGCAGAATGGGCAGAGCTGTCCTTGCATACTGGCTGTGGAGGAAGAGCCTTGAGCCTTGTGATCCTCAGCTCTATGCTGAATGTGACACATTGAATGAGGTGTCCCTTGGCACTCAGTTTAGGGCTACCTAAACTCCACCAGTGGAGTTTGCTCTTCCACTTCATTTCACTCTGCACACAAGGTTCATAGGTGACCTTGGTCTACACACCAGGCCTCGGTACTACCTAGAATTGTCAGTGCTGAAAGAAGACCTCCCCAGGCTGCCTGCAGCTGCAAAAAGTGCAGCCACTTGGAGCTGAAAAGTGAAATCACAGAGCAGTTAGTGCTGTTCCAATTCAAACCAGGACAAAGCCCAGGCTGCAGAACAGCACACTATTTCTGCATGCCCGAAAAGGAAATAGCAAAGAAAGACTAAGAAGAAATATCTTTTCTTATAACTCTTTTTAAAAAGTAGGGTAGGGATTGTGTTTACAAAAGAGCTGTTTTCAGGGTACAAAAGGCCAGGAGGGAAGTCTTAGCACTGAGTCTGTGTTATTTTAATGAAATGTAAATTACTATTTTTAACATAGGCACCTAATAATTCAGAGGGTGTTGTCTTTGATAAGACCTTCAGGGCAGGAGAGGGAGAATATTTCTGTCATGTAAGAAGACTTCATCTACACTTCATTCACTGAAAAATACAGAGATGAAAAACCATCCTGCAATCAAAGAAAGGCAGATAAAAGATTTAGATAAAGGAACTAAAGCTTGTGGGCTGCCAGAGAGAGTAGATTCCTTGATGAAAAGGATTGCAGTTAATTCCTCCAGGCACAGCTCCCAAGAGGGCCAGAGGGAAGGGGTACAGAGTGTAAATGGAAGTGCAGCTGGACGGGGTACAGGCACGCACATGGCCACACACAGACACCCCCCAGCACCTGCACCCTGCTCTGTCCAAATATATACTGCAGTGATGTGATGTTTTAGCAGGCCTTGGGGGGGTTCTGAGCAGACTCTGAGTGGAAAGAGAGGATTTGACTCTCTTCTAGAATGTCACAACTGCTTTTTTTACAGCAAAGTGAGCTCTGGACTCACCATCTGTATTCCAAATTACTGTGATGAACTTTGTGTTCATGCAGAAATTTAACTTCAGGTAATAGGAGCTGATGAAATGCAGGTCCCTTGAAGTCCTGGGAGGTCTTCCCATGGCTGTCTCTTTCTAAGAGAGCATAGAATCATAGAATGGTTTAGGTTGGAAGGGACCTCAAAGATCATCAGAAGAGTTAGGTGATAGGTTGGACTGGATGATCCTAGAGGTCTTCTCCAACCTGGTTAACTCTGTAATTGTGCTGTTTTCTTTAGACTTCTACCAGTTACAAAGGAGGGTCCTCCCACCCCACACCTTTAGATCTGTTTGAGTCACTTTAAAAATAGGAAATAAACCCAGTTTTATTCTAGCAGAACTGAGGTTTGAGGGTTGTTTTTTCATGCCTGGATACAAACTTGAAGCCTATACCTGACAGGGAGACCTTGTTTGAGAGTCATTAATGCAGGCTGCCTCCAAGATATTCTTCAGCACTGGAAACCGTGGAGCCAGTTCAGTCCTGGGCCATCCATGGAGCCAATTCAGTCCTGGACCATCTGAGGTGAAGATGAGATATTTATGAAAAGGTCTCTCAGACAGTGCTGAGGCTACCAGGATTTTGCTGCACCTTTCCTCTCTTTGCTGTTTATTTAGAGGCAGGCATTACTGTGGCTTTGATTAGAACTGCACAGTTGTGAGATTACAGATGAAAGATTTGGGAGGAAATGGCTTTTTCAGAAGTAAGAATCCACACATCAAAGGCTTTTTACTTACTAAGCTTCCCTTGCTGCCTGTGCAGTATGCTGAATCCCAGGGTGCTCTCCCTCCTTTGCCTTCCCAGAGGGTGTGATGTGTGCCTCCAGCTTTGTTCATAGCTTGCTTCTACCTCAGTCACAATTAGTAACAACTCTACATTCCTAATAGACTCAGCCACTTGTTACTTGCTCTCTGCAGAAGGCAGGGGAAAGCAGGTGACAGGTTTGACATTTAGAAAGCTTTTTCCATAATCAGATCACTTGTTTGCCCTTTGCCAGCTTGGGGTATTCTGGCTGTCACATGCCAGCTAAAGAGATAAGCAAATCCCTCACTTGTAAGGGGAAAAAAAAAAAAAAAGAAAAAAAAAAAAAGAGGCTAAAAAGGCCTTGCTAACAGGTATAACAGATCCTATCATGTCTCATTATTAAATTAGAAGCAGCCCAATTTTAATCAAGTCCATATTGCTGCATCCTTTATGCTGTAGATGACATTTAGCCTCACCAGAAAGGAAAATAAAATTAGTGAAAAATCAGTGTTGCATATTTACTGGACAAAAACATTTCCTAAGTGATTGCTTTCAACATATAATGAAAAAAAAAAAAAGGACAATATAAATGTAAATGGGAACTTTTGAATAAGCAGGGTGTTCTCAGGGGCTGCCTTTTCACCTCGTTCAAGCTTTATCACTGATTTAGGGGGAAACAAAGGCAGTGTTGCACAAACAAGTGTGTAACAAATAGGACAAAATGTAAGCAAGAACAAAATTCAGACTGATTCCAACACTGTAGCTGCAAGATCTAATATGGTCTTCAAATAATTCAGTAGGGAAACACTTTAGTGCAAAAAAAGCAAGAAGCAGGGGTTTGGACACGATGATCCTTATGGGTCCCTTCCAACTTGAGATGTTCTGTGTTTCTGAGTGCTTTCAAACACATAAATATTTGACTGGAAATGGGAAGTGGAAGGCTTGAGGGGTGCACAAGCAACAGGACGGCTTTTTAAGGGACAAGAGGTTGAAAGAGGGTGCAAACAGCTCCTTATGGCTATTTTCCAAGAGACTTTTTTTTGCAGAGCTCTGTAGTCCAGTTTTGTACGCAAGCACTTCCCTTCCAAGCACCGGAGACAAGAAAATAGCAGCTGTGGAAACAGTACCAGAGCCCCTGGGCTCCTGTGAGGACTGTGTGCAGCAGTCTGTAGGCAAGGGCAGGCATTTCTTTGCCATTATGCAAAGGAAAGTCCTGGGTGTGAGCAGCTGGTGAGATTTGCTGTCTTCTCAGCCAGCACCAACTCCTGCTTGGCTTAGTTGCATCTCTCCTATTTCTTATGTTCAGGACAGGGATGAATTACTCAGAGCTTACAAATCCATACACTTCAGGGCAGAAGGGGGAAGGAAAGAGCCCTCCCATCGTTATCTCTGTAGTATGGTTTTGGGCATCGATTCCCTCTCTCCCTGCTGCTTTGAAGCACCTGGGCAGGGCCATTACCAAGTGTGAGAGCCCAGTTCAGTGGTGCTGGTGGTGCTCCACTCCAGCACCATGCTCTGCAGCACCTTGTAGCTGCTAAATTGCAGCTTTATGAATGGCACTCTGCAGCTCATCACAAATTGATTTAGTTTGTTATTTTTTCCCCCCCCAAGATTCTTCTTCTAGAAGAAAGAAAATCTTAGGAGCATTATCTGTAATTGCTACTTAAGAATTTTAAATTGACACCATGCTTCTAGCTGAGACAATTAGTTGTGTGGGGTAAAAGTATAGCAGATGTAGACATAATTCCATTGGCTTCACTGGAGCTGAAACAGTGATAACTAGCTGAGTATATGTCTCATAAATCTATAAAATTTCAAATAATTATTTTTATGAACTCTGCAGTGAAGCTTACCCACGTGGATTTTTTTTTTCTCCTCCAGTGAAGTTCTGCTTCTGCTGCTAATCTCTCCTATCTCTTTCACATAGTATGTTCCTGTAAGTCTCTTTGGATAAGGTGATTAAGGGTTTGCCAAAAGAGGAGCCGGTGAAGACAGTTTTTAAGGCTGAATAGGTGCATTAAAGAAAATATTATTTCAGTCATTGAAGCTGCTTGGAGCTTCACAAAAGCAGAACTAACTCAGGGAGAGAGCAGTTGTTTTTTTTTTTTCTCAAGTTTTGGGACAAAAGCTTTTCTTACTCACCCTAGCCCAACACAGCTCTCTGTGGCATCCTGCTAATGCTTTAGCAGGATGGAGTGGAGAGAAAAGAAAGCAGAATGGGTCTGCTGGGTTTCAGAGGCCTCACAGGGGCCAGGACAGATTGTGGCCCAGTTCATAAAGTGGTGCCACTGCTTATGGCAAGAATATAAGAACAGCAGAGGAAGGAGGTGTTGGAAAGCAAGGGAACAAAACATCACTTTTTGTGCCCATTTTAAAGAGAAGAACCTCAGAGTCTTGCACTGCTCCTTCACTGGCCTCAGGTACTGTTCATTGGAACCTCTCTTGGCTCTGGCCTCTGCAAGCACTGTGGTTGCCTCACACCAACTCAGTGTCTATGTAACTGTTGATGCTGTCAACCTCATATTTAGCTCTTTGTGCTCTGAAGGATCCTGCAGCTGACCTCTGCAAGGCTGATCTCTGCCTGCACCAAGCTGCTGCCCTCCACTCTTCACTCGGCAGTTTGTAGTTTTCCTTCTCTTTTTCCTTTGGAAACCTTGAGCTACAGGTCGGTGCTCTCTTGAGAAAGACATTTCTGTCTGTCTCCAGTTCCCTTCTCTCCTGGGCCTGTAGCTCATGTGCTTCCTCACACATCACTTTTCTCCAGCCTGCTGTACTGCCCCAGACCACGGAGCAGAGGCAGCTCAGCTGCTGGGCACAGGGTTATGGGCACTGTCCCTCAGCCTCTTCCTGCCGAGTGCCAACATGTGCCACAAGTGTCTCTTCTGCTTTGGTGGACTCCTGACTGTCTTCTTGTCTTTCTGCTTTGGTGGACTCCATGCTGTCTTCTTGCCTCTTCTGCTGGAGACACAGACTGATGAGGCAGGGTGAACAGAAATCTCTCTTCCCTCGAGAGCTCCACAGGTGCGAGACCTGGCTGAGGGCAGCACATTGCTACCTGCAGAGTCTGACCTTCTTCTTGGCTTCCTACTCCTCAGCTCTGGCCACCTCTTGCTCAACTGTGTCTGCTGACAGCCACAGCTGGAGGCTGGCAGGCACAAGCTGGCTGTAGGCAGAGCCCCAGTGCCCAGCCTGCCTTGAGACCCCAGTGGGCACCAACACTCAGCAGCACGGAGCACAGCAACCCACAACTCTTCCTTTGAGAGTCTAAATGTGAAGAGTGTAAGTAACTAAAGGGCATGTTAGTAATGGTGGGGGTATGGATCAGCCTGGCTCTTGGCAATGGCTCTGGGTGTGCTGGACACACCATGGCATTGTGGCATGGGTGCCTGCATGCCTCAGTGACTTGGTCCAGTGTCAGCTGTGTTACATCATAGAGATAACAGAGAAATACCTCAGGAAATAGCAGGAGCTTTCCAGTTCAGGCTAAATTACAATTATAAAGCTGCCGTGATCTTTGTGGAGCTTGGGCTGCTTTATTAAGTACCCACTTAAACTTACACCAGGCTAATAATGTATTTGCTCAGCTCGAGATTCTCCACAATGGGGGAAAAAAAAATACAACCTATGTTACAAAGACCTTTGTTTTAATTTACCCTAACAATATTCAGAAATTGCTGGAATCTCACAGGTGTGATCCAGAATAAATTGCTGGGGCTGCCCCTGCTAATAATCTGCTGAAAATGCTCTTAAATGTAGATTAAATGTAGGGTCCCAACTGGCTACTCTGCAATTTGAATTTCTGGAGTGAAACAGAAGGATTCAATTCCATACTGTCCCCGAGGTGTGTGAGCAGCCACTTCTGTGTCCAGAAGGACTCATCCATGGGAAGTAACAGAACACCATCCCTGGGCTGACAGGTGGGAAGGGCTGCCACGATCTGATGTAAATCAGGTAGAGTGTGATGTGTTGGGCAGTGAAAAGGAGACCTGCTGTAGATGAATGGCAGCACAAAATAATCCCTTAACATTGTTAAGATTGAAAATAGCTTTGGCAAAAATGGGAATGTTTCTGTAGCAGAATCAGCTGCTTTTGAGACAACTCCTTTGGGATGGGCAGTTGGGAAAAGATTCCAGGTGAAAATGAACCAAACCTGTCTCTTAAGACCCAGATTCTGGGTTTGAAAATGTAAAGAGTTAAAAAAAAATGTAGTGTGGAAGTAATTTAATTACTGGAGTCTCAGTTTAGTCACTCTGATTCTGGTGTCCCCAGGACACAGAAGGACACAGAGCTGTTGGAGTGAGTATAGAGGAGGCCACAAAGATGATCCAAGGGCTGGGGCACCTCTGCTGTGAGGATAGGCTGAAGGAGCTGGGGATGTGCAGCCTGCAGAAGAGAAGGCTCTGGAGGGACCTTAGAGGCTCTGGAGGGCTGTCTGCCAATACCTGAAGGGATCCTACAGGAAGGCTGCAGAGGGACTTTTGCTGAGGGTATCTAGAGACAGGCCAAGGGGGAATGGTTTGAAGCTGAGGCACAGCAGGGTTAGGCTGGAGCTGAGGAAGAAGTTCTTCAGTGGAGGGTGGTGAGACTGGCACAGGCTGCCCAGGGATGCTGTGGCTGCCTCCTGCCTGGGGATGTTGCAGGCCAAGGGGGAATGTTTTGAAGCTGAGGCACAGCAGGGTTAGGCTGGAGCTGAGGAAGAAGTTCTTCAGTGGAGGGTGGTGAGACTGGCACAGGCTGCCCAGGGAGGCTGTGGCTGCCTCCTGCCTGGGGATGTTGCAGGCCAGGTTGGATGAGTCTAGTTGAGAGGTGTCCCTGGGCACGGTGGGGAGGTTGGAGCAGATGAGCTCTGAGATCCCTTCCAGCCTGAGCCATTCTGTGATCTTTTTTCATGGTGTGACACAGCCTCCATTTGAAAAGTTCTTAACCCTCTTTGTGTGATGTTAGGTTGCCTTTTAAGCTGAAATAACACGGACTAAAAACACCACCTTCAAAGAAAAGCCAGAAAATAATCCCTCACCCTGAAATGAGCTTAATTTTGAGAAACATAATAATTTATTGATTGTTCCATTTTTGACGAGGCATAATCAATGGATATCATTTTGCAGAAAGGGTACAAGAGCTTTTTTTTTTTTTTTTGGTATACAATGGATTCAGTTGCAATCCATTGAAAAGCATCTGAGGAAGCCAGTATTTCAAGCATTGTGCAGCACATAATCATTATTTTAAAAAGGATTCATCATACTGCTGGGATGAAAAATTCACACGCAACAGACAGTATTTAATGAGTAAATCAATAATGTTCATTTCAGGGAAAAATTAGGTATGGAATATAGCTAGGGAAGATAATAAAACAAGATCAAATACTAAACCTCAGAACTGATGACCCATTAGGGATAATGCAATTCACTGCTGTATCCAGCTGAAGTTTATTAGGAAACTTGCATCGTACAGTCTGCTGTGTAAATGCAAATTCAATCTAATTTGTCATATGATTAAAACTCAGAGAGAAAGGAATTCTACAAGAGTCCAGAATTACAGCACCTCAGCAGAGCTACACTGCATAGGAAGAATAAGCATAAATGGTGGGTGCCTGTTATTAATAAACTGCTATACAGCTGCATGCTGTTGGGGTCACAGGACCACAGGACATTGGGGGTGGGAAGGGACCCAAAGAGCTCATCCAGTCCAACCCCCCTGCCACAGCAGGCCTTCATCTTCACCCTTCAGCTGCCTCATTTGTGATTTCTAAAACAGGCAAGATCCCTGTTTACATGGATGTAGGAAGATGTGCCTGTGCTCTTGCTTACTTTGTACTGGCACTGAGGCTCAGCTGAGAGATGCAACTATCACAATCTCTGGTTAGATTAAAAAACAGAATCTGTAGACCAGTAGGGAGGAGTTGGAGTCACTTCTGAGTGCCAACCCAAGCCACAGTCTGGGGGGATGAGGACAGGATGGGTGCCTCGAACTGTTCCTGTCACTGACACATCCAGCTAATGGAGCATCAGTTGTGCCATGGTCCAGCCACATTTCTGCAAGGTGATTCCTCCACCTCAAGAAAGAAAGAAATAGTTGGAATGGAGAAGTCTGCTTTGTCTTCCATCCTTTGTCTCTTCTGCATTTTCTTTTCCATTGTTCTTAAACGAGAATTTCTCATAAAAATGAAGTTTCCACCCTCCTCTCCCACTCAGATTCTTGAGCTTCAATCACATGAGGAGCAGAGTCCCACAAATCTTCAACCAAGATTAATTTTCTGATAAAACTGTATATTTTTTACTAACAGCCTGGAACGATTTGTTATTCTTTGTGTAATAACTTTGAAAAATAATGAACCCACTTACTATTGTTCATATTCTCTCACAGTCCTATTGTAGCTGGGCATTAAATAATGTGCTATTCAAAGGCTGCTTTTCACAGCTTCATATGTCCACTGTGGAGAAGTGTCTCTTGATGGGTAATGTCTTCTTATCAGTGCTAAAGGAAGTTAAATAACTTGATTTCTCTGTTTTCTGATTGCTTCCAGAAATTAAATTCAAATTATGTCATAAGTCAATGGAATATTTATAGCTTCTTTCTGGGACTGTGCCTCTCCAGGGTGAACATGTGTGAGAATGTGGGAGGAGAAGATGAGACAAATACAAAGAGTTTCCAATCACCTAAAAATGACTGAGTTCATTTGCTCTTTTCAGTCTCTTCCAGTCAGTACCTGTGGCAAAGCTATCAACAGAGAAGACTCCATGGGGACCTCAGAGCTGCCTTCCAATAGCTGAAGGGATGCTAAAAGAAGGCTGTAGAGAGACTTTTGCTGAGGGTGTCTAGAGACAGGCCAAGGGGGAATGGTTTGAAGCTGAGGCACAGCAGGGTTAGGCTGGAGCTGAGGAAGAACTTCAGTAGGAGGGTGGTGAGTCTGGCACAGGCTGCCCAGGGAGGCTGTGGCTGCCCCCTGCCTGGGGGTGTTGCAGACCAGGTTGGATGAGACCTTGAGCAGCTGAGTCTAGTTGAGAGGTGTCCCTGGGCATGGTGGGGAGGTTGGAGCAGATGAGCTTTGAGGTCTCTTCCAGCCTGAGCCATTCTAGGATTCTGTGACTGTGATGCTATGAGCAGTATCTTCATCTCAATTCAATCCTCAAGTCTCTAGGTTGAAATACACAGGTTAAAATGTTGTTAAAATGAATCTTTACTTCCATTGACTGCAGGAAGATTATTTCAAAGTGCCATCCAGCTCCTGTAGATAGATTTTTGCCCTTCAAGGAGGTCAGATGAATTCCTAGAGCCTGGTCAAAGCATTCGTGAAACAACCTTAAAAAACCTCTGTAACAGTTTGAGAAATGTTCTACTAATGCATCCTGCCTGCTGGGAAGGGGACAAAATTTATACAGTGTGTTCATGTGTGATGTAGAGTAGAAATGAAAAGGGGAAGCTCTTTTACATGAAGGGAGATAGGGGCTTTGTTCAAAGATGCATTATAGCCTGAGTACAGGGAGATATCTTAGGCCTTGGAATTTTGGTGCAATATGTTGATTTCTTGCCACAAACTACTAATTAATATAAAAGGAAAGGTTCTCTCAATCTGCAAGAGGCTAAAAAAAGCCCACTGAAATTACTAGGGAATGGCATTTCAAAGATGATAATTTATTTTTTGCCCTGAACAAGACACTTAAAGCATTTTCAAGGACATCACGTCTTCAGGCTTTAAAATATCAACTAATTATCAAATCAATGATCATTTCAGGAAAAGTAATGAAGTATGGAAAATAACCACTTCAAATTATATAAGTCATTACTGTAAAGTATTTAAAACTGCTAAGTCATTAGCAAAGAGATTTCGTATGTGAGAATTGAGTGCCTTAAAAGTTTGATAAAAAAAAAAAAAAGGAAATAGCATATTAATTGTCATCATTTCCTTTAAAATAAGTAACTTGCCCTTTAAGCTCTTTACACTTATCTATCACTTGTTTATTTTTCTAAGGAAATATTAATGCATTTATTCAAATTATGCTCAGCTGTTTAAAAACCTTCCCCTCCACTTCATGTTAATGTAGCATACTGGGGGGTATTTGAAAGAGCAGGCAGCAGGATGGCTCAAAGTTTAAGACTGGAAATACTTTAAGCTCATGACTCCTAAGTCCTGTGGAGTTCAATATATGAATAAATATTTCCAGGACTGGCAACCTCCTTATTGTATTTTAGTGTTTTGGGTTTGTTTAGTAAGCCCTTGATTTACTGTATCTGTAGTTTCAAAACTAGTAGTGACCCTCTAGGAGATTTTAGAGTAGGTGCTGCAGGACCAGTGCCACTTTGAGTCCTCTGTTACAAGAGGGATGTGGAGATGCTGGAGGTGTCCAAAGAAGGGCCCCGAGGATGCTCAGAGGGCTGCATCACCTCTGCTGTGAGCACAGCCTGAAAGAGTTGGGGCTGGAGAAGAGGAGGCTCCCAGGGGACCTCTTTGTGGCCTTCCAGGATCTGAAGGGGGCTTACAATAAATCTGGGGAGGGACTTTCTAGGGACAGGTAGTGACAGGACTAGGGGGAATGGAGCAAAGCTGGAGGTGGGGAGATTCAGACTGGACATGAGGAGGAAGTTTTTCAGCATGAGAGTGGTGAGAGCCTGGAATGGGTTGCCCAGGGAGGTGGTAGAGGTCACATCCCTGGAGGTATTTAAGGCCAGGCTGGCAGAGGCTGTGGGCAGCCTGACCTAGGGTAGGGTGTCCCTGGGCATGGCAGGGGGGTTGGAACTGGATAATCCTTGTAGTCTCTTCCAAGACTGACTGATTCTATGATTCACTAATCACTGAAGCCCTTGTTGTGACTCTGCAGAGGCTCTGCACACACATGGCACAGGAATACAATGCCCTGGGACCTTCCTGTGCTCTGCACTGAAAGGCTGAGCTACTGAGTCAAGCAACCCCATCTGTTACTACCTAGCAAATTTCCTGCTAGGGGAACATGTGCTTCAGCAGATTGCTTTACTTCACTACCCTGGGAAGATTAAAACAAGCACAACTGTTTAGAAGACAAACACTCCCATGCTCTTGCAGGGTGGCTTGGAATTACAGAAGTGCTATGCTGTAATGAGAGGGTTTGCTGGATAGGCTTTCAACTGTGTGGAGCTGCCTTGGGTGGGGGGGTTGGTTTGGTTTGGTTTTTACTTCCCCATTTGTAAGAGTAATAAGGAACTGACTCAGAATAAAGAGAAAAGGGGAAAAAAAAAAAGAAAGAGAGAGAAGTAGAACCATGATGGGAGAAAGCCTCAGTCAGAAATAAGTGTCCAGAAGTCACTTCAGTTGGGCAGAGTTGAGTCCAAGGTAATACCCATCCAGTGTTGTTACTACTGTCATGCCATTAGGAAAGAGTGATGAATGGAAGTTACCTTTTTGGAATGGCTGTAGCTGGAGCTATAGGTGGTGATGTTTTCCTTTCATTATTCAGCAAGGTGACAGCTGTGATTAGACTTTGTCTGCTCTCTACCCTGTAGCAACGCTCTGCACCTTGTTCTACCATCCCATGAAATGGATCACTAATGATAAAAGTTAAATCCAGTTCAATTCATATTGTAAATATAATTGGACAGCTGTAAATTACATGCACTATGTAAATGTCAGCTACTGCTGCTGCTGCAAAATGCATTTGATTAACTTGCTAATTAAGATTTTTTTTCTTCCTCTGGCAGCACCTTTTGACATCTGAAGTTCTTCATTGTGAGGGTGGTGAGGCTATGGCATAGGCTGCCCAGGGAGGCTGTGGCTGCCTCCTGCCTGGGGTTATTAAAGGCCAGGTTGGGTGAGGACTTGAGTAGCTGAGTCTAGTTGAGAGGTGTCCCTGGGCACGGTGGGGAGGTTGGGAGAGATGAGCTCTGAGTCCCTTCCAACTTGAGTCATTCTATGATTGAACATAACCTGCTGCTCTCTAAAGCCTCTGGTGTCATGTAGAGCTGCAGCTGTACTCAACAGACTACATTTGCCAGGACACCACCACTATGGCCTGAGAAGATCAATCGTGTGCACATTATGGGAAGGACCTTGCCCTGGTGGCCAGCAGCAGGAATATTTTAATTCTTGCTCTTAACCTAATCTAAGGATCTCATTAGAGGATTTCTGCAGGAGAAACAAATCTTTTTCAGGACATAAAAGACTGAAAAATATATTTTAGATGTATCTTACACTTTTGTGCACTTGGATTCTGCACAAAAACAGAGGACATGGAAAATCATAGATCAGTGAAAATATTAACCAAACTATTAGGAGTATTGGGAAAAAACTATGGGACAGAAGGGTGAGGGAAGTGGTGTTTCCCAGTTTCATATGCAGTGAGGATTTTCTCCATTCTAAAAGCATCACATGTAAGGGATCTTTCAGCAAAACACAAGAGTCTACACATTTAAGAAGAGAACTTTGTGCTATTAAAGTGCAGATCTGCCTCACTGGAGACTAAAGTTATTTCAGATTGCTTTTTTTTTTTTTTTTTGCATGTGCTGGTTAGAGGCAAAGTGTACAGAGTCTGAAACATGACCAGCGGCTTGATGTGCTTGTTAAGAATGTCACATAGCCACCTGGGGAAACTGCTGTTACCCTGGAGACCAAAAATAGGCTTTAACTGGACAATTTCAAACTCTGGTAGAGTTTGTGAGTCAGAACTTGAACAGCCTCCAAGTACTAGGCAACTAAGAGAGAAGCAAACCAGACTTGGTTTAACAATCTGACTTTGAAGTTCAGGCTAATCAATCAGGCAAGAATTTATCTGAGAGTTGTGGTCATCTGAGCCAACCATCGCTGAGATTCGCTTTGCAGTTAAAACAGAAAGTCAGGCCCTGCAGAGCATTGTTGGAAGAGATCTCTGGGACCATCAAGTCCAACCTAGCACCTAACCCTTCTCATTAACTAACCCATGGCACTGAGTGCCTCATCCAGACTCCTCTTAAACACCTCCAGGGATGGGAACTCCACCACCTCCTGGGCAACCCATTCCAATGTCAATCACTCTTGCTGTCAAGAACTTCTTCCTAATGTCCAGCATAACTCTGCCCTGGCACAGCTTGAGCCTGTGTCCTCTTGTTCTGTCCCTGGCTGCCTGGCAGTAGAGTCCAACCCCACCCGGGTACAACCTCCCTTCAGGTAGCTGCAGAGAGCAATGAGCTCTGCCCTGAGCCTCCTCTTCTGCAGGCTGCACACCCCCAGCTCCCTCAGCCTCTCCTCTTGGGGCTGTGCTCCAGGCCCCTCCCCAGCCTTGCTGCCCTTCTCTGGGCACCTTCCAGCACCTCAACATCTCTCTTGAAATGAGGAGCCCAGAACTGGACACAGCACTCAAGATGTGTCCTGAGCAGTGCTGAGCACAGGGGCAGAATGACCTCCTTTTGTCAGCTTCAAATGCTCTCTGTATTTGTGGTTGGTAGCTCTCCTAATTCTGAACAATCTCTTTCATGATCTGTTTGTCTGTGGCTGGGACAAAGGGAATGCTCTTAGCAGCTCACCTGGTTCTGTGCTTTGGATTTGTGACCAAAACAGTGCTGATGACACGGGGATGTTTTAGCTGTTGCTGAGCAGTGCTTACACAGTGCCAAGGTCTTACCTACTCCTCACACTTCCCCACGGGTGAGTAAGCTGTGGGTGGGCAAGAAGCTGGGAGGGGACAGAGCTGGGACAGCTGAGCCCAACTGACCAAAGGGCCATGCCAGATGATGGCATTATTGATAACATTTTCTTGCTAAAAAGAACTTTAAAACCCCAGATATTTTTCTGTCAGCTTGCAATCAGGGAGAATTGGGCTCCATGATGCCAATCCCCCAGACAATTCTCTCCAGCTGATAATTGTTACTTATCATCACCTGTTTATAATTGCAGCTAGCAGGGCACTTTGGCTCAGGATGCTGCCGTGTGGAGAGTGCTCATACTTCTTCCTGTAGTTAAAAATAAATGGCATAAACTCTGTGGCATTGAGACTGAAGCCTTTTAGTTTGAAAACAGGCAGTGGGGATGGTTTCTCTTGGCTTCCCTGCATGGGGAGAAGTCAACATATCCCCAGAGCAATTCACATCTCAGTCTCACACTGGTAAGCATTCAGTGTCCCAGTCTTAGCTAAAGTCTTGGCTCCTGCTTGAGGCAAGTACTAGCCACTTAGGCTCTTCACTGTAATGCTGTGACAGATCAAATCTATTCTACCACCTTGATGATTTGTAAAGCACACAAACGGTTAAGCAGCTACCTGGAAGGACGTTGTAGCCAGGTGGGGTTGGGCTCTTCCCCCAGGCACCGACCAAGAGGACACAGCCTCAAGTTGTGCCAGGGCAGGGTCAGGCTGGATGTTAGGGAGAAGTTCTGCACAGAGTGATTGGCATTGGAATGGGCTGCCCAGGGAGGTGGTGGAGTCCCCATCCCTGGAGGCGTTTCAGAGGAGGCAGCATGAGGCACTCAGTGGCATGGTTTAGTCCATCAGAAGGGTTAGGTGATAGGTTGGACTGGGTGATCCTAGAGGTCTTTTCCAACCTGGTTAACTCTGTGATTCCCTCCTCTGTCCAACCAAGACAGGCCACGCCTGGCATTTGCTGCTGGCAGTGCTGCAGGAATTGTTTGCAAATGGACATGGAAAGCTGAGGGACAAAAGCCCATGGCAGAGTGTAAAGAGGGTGAGAAAAGGGAGGTAGGACTGCACACAGCAGGGGAGGCCTTGTGGAATACAGCTTCTAGGAATGGCCTAGCTTGCAATTTAAAACTACAGCTAAGTTAAGAATATTTTAATGTAGTAGCTGAGAGTGATCTACACAATAGAATCGAAAAATTGATAAGGGGGAAAAAAGTGTTTGCTCTATCTGCATTTTACAAAACATTCTCAGTGTCACAAGTGGAACTCTAGAATAGTTGTAAGCTATGCTGACAGGAAACAGCAGAAGGACACAGAGCTGCTGGAGTCAGGCCAGAGGAGTCACAAAGATGAACAAGGGCACGGTGGGGAGGTTGGAGAAAAGATCCCTAAGATCTCTCCCTTTCCTTCCCCCATCTTCCTCTTCATCTCCATTCCCTCCTTTCAGCACCACCTCTCCTTTATCACCATACCTGTTCCTTTTTCACCACACCTGCCCTTTTTCCACCCCACACTGCATTTTGCCCATTTTCCCCCCAGACTCACAGCACCTGGGTGCTGTTGGAGTCTCCTCCCACCACAGCTGTGACCACTTTACCCTCTCTGCCCATTCCCCTTTTATTTGGCCCCAGGAAAGACAGAAGCTCCAAGCTTGCCCAACTGGGCAGAGGGATCCTCCTCCCATTGTCACTGGTGAGTTCCTCTGGTGCACACTGGGTGAGTGGTGGAGGTGATCTAAAGGCTGGGGGGCCTGGTGGCCCCCTGGCTAGGTAGGGTAGGGACTTGATCATTGCTCTAACATCAGCTGTGGATGCTGGCTGCAACTCCTTACTCAGGCTGAGCAGCATAAGGACACAGAGCTGCTGGAGTGAGGCCACAAAAATGGTGCAAGAGCTGGAGTAGCTCTGTCGTGAGGATGGGCTGGGGGAGCTGGGGGTGTGCAGCCTGGGGAAGAGAAGACCCTAGGCGACCTCAGAGCAGAAGGGAGCCTGCAGGAAGGCTGCAGAGGGACTTTTGCTGAGGGTGTCTAGGGACAGGCCAAGGGGGAATGGTTTGAAGCTGAGGCAGAGCAGGGTTAGACTGGAGCTGAGGAAGAAGTTCTTCAGTGGAGGGTGGTGAGACTCTGGCACAGGCTGCCCAGGGAGGCTGTGGCTGCCTCCTGCCTGGGAGTGTTGCAGCCAGGTTGGATGAGGTCTTGAGGAGCTGAGTCTAGTTGAGAGGTGTCCCTGGGCATGGTGGGGAGGTTGGAGTGGATGAGCTCTGAGGTCCCTTTCAGGCTTCTGTGAAACTAAGAGTCCCAGGTGCAGTGTGGTGCTGTTAGCACAAACCAGGCTGTGAGTGACTTATGTTGTTCTGCAGCATTTTTTAGCTGTGCTTTTCAGAGTGCTGGATAATTAATTTTCTTTTAAATATAATAGAGAGGTACCCAGGGAATCAGATGAACATCTCTGTGGGGACATTTTCCAGTGCCATCTTCATCATGACCTGTTGCCCTCAGCCCACCCACCCACTGAAGTTCGTATTGGTGCCTGTGTTTTTGCCAGAGGTCTCCACGATGCCATGGAAAGGTCCTGGCTCATCACAGATCACAACAGGCTAATAGGGTTATTTATGATTCATAAGTCTCTTCAAAATGCTTTTTTTTCTTTTGTATCTTATGGCAATAACATTGAAAACATAAACCCGAGGCTGTTAAATCATATATTTTTTAAAAATGTTATTTATTAAATATTTCTTAGCGAATCAATGTTTTCCTTCCTAATAGCTAGGAGAAAACAGGTGATTTTACAGAGAGGTTTTTAAACAGCCTCCTTTAAATAAGCATGTGGATGACTGCGTGTTCTGCACTAATCTTCTCCTTAACTGCTGCTGCTCAGTTAACTGATAATTCTCCTTGACATTAAAACACAATTTAGTGTGTAAAAAGACTCCTGGATTTGTTAGCACTGGCATTTATTTATTATGCAAAGACTAAATCTTCCTTAAAGCCATATCAACTGTTCATAGTCTTTATCCTTTGTCTTACTTTCTATTATGATGTTTTAGTTTAGGAACTAAAAAATTTAGCTGGGTGAAAAAAAAACCCCTACCTTGTGCTCAGTCCCATTCTGGTCATACCAAACAGACTCCAATGCAGTCACCATTGTGAGCCTCTTGCATAGAAGTTCAGCTTTTAGATCAATACACTTCTGTTAGAGTTTCCCACCAAGAAAATATATTCTTGAATAGTAAAAAAAAGTAAAAATAATCTCACTGAGTCATAAATGTATAACACAAACCAAGCTTCTGATTGCAGAGCTCCTTGGAGGTATGATTAGCCCTGTTGAAATTGGCCCTATTGATCTCAATAGGATTTTTCAAGCAGAGAGGTTTCAGCGCAGGAAGTCTGGCACAAGCTGCCTGGCTCCTGCCTGTTTCTGGTGGGTGTTAATTCAGTTTGTCCTTTGCAAGTTATACCAACAATAGCAGAGCTATTTACCTATGGCACAGGGGCTGTGGAGTCTGTCTCACAGATTCATAGCTTGTGTTGGGCTGCAAGGGACCCTCAAAGGTCTTGTCCAACCCCTCTGCAGTCAGCAGGGACACCTCTAACTAGAGCAAGCTGAGTTTGAACTTGAACGTGGGTAGGGTCGGGGCCTCAATCACACCCCTGGGCAGCCCATTTTAGTATTTCACCACTCATTGTGCAGGACTTCCTCCTGAATTTAGGGGAGCTCCCCGGCTCCAGTTTCAAACCATTGCCCTTGTCCTGTGCCCACAGACCCTTCTAAACTGCCTGTAGGTCCCCTTCAGATACTGAAATGTAGTTGTGAGGTCTCCACAGAACCTTCTTTTCTCCAGGCAGAAGAACCCCAATTCTTTCAGCCTGTCTGCATAGCAGAGGTACTGCAGCCCCCTTTAGCTTTGTGGCTCTCCTCTGGACTCTCTCATCAGGTCCATGTATCTCTTGTGTTGGGATCCTCAGAGCTGGACACAGCACTGCAGGTGAGGTCTCACCAGAACAGAATTCCCCCCTCTGGACCTGCTGCTGTTGATCACCCAGGTAAGAAATCTGGATGTCTTGTGGGGGTTAACCATAACTGCATTGCTGATGCTCCTCATGGAATGAAAATAGCTTTCCAGTGGGTGTATGTGGTGGATTGCTCACCACAGCAAATAGATTTAATTGACTTGAGTGTCTGTGACTCACTCATAGCAAATTTGGTTTTAAAAGGAGTCAGGAGATGAAGTTTGAAGGTTTTTTTTTTACCTCAGTTTCAAATGGGTTTTCCATAAAGGTAAATATATTTTTGTTTTTCCAACAGCCTATCTCCATATTTTTCAGTTGATTGATCCTTCAGTGAAAAAAACCCCAAAACTCTAAGGGCAAGCATTAAAGCTTAGTTTTTAGATTCGTAGGCTCAAAGATTGGTTTGGGTTGGAAGAGACCTTAAAGATCACCTAGTTCTGAGCCCTTTGCCATGGGCAGGGACAGCTCCCACCAGCCCAGATTGCTCAAGGCTTCATCCAGCCTGGCATTCAACACCTCCAGGGAGGAGACATCCACAGCTTCCCTGGGCAACCTGTGCCAGTGTCTCCCCACTCTCATTGTAAGTGATTTCTTCCTCATATCCAGCCTTAATCTGCCCTGCTCAAGCCTCACTCCATTTCCTCTCCTCCTATCACTACAAGCCCTTGTGAAAAGTCCCTTCCCAGCTCTCTCAGGTGAGCCTCCAGACTGATTGAACTGTGTGGAGGGGCTCCCCCCTCATGCTGGCCTCTGTGCTTTTACTCTACAATCTGTTTTTCACCACCGAAGGTGATCCTAACTCCCAGGGGCACACCATGCTGACCTCACCTCACCAGACTTTCCAATCTGAAAGGCCTCACTGGTGGTGTCTTGCAAAGCTGGGGCAGGTTGCTAGGCAGGCACAAAGGGGAGTTGGCTTCTGCAAAATGCTCTCAGCTGAGGATTTGACACAGTAGAAGAACATAGAATCAGCCAGGTTGGAAGAGAGCTCCAAGCTCATCCAGCTCAACCTAGCACCCAGCCCTAGCCAATCAACCAGACCATGGCACTAAGTGCCCCATCCAGGCTTTGCTTCAACACCTCCAGGGATGAGGACTCCACCACCTCCCTGGGCAGCCCATTCCAATGCCAATCACTCTCTCTGCCAACAACTTCCTCCTAACATCCAGCCTGAACCTGCCCTGCCACAGCTTGGGACTGTGTCCCCTCCTTCTGTTGCTGGGTGCTTGGGAGCAGAGCCCAACCCCACAGGCTTTGTTCTAGGCATCTTTAATCATGATTTTTCTAGGAGGAAATCAACGGGTTGGCAGTTTTGAGAGAAATCAAAGCATTCAGTCTCTGTGAAAATTAATTTAAAATTTTTTTTTGGCTAAGAAATGTGGCAGTGTTGCTCCAAATGGAGAAAGGAAAGGCTTTTAGCTAGCAATTAGTTGTAACAGCCTGTATTTAAAGACACATTCACGGTAAACACAGGGTGCTTTCCAGCAGCCAGAGTTCTTTTTTGTATTGCTGTCCTTTCCTCTGCACGTGGAAAGCTATGACCTTGGATTGTATTTAGCAGGTTTTGCACTTGGAGCTTCCAAAGGCACCATCAATTTTGCATCATTTCTCTCACCAGCTGCACTTTTTGTTCCCACACTTTACTGCATATGCAGGGATGGTTGTAGTCTTTATTCCAAACATGACAGTTTGTCCTTTTACACTTTGATGTTTATTTTGACAAGAGCAGAGTAACAAGCAATCCCCATCAGAAAAAAAAATCATCTCTCTGCAGAGTGAATTCAGAGGCATTGCCAGCCCCAGACTCACAGTCACAAGGGCACTCCAACTCCAAAGCACAAGTCCTATTCCTTTCTCAATTTGACTATTGCAAGGGGAAAGATATATATATATATATATATATTTTTTTTTTAGTGTGAGGAGTACATAGACTTATTGTATCTGATGTTGCTCTCTTTCCTGATGTGTTTTCAAGCTTAGAATCAGAAACTTCTTAATAGATCAATGATCGTGGCAGCAAATTGTATTTCAGACTTGTGGGGAGAGTTAAACTCACTTTTGTTTTTGTGAAGTGTAGTGGTTCCTGGTGCACTTGAAGCACTTTGGTCCACGTTCAGACAGTATCACAGGGAGCCAGTCCCTACTCTCAGTCACATATGCAGCTCTGTGGCATCAGAAACAAACTTTCTTTCCTGAGAATGAGCCATCTGCAGAGCTTCCTTTTCTTTCTGGAGAGAAGACCTTTTTCCTTAGTGCGTAAGCCAGTGATAGGGCAAAAAGTGACTAATGATGGGATGCATCTGTTCTTGGCTGTTTAGCCATTTAAAAGCTCATCTCAACCCTAGGTAAGAGCCTCAGAGGTGCCTGTCTGCCTCCATCGACCTCACAAGGAGTCTTGGTGACTTAAATTAGATGTTCTTGTGCTGACAGGTATGTGTGAGGCAAATCCTAAACTAAACCACTGAAGTACCTGAGGGGTCTGGGGCCTTGCTGTGAAGCAGTTTCCTCTCCCAGTTTTCAGACTTGTGCAAAGCAGTAATTGGTGCAGAGTAAGAATTGTACTGAGCACAGTAACAGGAAAACCTCTCTTGAGTAGGAAACCACTTGGCTTGTCATGGGGAGCCTGTAACACACAAAGGCCACCTGCAGGTGCTGGCAGACTTCCTTGGCTTCATCCCCATGGATATTCAGGTATCTAAAGTCAAGAGCAGAGCTGAAGAGGCTTTCCCAACTCTTCTGTTGTCTGGTGGCTTAATGATGGTTACTTTTGCCTGTCCTGTTATGAGTGGTCCACTGCTAGGACAGTAGGTGCCAGAAGAAAACTCTCTTCCTCTGGCAGGTTGTTTTTGTGCAAGATCTAACCTCGTAGGCTTGCTTTTACTGTGAGTGCTGCAGGCTGGGCTGTGTCAGTTTTGCAGACTCACTAAGCCTAGCACTGGGGTTTGCAGAGCTGGATTGAGGATTCTTAACAAGGGAACCTAAGGAGGGAGATAATCTACTTAGGTTTTGCATATGTGTGAGTGTGTACAAGAGATGAGAACTTAAAGCTGAGAGCCATGTAGCTGTTTAAATAAATTTGTGCTGCTGTGGTCTGTGCTGTGCCTCCCTAGTTTGCTCTTCTTGATTACAGCTAAGGAATGTGGAAATTAATTAGGGCTTACAAATGTTCAGAGTCTGAGCCCTTTAACTGACTTCTGGAGAACAAACATTTGTAAGGTTTCATCCATCATGGTGGTTGTGGCATTTCCTTTGGGGGCTGTTGTTTGGCTTCTTACTAAATCATGAAAGTATGGAATCCAGAAGAAAATAGTTTTCTGAAGACTAGTGGCATTTTACAACTAGTAGAATTAGAACACATCCTGTAATAACTCGTGTAATTCTGCATCAGCTTTGTAAGGAGAACTTGGGACAGGATGGTTGAGAGCCCCCATTTTTAATGCCAGAATGTAGCAGAGCTGCACTCAGAAGCCAACTGATGCTGGGAGAGAAAAGCAGGTTCCACAACCTAGTTTTATGAAGGTGATATGGAAGTGGTGTCACAGAACATAATAGCACAAATTGTAAGGTGCTGTTTGCCTTGAAGGACCTGATGTGGTAAAGCAGAAATTGAGAGGAAAGCCACAGAAATGTAAGGCAGGCTGAGGGGCACAGCCCCTTGTGTATCCATCAGCCATGTGTTTTTAAATTCAGCTGGCTCTTCACCTGGGTGTTCTTCAGTAACCTCCTTTAATGAAAACCTTGCTTAGCTTTTCTTCCTACATGCAAAATAAGAGCTCTGCAGAGGGCTGTTTTGGAAGAGAGAGGTGAACAGCCACCTTAACCTCCAGTGGAGTCCCTAAAGCTCTGTCTGGTGGATATATGACCCTCTGCTAGTAACCTGCTCATTGGTGCCTGCCTATTACACTCTTTCCTGAGGTGGCTCCAGTTAATCAGGTGCTGATTGGGGATTCTAGAATCCGCTGGCTGATGATTGTGTGTTATTTTAACAGCAGAATGACAATAATTTCCTGTAATGCCACTTGTTAAGGTAATTATGCTGTAATTGCCTTATCAAGGTGTCATAGAGGAGAGAGGAGAAACTCTGTGGTTTTGCAGCTGCTGTCATGCTTTGATAAAGTGTTAGCTTGAAAATATATTATCAGTCATCAAGCTAAATTCCTACCAGTTGTTTTAAATCAGAAAAAAAATAAAATCTGTCTTGGGTGGGGCATATGACCTCTGCAGTGGATGTTTCTTGTTCTGGTAATTAGGGAGGATGGGTTATCCTTCTTTTACGGCATAAACCTAATAATGGATTTGCACAGACAGGAGTAAATAAATGCAGGTTGGATGAGGCATACCTTTAGGGATGAAGCATCCACAACCTCTCTGGGCAACCTGTTCCACTGTCTCACCATCCTCATGGTAAAGAACTTCTTCCTCATGTCCATTCTAAACCTCCCCTGCTCTAGTTTTGAACTGTTGTCCCTCATCTTGTCACTACAAGCCCTTATAATAAAAAGTCCTTCCCCAGGTCTCCTGTAGTCCCCTTCAGGTACTGGAAGACAGCTCGAAGGTCTCCCTGGAGCCTTCTCTACTCCAGGCTAAGCAGCCCCATCTCCCTCAGCCTGTCCTTGTAAGAGATGCTCCAGCCCTCTGTTGATCTTTGGTTTGTTAAAGACTTATAAACAGCCTTATGAGGAGCACTGTGGAAATACTGAGGTCCACCTGCCAAGATCTGCTTGACAGGAACAAAAGCTTGAACCCTGTTTCCCTCGGGCCAGAATACAGGATAGTCAGCAAGAGTGCTGGGATTCATCAAGTATCAGGAATGGGGGCAAAGTCCAGATAAAATGTACTTGTTGGCTGAATTCAGTTTACCCTTTTCACTGCCTGGTTATGTAATGATTTTGATTTTTCACACTCAGCTTAACTGTGAAACTGGGAAGTGTAAGTAATGCCCACTGTATACAGTGGTAAGTGTGCATCCTGCTGCTCACACCCATGCCAGTCTAACTCAAGAGAGTAGCTACCACTCCAACCTGTGCTCACTGGCTCTCCTTTCTAGGATTGTTTGTAATGATAAGGTGACAAGTCCTGGAGATTTGGACACCTACAACCCAATTCCTTAAAGTATTTAGCTTCACATCTGATGTCAGCAAGAATGAAGTGCTGTGCACCTGACTGGATCTATCCCAAGTGCATACTTGAAGGGCAAATAGATGTGCATGCATTTTGTATATTTGCATCTGTTTGGTGCTTTCAAGGCAGCTGATGCAATGCACTGTGATAATGATTCTATAAGCAGTGCACAGGCTTGATTAATGGCAGATTTTTGCACTGAAGCACTTCCCCAATCAGAAAACTGAGAAATTAAATTTGGAGAGGGGGAGATGTTGGTTTTTTGGTTTTGTTTTTTTTTTCTCTCTATTCTTCCTGACATGTCTTTCCATCTCTCGGAACTATTCAGAGGTGTGCTGCTAACAGTGTGATTTCCTGGGTGAAATTTCCATGCAGAATATCTGCTTCAATTCCTTGGATTATATAGAGTGAAATCATGGAGTTTTGGATGTCAGAGGCTGGAAGGGACCTTCAGAGATCAAGTCCGACTGCCCTGTCTGTGTGTCAGTGCAGGATCACCTAGGGCAGGCCACCCAGCAGTGCATCCAGGTGGATTTGGAATGTGTCCAGGGGAAAAGACTAATTGTCAGCTGGAGAAGAGAGAGAGGCATTGGCAGCAGTGCTGCTGGGACAGTGTTGCTGAGTAACTGCCCAATTTACAAAGACATGCCCAGACTGATGCCATTTTATCTACTTGTAGCAGGTTAACTTCTCAACATCAAATGTAATCACCAGTCAGATGTGAGCTGATGTGGTTTAAGTGAAAAAATCCATGAGGTATTTCACATGGTAAAAATGGCATGAAAGAGGGAGGAAAAGAGACCTTAGTAATACAAGAGTAAGAATTTACAAACTGCTAAGCAGCAGCCACTTGAAGGCTGGAAAGGCAGAAAATGGGAGGCATTGAGCATAGCTGTGGGGAGTGTGGTGAGGCAGAGCTGCTGGAGCAGTGCTTTGAGGTCACATCAACCTTCTGCCAGGGCTCTGCTCTCACCTCAGATTCCTGGCTGGTCAAATAAATGGTAAAGGACTGGAAGACACAGAACAGAGAGGAAGGACAACCTAAAGGACTGCTGTGCTGTTTGGTTTTTGTTCCTCTCCTTAGGCAGCTTCAACTTATTTTAATTAGCAGTTACTAATTTGGTTAAGAGGGTCTTTTAAGTATGCTTGTCTGTTTGATTGGCAGGGCATTTTGGTGCCAAATTAAAGGGTGAAGTGAGATACCCACAGACACTGACATTTAGATCAGCAGCGATGCCTTGTAAGGAAGCACATTCCTTGAACACAGGATTTATCCACTGATGGCTTCATGGCCAGAGATGCTGCATCTCTTCTATATTGCTGTTGAATGGCATAAGCCATCATTTTACATCATGATGTTGATTTAGCTTGATTTCTTGCTTTCTGAATATTTGATGTTCCTGGTGCACGTCAAAGCAGAAATTTTCTGGGGTGGCTTTTTTTATACTTGCTTTGCATTTTCTTTGCTGCTTTGAAGCTTTGCAAATATATTTCAGGCATCAAAGATTTTCAGATGGGGGATAGTGGCCCTGCTGGTTTGAAAACAGACAGCTAGAACGTAGAGATTTTGCAGCCAGAGGGTAAAAGACCACTGCAGTGCTCAGCTTCCAATAGTTGGCCTGTCCTGACAGAAATACCCCTTGGAGATGTGTACTGTTTCTGGGTGGAGTGGTACTAAAAATATGCAGTATGCCAATGAGGACAGCTAACAAATAATGACAAGGCTTGGCCTGGTCTGAAGGAAAAACATGCAGCAACTCATTTCTGCAGGAAACCTTCTCTGTGCTTCAACACTGCTTGAACACTAATAAGATTTAACATCCCCTGCTTGTGTGGGGAACTGCTTGCAAAACAGCACAGGTTTGATTTTCCTCTCTTGTAGAAATTGGAGAAGGTTTTAAAGTCATAGAATCAATTGGGGTTGGAAGGGGCCACAAGGATCATCCTGTTCCAACCCCACTGCCATGGGCAGGGACACCCTACCCTAGATCAGGCTGCCCACAGCCTCTGCCAGCCTGGCCAAAAATACCTCCAGGAATGAGGCCTCAACCCCATTTGAATCTGCAGTCTGGGTTCAAACAGTCTGTCCCTAGGCCCCCCAGAGGTTTGGAAGAGGCAGATGAGGAATGAGAAGAAGGGAAGTTTGTTGGCTTTGTTTTGCAGTGCTGTTTTGCAGCGCAGTCATATTTTTACCTAACTTGCCTAAGGAGAAAGTGATCGACCATCAGTCATCTTCTCTCCAGACTGTTATGGAACACAATAAGTAGGAAATCATGATTGCAAGCTATGCACATCTGTTAAATTAACTAAACAAAACACAAGCAGAGCAGGGTTGAAAGTGTCTGTAACAACAGTGTGTTGCCTGAGGCTCAGGGAGCCTGTGTGAACAAAACTGCAGCGGTGACCTCCCTGAGTTTTAATGTCTTTTGCTTCACCCTTGAACTGAACAAAAGGCATTTAATCACTTGTGGGAGGCTTCTCCACTTCCCCATTAAATTTTATCTTGCTGTTATTTTTTTAATCTCGGTCCTAAAACTGTATTTAAAATTTATTTTAAAAACCATAAAACCTTTAGTTAGTCTTAAAAGATGGAAAATGATTCAAGAGACTGAAGTGGACACTGACTGAAGAAGGCATCCTTGCTGCTCATTACAAACAAGACCAGCAACAATAGCTGCTGCTTTTAGAGGTGGTATGTTGGAGTTCTCCTGAAGATATTGTGGATATCTGGGGCATTTGCTGGCTAATCTGGCATTTAAGGGCTTGAATTCATATAGGCACAAAGATTTTCTACAGCTTATTCATACAGTGTAAATCCTGTGATCAATTAGAAAAACAAGAAATGAATGTTTGCCTAACCAAGGCACAACAGTCTTAGGGGAAGAGCAATAGGAGGTGATGTATTTATCCATTTTTCCTCACCTGTCCTTCATCAAGAACTGGTACCTGATGGAAAAAATCATCAGAATCTCGAGCTCTTTAATATTTCTTACTGAAACTGTACTGTGTGCAGTTCTGGAGCCCCCAACACAAACAGGACATGGAAGTGTTGGAGCCAGTGCAAAGGAGGCCACCAAGATGCTGAGAGGGCTGCAGCAGCTCTACGCTGAGGACAGCTGAGAGAGTTGGGGCTCTGCAGCCTGGAGAAGAGAAGGCTCCCAGTGGCCCACTTGGAGTGGCCTTCCAGTATCGTAAGGGGGCTCCAGGAGGGCTGGGGAGGGACTATTGACAAGGTCTGTTAATGACAGGGCCAGGAGGAATGGGTTTAAAGGGGCAGAGGGGAGATTGAAAGTGCAGTGAGGATGGTGAGACACTGGCACAGGTTGCCCAGGAAGGTGTTCAAGGCCAGGTTGGATGAGTCCTTGAGCAACCTGTTCTAGTGGGAGGTGTCCCTAGCTATAGCAGGGGTTTGGAACTGGATGAGCTCTGAGGTCCCTTTCAACCGAAGTCATTCTATGATGTTATGGTTGAAAGGTTAGCAAAATATGGTAAATTAAAGCCATGGTCTGGATTTGTCAGCCAAGTCTAGTTGAGAGGTGTCCCTGCCCATGGTGGGAGGTTGAAATAGATAATTCCTTCCATCTTGAGCCATTCTAGGATTGTGTGGTAATGAGAAGTTAAACCCTACGTTGATGTTTGCTCAGTAGCTGTCAAGTTTGAGAGCATCCTGGTGTTTAAAGTCTACCTGAGTTTCAGCTGGCTCAAGAGGAGAAGCTGATACAGCTTAGTAACTATCAGCTTAGCTGAATGCCATGGAGAGTAGCCTATGAGCCAGATATGAGCCAAGAGCCTGTGCTGCTCTTAAGCCAGTTGGGCCTGCAAACGAATCTGTGCCCTTCTCAAGCCAAGCAAGACCTTTGAAAAATTCATTCTATTGAACAAAAAAATGCAGAGCTCTCTAAAGTTCTTCCTAAACCCTGTAGTCAATCTCACTTTGGAGGAAGAATAAACACCAGCACAAACTGTCTTAGCGTGCTCACAGTTAACTCATAAAGAGAAATAATAAATCTGCTTCCACCCACGAAGTAAAACAAACAAATATATAATGCATCTGCAAACCCTTGCTGGTGGAGACCTGTTTCTCTGTATGTTCCATCTTCTTAATGTATATGGGGGTTTTAATTGTTCTGGGGAAATGAAGGGGAACTAGTTACCAAAGGAGGTGTCTCTTTCCTCACTCCCCTAATTTTTCAGCATCTTTATATATAATTAGAGATTGCTGGTGCAGTGATTATTGAGAAACAAAAGCAGCTTGATTGCTGCACTGCTCTACAGTGAATGAGGGGGGAAATAATTTCCCATGATGGAATTTACTAACGAATATTTTTAATAGAATATTCTGTCCCAGCCTATTTGAACAACTCACTGGGCAGGGGGTGGTGAGTGTTAAGCAGAGCAATTAAAAACTCTATCTAGTTCTAAAAAAAAAAAAAAAATAATTTGCCATCAATCTGATGTCATAAATTCTTTACTTGGAATAAACATGTCTCCCTCAACTCCAGCTCGTACATTATAATTTGTGAATTTTTCAATCTCAGAATTAATTTTCCTAAATTAGTGTAGTGTTTGTAAATGGAGTAAGCTGTGTCTGTGTACATATATATAAAAATATATATTAAGTAGCTTCCTCGTGGACAAGATGTCACCGTGCAGCTGTAGCTCCCTTTTTACCACACTGCTTAAGGTGATTTTTCTGCAAGAGAATTATTTTTACAAGCCCTTATGCTAAAATTGTGAGAGCAGGGAATATATTTTTTTTGCACCTCCTGACCTCTATGCTACACAAAGATTGCAAAGCCTGTTTGATATTTAAAATAATGTCCTGATATCAACTGTGCCGTTGTTTCCAGCAAGTCAAGCCAGTAGCATCAGCACTGTTTGTCTTATTTCTGTCCTTTCAGCAGCAGAGTTCAGCTGGTTACCAGTGACCTCTGCTACTCAGTATGCATGCCAGCTAAACATCCACAGCCAAAATCCTTCTCATTACCTTTACATTTACCTCTGCTTTACATTTCAGTGTTTAAAACTGGCACCTGAATGCAGGTCTGTGAGGGTCCATGGGGAAGCAGCTTCAGGTAAATAAGCATCTTGAGCTGTGCATGCTGGTGCAGGCTGGATCAGGCAATTATCTTAGTCAGTGGCCTGCCTTCTTTAGTCAGAGTCCTTCCTGCTTTATTGTTAATTGGCTGTGGGATTGTAACAAAGATTGTTTAAAGTAACAGTATCTTGCCTGTAAATATTTTATTACTTAAGTAACAAGAGACTCGACTTAAGAGAATATTTCCTGTTAAATAATTTAATCAACCCATCACCCCTCTTCAGCTCCTGGCTGTGTGTTAGATGGGTGCTCCTTAGTGCCTGCAAAAAAGCTGCTGCACAGCCAGGTTGTGTTAGACAATGGAGCCTTGAAAGCAGGGAAGCTCTTAGGAAAGGAAATAAAGGTAGGAAATTCACAGTGGCACGGGTGTGGATCAGTATGTGCCATATTTGGCATTCCTGGGAAAGGTCCCTGGGAAGGGGGAGTTTTTAAAAGACCATAAGCTATTTACATTCATTTAAAGTGTTCTCACAAATCTGCACCTGGGTCAGGGCAATCCCGAGCAAGATACAGGCTGGATGAGGAGGGGCTCAAGAGTGGTCTTGATGTGAGGGACTTGGGGGTAGGGGGGGGGATGTGTGAGTTGATTACAAATTCACCATGAGCCAGCAATGGTCACTGGTGGCCCAGAAGGCAGCCATGTGCTGGGCTGCGCTCAAAGCAGTGAGAGCAGCAGGCCAAGGGAAGGGATTTCCTTAAGAAGTTGCTGCACAGTAGTGCAGTAAATCACACTAAATAGAGGAGGTTTTATTTAAGCAAAGGCCTTTACATTGAGTAACTAAGAGAGAAACACTGCCAAGCCTCTGCTGAAGTTAACAATATTTGTACAAAAGTAGCTTCAGTAAAGGGAAGAGCTGGTCTGGAAGTGCCTCATGGCAGGGGTTTATTTGCAAGATCCATTACAGAATCTTCACCTATGATGACAGGAGGAAGAAGCTAGAAAAAGTGATCTCTGTTTCAGTGGTTCACTGGGTGCAAATCAAGCATGAGTCATTGAAGCTAGCTCCAAGGTATCTTGCCATACTATTTAAAATCCTTTTGGCTACTTCCTCTAAAGATTACAGAGCACTCCAGGTGCTGCAGGTGTCCCACAGCTACGTTGTGTGGCTGCTTGGTCTTTACATTTTATAGCATTCCCTGCTGTTTCCATCATTAAAATTAGCACCTGAAGATGTTTCACACAAGAAAAATAAAGTACTGACCCCTCTTGTTTAAAATAGCAGCACAGTGCCAAATCTCCCTCCCTGGGTATGTTCGATGTCCTGCTCAGCTGATTCCAGGTGCTTGAGCACAGATCTCCAGAAGTCCCTTCCAAACTCAACCATCTTCTGATTCTAACAGTAGCACTTTTCTCAGGCTACTGAAGATCTGATTTGCTTTATTTTTAAATATGGCTTTAGATAGGTTAGCAGAATTTAGATTTATTTTCTCCAGTAAATACATGATATAATTAATTAATATTCATTGGTAAACTGAATCTCTCTCTGTGACAGATTTAGAGGCCAAGGAATGAGAGATTGCTTCACAACTCAGCAAGACCTCTTTGCTAAGCTTAGAAAATTAGCTGTTCTTCATTGCTCATCCTAAAAGTCTCTGTGTGATTCACAAAAATAACATCTGCTGTTTGCATGTGTCTAAAATGTTAACACTAGGCTGAAGTTCTTATGAAATTAGTATGTTTAAGTGGCAAAACTTTTTAACAATCCAGCTCTCTGTTTACTGTGCTTTGGGTTGTACTGGTTAAAGGTATAAGCCAATCACCCAAACCTAGGACTGCTGAAAAAGCCTCTGTCCTGCCTGGCCTCCAGCTGCTCTTCCAGGAGGGCTTGTTGGGACCCTGGAAATCACAGGCTCACAGGATGTCAGGGGCTGGAAGGAACCCAAAGAGCTCATCCAGTCCAACCCCCCTGCCAGACCAGGACCAGACAATCTAGCTCAGGGCACACAGCAACACATCCAGACAGGCCTGGAAAGGCTCCACAGAAGAAGACTCCACAATCTCTCTGGGCA
>VWZI01021156.1:1070729-1115249 GCA_013396835.1 Psilopogon haemacephalus | reverse complement strand
AAACAACAAACAAACAAACAAACAAAAAAACCCAAAAACCAACACTACTACAAGACCACCAAAAAACCCAAAAGTTCTGTGAATAGTTTTTGGCACTAATCAGCATCTTAATGAGCAGCTGCCATATGTAATTTTGCAGTGGCTCCAAGTGAAAATGAACAGTTGTTAGTATGAAAAAACCAAATCCCTCAAGAAACAAAATGTAGTTGTTCAGGTCGTTAGTCACCAAGATTATCAGTTGGCAAAAAAAAAAAAAAATCTCCTTTTAGACAGAATGAAATGTCTTTGCTTTATTTTCTCTTAATCCTTTTTCATACTTACAAAATTCATATTTAAGCAAATTGAATTCTCATGTTCTTAGACTGAGTCTGACAGATATAATTAAAAAGAAGTAATCTTCTGGTAAGTGAACCAATGCTTTTGTAAATCTCCTCTCCTTTGCTTAAAACTATTTGTTTCGAGATATATATTTTGATGTAAAGTCAAATTCCTTTTACTGTTGCTTTATGGCTGCTTTTATGGAGCTAATTTTTCTGAAGGATTGAATATTGACAATGAAGCATTCAGGATTTGTGGCAGAGGCATCCTGACTCTATGAAATACACATTTTTGTCAGGCATAAAAACCTCTCGATAAAACTTCAGCAGCACAGTTCTTGGAGCCAGAGATGAATTAATGCATGCATTTGGTGAGGCAGAAAAGAGTATTACTGCTTCATCAATACCAATCACAGCAGTTAGCATTTTGCAGTTTCCTGTAAGTAGAGTAATTTTTTGTGTAAGTAGCGAATTACAAACCTAAGGGGCAGGCTTCTTCCAAGAAGCGAAGTCTGGGCAAAGCACAAGGAAACCCAAACCTTTCCCTCAGCAGGATGCTCTGAGGTCTATCAATTGTCCACAGGCAGTAACAGCCTTGTCTGAGGAGCAAGCCTGCCTGGCCCAACCTTCAGGCTGTGGCCTGTTTTCCCTCAAGCGAATTAAAGCAAACTGTCACTGCTGAG
Source organism: Psilopogon haemacephalus (assembly GCA_013396835.1). Taxonomy (NCBI): domain Eukaryota; kingdom Metazoa; phylum Chordata; class Aves; order Piciformes; family Megalaimidae; genus Psilopogon; species Psilopogon haemacephalus. The sequence continues at coordinate 1,114,249 of VWZI01021156.1, read as the reverse complement.
ATCATCTGGAGACATTTTCTTGCATCGCTGTGTCTTGGGTTCCTCTTTTTAGTTCGTCTGACTCACTTGCTCATGTTTACCTCCTCCACAAATGAAGACTCCGTTGTTGCTCCAGCAGGCTCTGATTGTCTCCTGGAATTAAAAATTGCCAAGTTATTTTTAAGTGCAAGTGAAATGCTTAATACTTAAAGAGCATTAGCATGCATACTGTCTGGTTGCTTTGAAACATATCTAATCTTACACAAATAACATTAGTCTAGTCTTACACCAACACTGATTGCTGGTTTGCTACCATGGTAACTTGCAGCAAAATATTAGCTTTAGTAGAGTAATGACACTTTATTTCCATTAAAAAAAAAAAAAAAAAAAAAAAAAAAAAGGAATTTTAAGGAGTTTAGTTGAAGGTTTGCNAAAAAAAAGAAAGGATATCTTGCAGCATTTTCCATAGCCAATTTCAGATTTTAAAGAAAATATTTGGATAAAATAAAATTTTCCATATAGTTTTGGGTTCAAATCACCATTTAAAATTAAATCCTTGTTTCAGCAAGTGAAAACAAATTACAATTTGAAGAGATATAAATCACTTCAGCATGGTTTTATTTTAGCATGGTGGTCTTTTTTCTGCTCTGTCTGCTTCCATAAAATATAAATTTCTCTGTTAATTTTTCTGAGAAGCAGGTGGAGAGCCCCAGTGATGTGTAAAGCCTGCAGTGGAAGAAGCATCTCCCTGCTCCCACTGCCAAAGGCTGCAGCATTCCCGGGAGGGCTGCTATGGAGGGGCAACAGGAGCTGTGCAACTGGAGCAGGTGAAATCCAGGCAAGGGCAGCATTTCACACCCCCACAGTAGCAGCTTTTGTTGCAGCAGAGTTTTGTGAAATTCCTTTGACAAGTCAGCCTTGGGTAGAGAGCCCTCTGGGGTTATCAGAACACCTACTGAAAAGGATTTAGGCTTCCTTCCTTTTCCTCTTTCCGGGGTCTTGCACTGGGATTTAGGAAACAGACTAAGATTAGAACAAACAAGAAGGTTTTTTTTCTGGTTTAGTCACATTTAGAATCACAGGATCACATTTAACAAATCACAGTATCAAAGAAACAGAATCACAGAAGCCCCTCACAGGATCACCAAGTCCAGCCTAGAACCCTGCTCTACAAGATTCACCCTAAACCATATCCCAAGCACCACATCCAAACCACCCTGAAACACAACCAGGCTGGGTGACTCCACCAGCTCCCTGGGCAGCTCATTCCAGTCCCTGACCACTCTCTCCATGACAAACCTTTTCCTAATGTCCAATCTAAACTCTTTTGACAGTTTCTGTCGCTTCCTCTAAAACTTCCTTCCTTTTTATGTATGTTGTTCCAGGCAAGTGGCTCTTACTTTTGGTTTGCTCATGTAAGTATTATGCCAATGACAATAAAAAGATACCAAGGACACTGCAGTTACTAAAGCTGAATGAGCAGCTCAGAGTGAAGGCAGGAAGGATTTCAGAGCAGGGTTCATATTATTCCTCTCCTGAAGATAATGGGAGCCTAGACCATGGCAGGAGACAGAAGAGGCATTTGCCTCACCAAAGTGTTTAAAATAGGAATGCTAATTGTTGTGACGATTAAATTGTCATGATTTAATGTTTCTGTAAGCTACTATTAACCTGGCACTTCCCTATGTAAAATCCTTGCAGATTTTATGTCTTGGAATGTGCCTGATTTGAGGGTTTGACTGTTTGCTTATGTGTTGGGTGCTGGTGAGGCACTGCTGGCAGGCAGGCTCCCCAAGGCTTTTGTTAGGTGTGAAGGAAGAAAGCACTCAAAAGACATATTAGATAAGGCTTTATCTGTGCTTTCATACCTGTGCACATGTAACTTGTCTTAAAAGAGGTGATCAGGCCTCTCATTTACAAGGAAAGAGAAGGAATTCTGCCAACACACCACATGAATCCCTCAGATCAGACTGTTCTTGGATTGTTTAATGTTCACATCCTCAACTCCATCCCATCACAAGATGACCTGTGTGAGAAGTGCCTCAGTGCATGCTCACCATGCTAGAGAAGGCAAAAGCCCCTCCAGATGAATGACTTTTTCTGCCTTTTGTATATGATATTAGGTAGTTGAGCATAGGCCTGGATCCACAGATCCAAGGGAAATCCATGCTTGTGTGTTGCCTGTCACTGGAAGCAGGGCCCTGGCTGTTTTCCTAGACAGCCCAGGTCATGTGCATTCCTAGGTGCAGAGTGGATTTGGTCAGAGGCACTGCCATATCCAGCTGTGCATAAAGATTGATGAGAATGCAAAATGCTTGCTCTGTCAGTTAGATGCTTCCTGTTTCTCAGCAGCAAAAAGCTAAAGATGTAAAGTGAAGAAAGAACACATAAAAAGTCTTCTGTAGGTGATACTGAAATATTTGTTATAGGTCTGTGTGAGAACAGAGCAATCAGCAGCCTTCATGTTTGACATTGTTGGGAGAATGATAGAGATTTCCTGTAGAAACAGCAAAGACAGTAACCCTTTGAGCGAGCTTGGTTCAAATCATTACTGTTCCTGTTTGTGTGCATATGTAATGCTCATCGACTGCAAGCAAGGGCACTACTGGGAAACCAAACTGCATTATTGACTGCTAAAATTTATTGCCACTTGGTCAGCCAGCAGCTCTAGGAGTTCCAAATGAGGTATGTGGTGATGGAAGGAGCGAGCAGGGAAGTGCCTTTTGCAATCCAAAATACGACCCAGTTTTGTAGGTGCAGCCAGGCTGATGAGACAAGACTGCCTGTGTTCAGCATGCCTCATCTGCACACAATTCCTGCTGGCTATTAGTCGGCACCATTCCCATATTGCTCTGTGGTACCAGCTGTGGCACCAGCCAGCTGAAATGAGAGCTGCTAAATTTTGTCATGCTTACCATGCATCTCTCCGCCCTTTCTCTCAACAGTTGTCTGACTTTAAAAGAGAAAGGATAGCAGCAGGATGTCCTGGGAGCTGGGACACTGACAACAGCTGTGCCCAACACTTCAGTGCACAATGTGACCATTTTCAAACACCAAGAACTATTTAAAGTTTTAGCCAGGTGAGACAGAGCCCTGGGTTAACTTTTAACTTACAGTTGAGGAGCTTGGGGCATTTTGTAACTTTGGTGTGACTTTTGTCTAACTTTGGACAGCCCTGCTGTCACTCATTAAAATAATAACTGATTCTTAAATAGAGATCTTTACATATCAACACAGGAAATAGCTTATTGTGGGTTTGATTCAGAAGCAAGCAGACCTACACTTTATGGATCACATTTAAAAGTGCTTCCATTACTGGTGTCACCAGCATAAGGACACAGAACTGCTGGAGTGAGTCCAGAGGAGGCCACAAAGATGATCCAAGGGCTGGAGAACCTCTGGAGTTGTGCAGACTCTGAGGGACCTCAGAGTTGCCTTCCAGTACCTGGAGACATCCTGCAGGAAGGCTGCAGAGGGACTCTTGCTGAGGGCATCTAGAGACAGGGCAAAGGGGAATGGTTTGAAGCTGAGGCAGAGCAGGGTTAGACTGGAGCTGAGGAAGAAGTTCTTCAGTGTGAGGGTGGTGAGACTCTGGCACAGGCTGCCCAGGGAGGCTGTGGCTGCCTCCTGCCTGGGGATGTTGAGGGCTAGGCTGGATGAGGTCTTGAGCAGCTGAATCTAGTTGAGAGGTGTCCCTGCCCATGGTGGGGAGGTTGGAGCAGATGAGCTCTGAGGTGCCTTCCAGCATGAGCCATTCTCTGCTACTCTGAAGTGAGTCTGTGATTTTGCTGCCAGCCTTGTAGAAATACCCAATTCATCAATGAATTTTCTAGTTCCCCCAAGGGCAGTAGATGCTCTTCCATTCACCTCAGGGGTAGCAGCAGTTTCTGTCAAGTGTATTGCTGATTTGAAGCACAGCAGTATGATAGCACTACTGATGTGGTTCACTTACATTAGTCAGTGTGCAAACCCTTCAACTAATTCTTGATTCACCATGGTGAAGTTTTATTCACTTTTAATAATGACTTTTTTCTCACTTGCAGTGATTGAGTTACACAGAATATTTCCGAATTCCAGGGAAATTCATGGCCCCTGCAATGTACTCTCTGCAAAATCTGATTAAGACAAACAACTGACTTTGGATTAATGCTTGCAGGATCTCAAAGAAAGCCCAGCAGGAGAGACAGGCAGTGCCATGTGAGGCAGCTGAAGCACTAGCTGACCTCAGAGCTTTGCATCACGATCAGATTTTCTCAATTTCAAATCACATTATAGCTGTGCTGTGCAAATCCTGGCAGGCTGCTCCCCGGCCGATCCATATTATGTGCATGCAGTACATTACTGTCTCCTAAGCTAGCAGCGTGCCCTGCCTCTCTGCTCTCCCTCTGCAAGTAGGCAGAAATTGTGCAAGTTATCAAAAACGCAGCAGAGTGGCTACAGCTTCTCCTTTCTGCAGTTACAAACAGCTCTACAAAGTTTGGGTCTTGTATCAATGCTGCTTTAGGCCTGCAGAACAGCACTGCTACGCCGAGGTGCCAAACTTAACCACTCTGATCTGCTCTTGCAACGAGAAACTCAGAGGCAGCCACATAAAACATCCAGACCTGTAAAATGGAAGAGTTGTTTTAATACTCCAGAACATCTTAAAATTAGTATTTTAATGTACTAAACCGTGAGTTTTTAAAAATAAAAACTCACAAACATAAAAATTAATATATTTAATACCCTCAAACATGCTAAAATTAGTATTAGAGTATTTTTTAAACTCTAAACAGGTTAAAATTAGTATTAGAGTATTTTTAAAACTCTAAAACATGTTAAAGTTGTTTTTAAAAAACTCTAATACTTCTAAACATGTTAAAATTAGTATTAGAGTATTTTTAATACTCTAAAAAAATCTTAAAATGAGTATTAGAGCATTTTAAAAACTCTAAACATGTTAAAATTAGTATTAGAGTTTTTTTAATACTCTAAACATATTACAATGAGTGTTAGTGTATTTTTAATACTCTAAACATGTTAAAATTCACTCCAAGTAAATGGCCAAAAGATACTTTAATGTGAGCTGGCAGTGTGCTCGTGCAGCCCAGAAGGCAAATTGTGACCCAGGCTACAGCCAGAGCAGTGTCAGCAGGAGGGGGGATTCTGCCCCTTGACTCTTGCTCTGCTGAGACCTCAGCTCCAATCCTGCCTCCAGTTCTGGTGTCTCCAGCATAAGAAGGACACAGAGCTGCTGGAGTGAGTCCAGAGGAGGCCACAAAGGTGATCCAAGGGCTGGGGCAGCTCTGCTGTGAGCACAGGCTGAGGGAGCTGGGAGTGTGCAGCCTGGAGAGGAGAAGGCTCCAGAGGGACCTCCGAGCTGCATTCATTTCTTCCCTTCAGTTAATTGTCATCAAGCTGATCAGCACTAGAGTGTGTTTCTACTCAGAAGACTCAAGGCAGGCTGAACCTTCCAGTCCTTTTCCTCCTTTTAAAAGGAACAACCCACCTGGGATGCATGTGCTGAATTTTTGTGGCTTATTTTTTAAGGGATTCTCTGCTTCTTTCATGCTGATGGAAGACATTTGAAAATGCTTATGAAAACTCTATTTGATGTTGATACTTTGAAAGTAAATGTGCACTTCTGGGAAGAAACAGGCTTTGAAAATACCTCTGCAGTTGGTTTGAAGCAGAATTGGAAAGTTTGGAAAGAGCATGAGAAATGTAGTTCATAGGCTGAATTTCACCTGCTGCTGTCAGAGGTATTCAGCATTGGTGTAAATAGCTATAAACTGGTTGAGCAGCTGAGTCTAGTTCTGAGTGTCTCTGCCCATAGTGGGGAGGTTGCAGTAGATGATCTCTGAGGTCCCTTCTAACCTGAGCCATTCTAGGATTTCGTGATTCTATGGTCTGAAGCTTGACTTCCCACAGCCCTGCAGTGTGTCCTGTCAATGCAGCCCAGCTCTACAGTTATTTTTCTGACTGTAACTACAAAACCCAGTCCTTAGCTGGAATTCCTCATGGTTATGTGTGCACTGAAACCTGAACTGTGGAGAAGTTTAAATTTCAGCAAATTGACTTCATCTGTTGAACACAAAATAATCCCTCATAAAAGCATTCCTGACAATTTCTGCCTGCAAAGTAGATTTCAAGAGCCGATGCGCACTCGCAGCCTGCCAGAGAGCTTATGTTGGGATTTCTTTATTTAATTTTTGATTATGCATGAGAAGTTTAGAAGTTAAACTGAAATATCACAGTGATAAATAACAATCTGGAAGGAAATGGCAACAGGAGTGAATGGCAGGAAGAGGTTAAGCGGTAAGCTGACACTAATTCTCTACCCCATCCTCCATTTGATATAAAAAGAAAATTCATCATCAAGATAAAATCATAACACAAAGGATAAGGCAGGTAATAGGAAAGGTGGAATAAAGCATGGTGACAAAGTTCAGATACCTTCCCACTCCTGCAAAGATGTGATGAAAAATCCAGCGGGGATATGTTTAATTGTTAGCATTTAAAGAGAGGTCTTAGTCATTGACAAAATCTCTGTCACTCACAGAGGGCAGAATGCTCCACAGAAGGTGCTTGGTGTTTTGCTGTTAATCCAAATTGGGTTTCAAGGCAGTCACTGCATAAATTCTCGGTCCCAAAGGCTGACAAAATGCTGGGGAAATGCACTTGGTCTAATTCTGGTTTCATTTAACCTTGAGACAAAAAGTACCTTTTGCGATACTAATCCAGCGTTTAGCAACCGTTCCTGTGCTGAGAGTTGCTGCAGGCTGTCGCGCTGCAGGAAGTGGCAGAAGAAACCCAAACCACTTGAAGCTCAGATGAAATTACTCAGGCTCATTATTAATTGCCAGTAGTGTGACTTGGCTTGCTCTGTGGCTCAGGGAAACTCTTTTGCCTGTGATTTATGCTGATTGGTGCAGGGGCTAAGTGCTTGCCTTGGTTCTGCCCTTACTTTTGCAACCATTAGGAAAATTCTTCCTATTTCTGTTTCTTCCTTGCACAGGAGTATAAATAATAGGGTATGGGTGGGTAGGGTGATGTTTTGTTGGGGTTAGTGGTGTTAGTACTAGGTGGTAAAAATAGCTGATGCCAAATTTACTGCAAGGTCAAACACTACATGAGGACAGGAAGATGACACACATTGAAGAGAGGCAGTAGATGGAGCTGCCTGGATGTCAGAGGATCTCACCTTCCAACAAAACTTCTCAGCCAAGCTTTGCAATCAGATCTGGGCAGGTCTCAGAACATCTCCTCTCTACAGGAACTGTTTTATTACAGCTTGGCACAAAATCTAAGCTTTTTGCTTTTATTTTTTTTTTTCCCCTATTCTTTTTGCTTTTAAGCAAATATTTTTCTACAGAAAATCTGAAGTCAAATTAGGGGTTTGCAGTCCAAGACATTTATAAATCCACTCAATGTGGTTCTTAGGTTTTGTTTTGGTTTTTTTTTTTCTATATGCTACATTTTGGTATGTCATAATATAATCCCAAATTCACTGAAGCTAAAGTATTTAGCCTGCCACAGCACAGGTTGGCAATCTGCTACACTTGATTCAAAGCACTTTGAGCATATGTATGACTTGAACTTCAGCTTTCTCTCTGAAGGGCTAAAGCTTCATGACTGTGAGGGTGACATTCGTGGAAAAGTCTGTAATTTCCCTTGGCACCAGCCTTCATTTAGTCAAAATATTCCATCCAGTGATGCCTTCATTTTTCTATCAGGATCCTGATATCTTCTGACAGTGATGATACTGGCAGAATAAATTTGGGGGGGTATCTCCTTGATTTATTGCTTCAATATCATATTGCTCCCTTAGGAAGAAATCCTCATGTTGAGCTCTGTGTATTCTTCCTTACAGGCAAGCAAACTGCTGGAGAAGAAATAAGATGGGATCCTAGATTCTGTCTGTGCTATAATAATTGTAACTTTCAGTTTATCCTTACCTATTTTGTTTTGCTATCTCTGTATTTCTCACTTCAAGCTAAGCTGAAAAGAAGAAGCCACCTTTTCTTAAAAGAGGCATCCACCTTTTTCATAGTAAAAGGGCTGAGATGATAAAACAACTCTGTGTGTGCCTTTGTAAGCCAGTTCTCTACAGGTCACAGCCCTGTCTGGAGATGCTGTGTACCGCTACAAAGGACTGGGCAAGAACTGTGAGGCGAGTGAGGAGGGAAAAAAAGGAAATACTGGAGAATGGGAGACATCAAGGATGAAGTAAGGACACAGAAAGACTGACTTGGACAAATTGCAGTTCAGACTAGGACGACAAAAACATCTAACCATCACTTCTTGTCTATGCCTTTCCCCAAGCAGCTCACAGGTACAGGTCCTCCAGGCTTTGGAATACTGACCCTGCTGATGAAAAGCAGCAACTATCATCAATCATCCTGAGTCCAAGGCAGAGAGTGACGCAGGAGCCTTCCCAAAACCTTGCGGCCACTGCATCAAAAGCTACACTAAACGTATGTATGGACACCTGCAATTTATCATTTGTGATGGTTGTGGTACCTCTGGTATGGGTGGCTAAGTAAAACAATAATCTTCAGTTATGTAGACTGACTATAGCCCACTAGGGATCTTTGTAGAGGAGGATGCTGGCTGTTGCCATTAGCCCTTGAAAACCATCTTGGTGATCCTTTCCCTGCTTTGTGATTACAATTGTTACAGTTAAAATGATACCCTAGAGGTCACAGAGCATTTAGCAGTTAAGTCTTCAACCTTAATTTCACTCAGACTGAAAGGGAAGAATTTCTCTTGCTACCACATTAACTCCAGTTGTACAGCAGCACTTCCTCGACTGCCCAGGAATGTCAGCGACCGTTTAAAGAGCAGTGCTGCTGTGGAAGTAGGGAATTAAAAGAATGCTGAGAATTAGCAGTTACATTTCAGTTGATCTCTCTGAGGTTTAGACACTTTGAATGAGAGAGTTTAGGCAGTATCCTCCACTTACTTATTTATCACTTCACATTAGAGTTCAGAAGAATCGTACAAGACCATACCATGCCAATTCCCTGCTGATTTTTGGGAAAGAGCAGTCTAAATATAATAATGGATTTTTGGATAGCAGTCTAGAACATTTAGCCACAGGAAAATGAAACTCCACAGGCTACAGTACGTACACTTGGGCAATCATAACGCAGTGAGAATGTTCCTCTGGGTTTTGGTAGTGCTCTCTGATCACAGAATGTTAGGGCTTAGTAGGAACCTCCAGAAAGTATCCAGGGCAGGCTGCACAGGAACAGATCCAGGTGGATTTGGAAAGTCTCCAGAGAAGGAGGCTCCACTACTTCTCTGGGCAGCCTGCTCCAGGGCCCTGCCACCCTTACCACACAGAAGTGTCTTCTTGTGTTGAGGTGGAGACTCCTGTGTTCCAGCTTTCTACCTGCTCCTTGTCCTATCCTTGGGCACCACCAAAGAGAGCCTGGCCTTTCTCCATAGCAGAGATGTTCTGCAGTCATCCTCATAGCAGATCCCTGTCTCTCTTGAACTGGGAGCCTAAACTGCACACAGTATTGCAGATGTGGTCTCAGCAGGACAGAATAGAGGTTGGAGCAGAATCTCCCTAGACCTGCTGGCCATGCTTTTCCTCATGAACCCCAGGATGCCCTTGGCCCTCCTGGCCACATGGGCAAACCAGTCCTGAGCAGCTAGAGAAAAGGCAGGATCTGGGCACGGAGCAAAGCCAGCAACAAGCTCAAAACCAGCACTGCTGTTTCATTAAATATTTTAAGCCCTAACTTCCAGCAGACAGCTGTGTGCTCCATTGTACCCAGCTGATGACTGTTTTATTTGAGTGAACCACACTGCACTGAAACAAGAGACTCCTTGAAGCATGAAAAAACATACACAGAAAGGAAAGAATGGAAACCAGGAAGGGGAACAGAGCACCACCTGTGCAGCAGCCACAAGCAGAGGGTATTCAACTACTCAAGATACAGGGGCAAAGGAGTTTGTTCCAGGGGTTGTTTTAATAATTTTCTTTTAAATGACTATCAGAGACAAAGGTTTCCAGAAGCATTCAGTATTTTCATGGAAAATATTCCCTAGCCAGAAATATTCAGCTTTATTCAATGGGAAGTATGCCTCTTTTTAATTTTTTTTCTAGATAGTAAAAAATGGAGGAAACTGAAAAATGCAGGAAAAAAATATGACTCCTACTCACAAAGCATGCAGGAAGGCAAGGTCTGAATGTCACTGAGGACAAAATTATCCTTATCATACTCATGAAATGCAGTCCATTTCATCCAAAATTCCTTCTGAAAAAGGGAAATCGGTTATTTTCCTTCTCCTTTTTCCTTTAAACATTATTGTTGTAAGCCTATTTGCATCAGATATGGAGGTTTTTTCCTGTCGTTATTGCCTTTGTGTCCAGCCAAAGCAACTAGAGGAGATAAAGTGCCTGCTTGCAGTCCTATAAATAGAACTCCAAGCCTGCTTTTAGGGTGCCATAGTGAGATACTCATAGCCTGGAGGATACACCAGAACTAGGAGTAGAAACAAGGACAGAAGTAGTCACATGTTCACATACCTTTTTGTTAGCTCTCTGTTTGCATGCTGCTCGCTCTGCTCACACAGATGTTGCCCTGGTGTCTTTGCATCATTAAAATGACATGCCTGAAAAATCTCTCCTTAACTGGTACAGCCATTTCTCTAAGGTGGACAATTCCCTTCCCTTGCAGCCACAGATTTTCCTCAGGGTGTCTAGAGACAGGTGAAGGAGAAGTGGTTTGAAGCTGAGGCAGAGCAGGGTTAGACTGGCGCTGAGGAAGAAGCTCTTCAGTAGGAGGGTGGTGAGACTCTGGCACAGGCTGCCCAGGGAGGCTGTGGCTGCCTCCTGCCTGGGGGTGTTCAAGGCCAGGTTACAGGAGACCATGGCAGCTGAGTCTAGTTGAGAAATGTGAGGAGGTAAAGAAAGTAAACATAAGCAAAGAATTTGCAAAAGGGAGTAATGCAAAAGAAAATTGAAAGTGACAATAAAGAGGTGCCAAGTTGAGAGCATCAAGAGAGGAAAATGTGTTTAGCAGTAGAGCTCACAAAAGAGTGGAGATGCAGGGAGCCAGGGAGGCTGCTGGTGGTGAGCTGGACAGTGTGACACTTGAGCACTGGAGAGAAAAACAAACATTCACTTGCTGACACCACTCACTGGCTCAGCACAGTTGTAGTGACAGGGCCAGAGACAAAAAAAAGCCCTGTTAGAAAGGTTCACAGGCAGAGCAATTAATTCACCATAAGAGGTGCAGGAGAGAACAAATGCAGCACGGGAATGGCTCTTCAGTGGCATTTTATCTTTGGCTACATAAACATGAAACAGCTGAGGCAAACATCAGCCCATTCCCCAACAGCCTTCCAACATCATAACCCTGCCAGTAACATTTATCATCAGTTCTGCCTCCAGGAAGGAACCTGATCAATAAAACATATTTTTTAACTGACTGCTTAACGCAGTATGAACAATGCCATTTAGCACTCTGCTATCAGCTGATGCTGCTGCTGCTGCACAGGCTGAATAATTAATCAATAAAAACAAAAGGAAATCCTTGCTTCCTCCTTGTCCAGCTGCTGCCACCTGCATTAACCAAGTGTTTTTTTAACAACAAATCAATTTCGTAAGCTGAAGATCTCTCCCTTAGTGTCCCTTGACTTGTACTCTTGCCACTTACACTTTTGCAGCCGCGTGTGTATGCCTCTAGTAGCAGCTTCTGCCTGCACCATGTTCTGAGCACTAATTGCACAGTAATGGCACTTAGCAAGCTTGCACCCTTGGCTAGGGGCAGTACTCAAGATGGGCTCTTCTCAGTGGTGTCCAGCAGCAGCACAAGGGGCAAAGGGCACTAAGTGGAACACAGAAGATTCCATCTGAACATCAAGACAAACTTCTTCCCTGTGAGGGTGCTGGAGCCCTGGAGCAGGCTGCCCAGAGAGCTTGTGGGGTCTCCTTTGCTGGAGAGATTGCAAACCCACCTGGGATCCTGGGAAAGCTGCTGTGGGTGCCCCTGCTTTGGCAGGGGGGGTTGAAGGAGATCATCACTGAATGATCTCCAGAGGCTCCTTCCGATTCTGGGACTGCAGAAAGTGCTTCATTTCTGTGCTGTTCCAGTACACATCTTCCTCTGTGGATTGCATATGAACTTCTTAAGACAACACAATGTTTTAAGCAGTCTTGACATCAGGCCCTGTGAAGCATCATAGAATCATAGAGTAGTTTGAGCTGAAAAGGAGTAAGTTTGCATTGTATGTAAAGGTCTCAGCTTGAGCCCAGCATTATCCAGTCATTACCAGTGACAATATTTATGCTTCAAACACTCCCAAACACAATCATGATTCTTTAATTCTGTGTACTGCAGCACGTTCCCCAAACTAGTGGGTTTAGCATAGTTTTAATATTCTTGCATGCAAAAGACCAGTAGAAATTGGGGACAAAAATCAGAGTATAAAATAAAGATAATCTTTAAAGTTCCCTCTGATTCCAAACAGTTGGCAAAACATCTCATGGGTGTCAAGGCAATTTAAGATCTTTTACAAAGTAACAGTTCTGCAAAGCCATTTGTTTTGAATTAATCTCCTGACAATGGAAGATGGGAAGGCAGAAAGAAGGGCTGCTGAGGGAGTCAGTAATTCCATCAGCCAGCAAATTAGTTATGAAAAGTCAGGTTACAAGGAAGGAGTGAAGAGCCACTTAATGCATAATTAAATATTCCTTTTAACAAATAAAGCAGATATAATGCCAACAAAAGGAAGCAGGGATTATTTGGTACAAAATATGCTGAATGAAATGGAGATTCCTTTGATGTGAAGGAATGAAACAGATTTCTGAAATCACATTATCTGTCTGAAAAGAAAGGGCCTCCTCCCCAGCACACTGAAGTGTAAGAAATTCAAGAGAGGATAACAACAAAGGATAGAATGAAACCAAAGTAAAGTCTATGGATATGACTGTGAAGGGTTATAATGTAAAGAGACAGTCCAGAGCTGCAGACTGTAATACATCTGAGAAGAATTGAAGCTTCTGTTTCTCTCTTTCCTCATGATTAAAGCTCATGAAAGTAATACAAATAAAAAGGAAATAATTAAAAAAAAAAAAAACCAAACAACAACCCAACAAGCATGAGGCAAGCAGAGGTGTTGATGCCAAAGGGGTAAGAGATGGTAGGGAGTTGCAAGTTATTTAATATTTGTTTTGTTGGGATTGAAATTCTACTTCCAGCCACTGTGAAATGTGCATCCACACACAGAACTATCTGGGTATTAATAAATGTTGGCTGCAGACTTCTGCAACTCACCCAGTGGGAAACAGACATTTTGCCAGGGTACAAAGCTGCTACCTAGTGCTTAAAAGGATTCTAGAGTGCCTGTCTCCACCTGACCTGATAGTGATTGTGGAAGGCTGTGAGGTGTATTTGCTTTGCCAGGCACTTGAAAACAGAAAGGGTTGTTACTCTGCTGCATTTACTACTGCTGGGTGTGATTTGGTTTGTAATCTAAAACTGGCTTCATGAATCACCACTCCTAGAGTGACCTGAGCTTGGTGAGTTAAACTTACTCATAGAACAGTGTAGGTTAGAAAGGGACCTTAAAGATCATCTACTCCAACCTCCCTGCCATGGGCAGGGACACCCTACTAGCTTCGTGTTAAGTACCAGCACTTTATAACTTGCCAAATTTCTTGACAAGATACTGAGCCAAACCTTAGAACACCTAAATTAATTAAATATGTATATATACAAAAGGTCTGTCAGAGGAAGTGCTAGCAATGAGTTTGGAGGTTTTGGTGGCCATAGATTCATGGAAGGAGAAGACTCTTTAGGAGCTGTGACAGCAGCAGCAGCACTGTAATAACCATGGAATAAAATACAGTGGTGGTTATTTGACGTTAATAGGATTCTACTTTTGTGAAACATGCTGGGAGATTTAGAATGGGCTACAAAGAGAGACAGAATGACACAAATTGGATTTAGCTACTAGTTTCATATGAATTTATGGGAACAATAAAGCAGGTGGAGTCACACTTGACAGTTTTAGGGGATTGAAACAAGAGAGTTCCAAGGCAAAAGCTATATAAAACACGCACTCAGAAGCACAAAGTTCACAAAACAACAACAGAAAAATGTGCACCTCCAAAAGGAAATTGCAGCATTTAGTGTTGCATTTTTCTTCAAGGCATTTACAGGGATTTTGTTAAACCACAGCTCAGCAGTATTAACATTTTATGTAAACGAATTGACCACTGAACATTCTCACTTTTTTGTTTGGTTTTTTTTTTTTTTTTACTGCCTTTCCAGCTGCTTTATTTAGTATTCACTGCTTCAGTTTCATATTTTATAACATGAAATAGTGCATCGTGTTATTGCTGTGTTTTTACTCTGTTGCTATAACAAATATGGTAAAATACTAAGGGAATTTTTCATGCAGACTACTGAATTTTTCTTTAACCCTTTATAAGTAAGTCATGAGTTATTCAATTTCTGTAGAAGATTCACCTTAAATTCAGCATTTTCTGGAATAAATATTGCATCATACTGGAAACAGAGTAGAAGAGGTTAGAGATTTCAAGAGTCTGTGTGCAAAGCAGCTTCTGCTGTAGACTTTGCTCTTTGTTTTGTTGCAGTCTTTGGAACTTCAGCTCTTCCTGAGTGAGCTGAGGAGTGAGACAACAGCAACCACACAAACACACAATCGAGATTTTTGCTAACCATTTTTGCACAAAAGTCTTTCTGACCAGCACCTGGCAAAATGATGCCAGAGAGCTTATTTACGAGAAGTGAAGATGGGTAAAGGAGGGGAAAAAAGCAAGAGAAAAGCAGTTGCTTGGAATATTGAGACATGAGCTTACATGACACTGCACTGATTAATGTATACAGGAGTTACATCAGCACAGAGATTTTACGCTTTATGGACACGAACAAAGCAAAATAAATATTTAATGGAACATTCTAACACTCCCAGTTCTAATGTTCAACTCAGTATAGATTTCCTTCTTACTGGGGCTAGGGAAATGAGTATGTGTGCCTGTGCATGTGAAAGGAGGTATAAAAGAGGTCTCTTTTGTTCTGGAGTAGGTGGCTGTGACCATTTTACAATTATGAAATCCATTCACACCAGACAGGTCAAAGCATTTCTGTAACTGTTTTTCTCATGTCTTAAATTCAGGTTGTTTATGGGAATGATTTGATGCATTTTCCAGCTCTGACAGTAATACCAAATGGCCAATCAAAAGTTCATTATACATCTAAAATGATGTCCTCTGGGTATTTTAAGTTGGACAAGGTCTACTTCTTCCAAATTGTCTCATTACAACTGCCACAGAACCTTCCTTAACCCCGACACATTCTAACACTTGTACTAATGATGAGAAGCATGAAACCTGGTAGCTTTGGACATATTTATTACTAGAGTGAAGATTATTCCTTAAATAATTCATTCCTGGCTGTCCTCATTTGTTTCTTGCTTTTTAGTTTCCTTTCTTTCTTTCTTTCTTTCTTTCTTTCTTTCTTTCTTTCTTTCTTTCTTTCTTTCTTTCTTTCTTTTTTTTTAAACCAAGTTTCTCAGTGGAAAGATTTTTCCAGGCTCTTAGAGCTTTACCAGAGGTATACATCTGGGTGATTAGCTGGAGAAATGCATGACTAGCCAAGATATTTGCATGGGTAGCTGGAAAGCCACAGAGCAAATTAAACTGCTCTATTTGCTGAAGCCATTTGAAAAACACAATACCCTGAAGAGGAGCAGCCTCTGCAAGGGTTTGAAGCAGCCAGGTGCTGTCACATGGAAAGCAAAGGATGGGCTGTTAAGGAGTGCAGGCTGTTGGTGTGTTAATTGATAACTAACCCTTTACAACCTGCAGTTGTTGGTAGAGCCCAAGAGAAAGGAAACCCTGGAGGGTGTACAAGTACCATGCCTGCTGTCTTTGGAAGGCTCACAATTTATCACTTCTGGTTTCATGAGCACAGGCTCTGCTTGGCTTTTGCTGTCGTTCCTGGCAGTGGGATGTGACACTGCCATTACACAGGCACACACTCAGCAAAGCAGCACAGCCATTGCAATGCTGAGCACTGCAACATTTCTGCTTTAGCAGCTCAGCTCCTGGCACAGTACAACGAGAGCTGATCTGTCTTTCCCAAATCCTAGTACACTGAATAGCTAAACAGGTATTACACCGGGATTAATAAAAGGGGGGGAAATGGACCAAAGAGAAGCATGCCTGAAGCTCTCCTCCATACAAATGTTGTCTTCTGGCAAAGGCATTTTGATGAAGGGTAGGCAAACAATCACAAAATCCCTCTTTACCCCCAAAGGAAAATTCTCCATTGCTTTTTTCTTACTTTCCATCCTGAGAATATGAAGTGGGGAACTAATTTTTTATCATTTCTGCTGTTATCTCTCATTTGCATCTGGAAATCAGAAATATATTTATTATATTCCTAGAAACCACATCACATAATTATGAAGTAGATGCACTTGTCAATGCAAGGAGTCTTTGGAGCAGAAAGCATTTGAAACACTAAATAAAAAGGAATTTTGGAGCCTTTGACTAAATCTCAGGGTTTCATTGCCAATCAGTCAAGACTTGAATCTGCTTTCTAGCATAGATTTACCTCCTCTGTGTGGCAGATGACTTCTTCTTTCTCCTTTTCAGTGAAGAGCTACCAAGCAGGGCTCAAAATGTCTCCTTAGGAGAAACAGCCCTGGAAGTCAGAACAACCTGGGGCTCAACACGAGACTTCCTTCTCAAATGGCCTTGAGTGCACCTAAATGAAAGAATATCAGATAGGACCACAAATATAAAGTCTATATTCGATGCTCTTACAAGAGCAATTTTGTACACTTTTTGGTTTAAAAGTCAAGGGTGCCTGAATTAATTGTGACATAAAAGATATTTTGCCTAAAATAAGGGAAGAGAGCAGTGGAGGTTTGTTTTTTTAATTCACTTCCAGGCAGCCAATAGTCTGAGCTGAAAAAAAGAGGGGGGGGCGGGGGGGGAGTTTCTGAGGACAGCTCTGCTGCTAATTCAAGAAGGATGTTAGTGAACTGAAGAGGGCTCAGTGAAGAAGCTGTGATTAAGGACAGTACAATGAGCCTCTGCTCTAGAAGAGTGAAGGAGCTGAGGCTGTTGATGCTACCAAAGCACAGGTTAAAGGGCAGGCTTCCCATGCAGGAGGAGATTGATCATAGAGGGCTCTTCAGCCTAAGACTGCACTAAGACAGTGGCAGAATAAGACCCAGAATGAAGTGTGACAAATGAAGATGAAGAAGGTAATGCAGGTTTGAGTCAACATAGTTAAGAGTATGAACAACTTCAGGAAGAATTTTGGTGGGCTCCACATCATCCTTGCTCTCGAAGGTGTACTTCAAGCCCGAACTGTTTGGGAGGAATGTGTGAGCTGACATGCAGACCTGCAAACTGCAATCACTGGATTTGCAGTCTGTGACTCTAGGCTGTTGTGTGGTTGCTTTTAGTCTGGTAAGGTTTTTGTTGTACCTCATCTTTGTTCATTTTTTTCGATCCTGTGGATTTGGGATTCTGTCCCCAGATTGGCTTCTGATCTATGAGGCACAGATGAAAGGAATAAAATAGAGTGAGCTGAATTTGAACCAAGGATGGTTACACCACTCTAGAGTCAGATAAAATAAACTGGCAGAACTTTTTTTTTTTTTTCTTGGATGATATTTTGAAGTGTAAGCTCACAGGAAGTCAGAGGTGCTAAAATTAACATGTAGCTCCTTTCAGTCACAAAATGAAAACACCCTGTGAACTAAGCTTGTCTGGAGTTAATTAATTATTGATCAGACGTGTTCAACTCTTTGGTGACCTTAAAAACTCATTTCTGAAGTTTGTTGGAAAATAATCTTTTCTACTCAGTGCCCATTTGATAAGAATAAATTAATCCAGGGAGCCCCTTCTAGGCTTCATGCCTCAGAAGCTGGCCAGGTGCAGGTTCCATTTCCTAGCATTGTTCTCAGTAGCTTTGCCAGAAAGAAATGCTTCAGCATGCACCTACAGCATGCAACTGCAGCNCAGCTCAGGAGTAGGACATAAATTTGCAAGTTTATTTTTAAATTAAACTTCACCAAGATTTCTGAAGGTGTGACTCCTGAATTTCCAACCATCTGCTTCCCATCATATTCCTGCTAACATGTTAAACAGGAGCAGCTAAACTTTCAGCTGCAGTGTAGAAATTTTCTTCTTCCCTTTAGTTCAAGAAGGAGCCTCTGTGTGTGTGTATGTAAAATGTGTTGAAGGAAGAGAAGTTGTCACTAGGTCCTGTCCCTTCTCCAGATGCTGTTGTGTCTTACACTTTCTGTCATCCAGCCCTTCCCAGTAAACCTTTTCCACTGGACAACAGCCCTGAGGCTGATGTGCTGTAATTACTCCTAGTAGTCTCCTTTGCCTGGCCTTCAAATAGCTACACATGCTGAGAGCCTGAGCAGGATCTTCTTGTCATACCTGAGCCAGTGCCAGAGATGTGATTGGATCTTTGCTATGTTCAGCTCCAGGTGTCCTCAGAAGATGCTTCGGCTGTAACAGAATGAGCAGATCACCTCTCCAGCTAGCCTATATTCTGCTCTGCACTCACCTTTGTTATGTAGGCTGGTGTGCAAGTAGAAAGCTCCACCTTAGCAAGAAACTTAAGTGAATGTCAAGGCTCCAAAGTGAAGACAGATGAAGTGAAATAACTTTGAATTTGTAGCTATCATTTGCTAAAATACTTTTCACTGTTTGACCATTTCCACTCAACAGGAGCCAATCTCCTCGTGTTGTCAGGAGCATGCACAACTGCACTGATCAGGTCTTGTCTTGCTCTGCAGTTCCTCTTTTGCTTACCCTTGCTGGCTTCTCCATCAATACAACTGATTGCTATGGTTACAGACTACCTGCTCTATGTTAGGCCTGAAGAGGCTGCAGAAGAAAATATTTCACTCCAGAGAGGTAAATATTAGACTTTCCTTATTGGAATTTTGCATCCATCTATTTAAATAATATTTTATGATTATTTTTCACACACACACAGAGATCCTGTTCTTTTGTAATGCTGTAGGGGTAAAACATTCTGTTGTACTGAAGGGAGACCAGTAATTCATCTGGAGAATTTCAGTTCCATCTTTGGCCAATGTGAATTTCTTTGCACAAATTGTGCAACTTAAGGTGAAAATGAAAAGTGAGGCAAAGAGAGGTCAGAACCTCAGCTCAGGGAAGTCATCCTGGTACTGTTACACTCAGCCAGTGTCTTTCTGCTGTGGGGCAGTGATTTGCATCTCTAGCCTTATGCTTCCCAAAGCAGCTGTGATTAAACTCTCCCAGCTGTACTAAATGTCACTTATTTGTACATTGCATCCATATGTGCAGCAGAAGATTGAAATAAAAGTCCTCAGAATGGAAGAAGTGAACATTTTTATGTCTATCAGTTTACCTAATTAATTTAGCTCTTAGTGTAAAGATAGAATATAATTTACAGCAGAGGCAGTTGAGAGGAGACAGAAGATATTCATCTCAGATTTTTTTTAAATAATGTTTGCAATTATCTGTTTCTTCCATTAATATTAAAGTGTCAAGTCATCTAATTTTGCATCAATGTGCACTTGTTAATAGCTTAGTAGAACTAGGCAAAAGAAGTAAACAAGCTACAAATTAAGGCTTTTATCTACAGCCATAAATCCTTGCAGTGTAGTAACAGAAATGATGATGACAGTTAGATGCTGAAGAGCCCTGCTGTAGATGGACAGCTAAAAGTGCAGGAGCACCTCCTGGACAACTTGCATGCCCAGCCAGCCTGTGACTAACTGAACCCTGGAAATGCTTCTCACCAACCCACAGCCACCCTGCTGCCACAGTGCTGTGACAGGATTGTTACAGTAAGCATCATGCAGTCATGTGTTTATAGTTTTCTGTATAATAAACTGTCCTGTAAATCAATTGGACTTTGAAAGCTAGGCCATGAAAATGCTGATTGCTCAGTCAGTTTCATAGCCCCTTATAAAAATGCAAGCTGGAATTAGGTGGAGCTGTGCAATCCACTGCTCTTCTGCTTGATGCGCCTGCAGCACGCCCGAGAGCTTTGGCTACCCAGCACAGGTGTCTGCAGCCTCATCTGCTGAAATCCTGAGAAGCAATGGGATCACTGCCCAGCCTTCAGTGGAGATCAAACTCTCCATGTCACACAGCACCACAAGAGTGCAGAATCTCAGGGGTTTTACTTCAGTTATTTTTTGGCAGGTCCTACTAGTTCCAGTGTCTTCTCTCCTTGTCTCTGCAGCCAGTCCTCATCTCTTCTGATGTTAGTCCCAGGGTTCATTAGAGACAATGATTTTTTGGGAGTAGTTGTGCTGATTTGTCAGGGTATTCAGACATGAGTAATAGCAGAGTGACAGCACAAGTAGCTCACACAGCAGTGCTGTGGCTATCTTTTCTTTTCTGAGCAAAAATCAGGCAGTATACAGAGGTTCCTAAAAGCCTGTGCTGGTACAGGCAAAGGTGCAGCCTGATTGGAACCAATTAAAAGTACAGGTTTTGCCAGACTTGTAATTTGTAAAGTAAATATTAGAGTGCCATGATACAGAGAGAATTAGTTCAAAATGAGTTTCAGATCTGTATCTTGTAAATGAGTGCAGTGATTTTGAAGGGTTCAGAGACTGTCTTGTCAAGCAATTTAAGTTTACTACAGAGAGAGGTTATAGACTACTCATTTCTAGGTAAAAGTAACCCTTTGGGAGCAATACAAACACAGACACTTCAGCCTCTTCTTCTTTCCATAGGAAACTGTCTAACTGTTGAAGTGTCAAGAGGCCACCACGAAGATGATCCAGTGCTGGAACACCTCTGCCATGAGGCTAGGTTGAGGGAGCTGGGGATGTGCAGCCTGGAAAAGAAAAGGCTCCAGGGAGACCTTAGAGCTGCCTTCCAATAGCTGAAGGGATCCTACAGGAAGGCTGCAGAGAGACTTTTGTTGAGGGTGTCTAGAGACAGGACAGGGTGTAATGGTTTGAAGCTGAGTAAGAGCAGGAGCTGGAGGCTGAGGAAGAAGTTCTTCAGTAGGAGGTTGCTGAGACTCTGGAATAGGCTGCTCAGGGAGGCTGTGGCTGCCTCCTGCCTGGCAGTGTTGAAATCCAGGTTGGATGAGGACTTGAGCAGCTGAGTCAAGCTGAGAAGCTGAAGAGAGACTCTGCAGTTCTCAGTGCCAAGCAGGGCTACCTTCAAAATTAAATTGCTCAGGGATTTGTCCAATGAAGTCATGAAGTTTTCTAGGATGCCATCTTGTTTCAGTGCTTATGCATCTGCATTCCATTACTATTTGTTCTTATATCTGAGTGGACTTGCCCTTGCTGTAAGTTTTGTTCATTAGCTCCCTCTTCCCTTCTCTATTTTTTCGTTCTTGTCCAAAAAACCCCAACCTCTTTACAGCTGTTTGGAAACAAGGAGCAGCAATTAATTCCTTTTCATTACTCTTCTCCAAGTTTATCTGCAGCTTCTCTATGTACATCCTGTAGGCTCAAACCCATGCTTAGGGAATGCCTGAGGGAAAATCCTTTATCTGTGACAGTGTGGACTCGTATCTCTACCTAGCGTGGATGGGAGGGGTGTACAGTGTCTGGTTGTTTCTATCTACAGCTTCTGTCCTGATAGTACTGTCATCTTATCACACCATTTCTCATGAGAGGGCCCTCTTCATATCCACTTTAATGAAAACAGGATTTGTGCCCCCAAGGAGCTCAGACCACCTGTGGAAGAGATGGCAGCTACAGTGATCCTGGGTGTGGCAGAAGGGACTTAGGAAATTACACAATCACAACATCTCTCTTGCATTGAGGAGACCAGAACTGGACCCAGGACTCAAGATGTGGCCTGAGCAGTGCTGAACACAGGAGCAGAATAACAGTGGTCACTAGTAGCTCTGCTTGCAGAACAGGTGGCAACTCAGATGTTGGCTCTCTGCAGAGGTGCAGGACATGAACGCATGTGTACAGCCTGCTCAGGAGATGGTGCTCTGCACAGCATCCGCATGGAGTAGACATTCTTTCACCTACACTTATGTGTTAAGGTAGCCTTTGAGGGAGGTGGGGTTATTTGTTCTGGAGAAGCCTAAGGCAGCTGTGCGCTGCAGGGGTGGATGTTGCGTTGCTCGCTGCAGGGGCGGTTGTGCATTGCCCGCTGCAGGGGCGGATGTTGCGTTGCTCGCTGCAGGGGCGGATGTGCATTGCCCGCTGCAGGGGTGGATGTTGCGTTGCTCGCTGCAGGGGCGGTTGTGCATTGCCCGCTGCAGGGGCGGATGTTGCGTTGCCCGCTGCCGGGGCAGTTGTGCGTTGCCCGCTGCAGGGGCGGATGTTGCGTTGCCCACTGCCGGGGCAGTTGTGCGTTGCCCGCTGCAGGGGTGGATGTTGCATTGCCCGCTGCAGGAGCTGTTGCGAGTTGCCCGCTGCAGGGGTGGATGTTGCGTTGCTCGCTGCAGGAGCTGTTGTGCATTGCCCGCTGCAGGGGCGGATGTTGCGTTGCCCGCTGCCGGGGCAGTTGTGCGTTGCCCGCTGCAGGGGCGGATGTTGCGTTGCCCGCTGCCGGGGCAGTTGTGCGTTGCCCGCTGCAGGGGCGGATGTTGCGTTGCCCGCTGCCGGGGCAGTTGTGCGTTGCCCGCTGCAGGGGCGGATGTTGCGTTGCCCGCTGCCGGGGCAGTTGTGCGTTGCCCGCTGCAGGGGCGGATGTTGCGTTGCCCGCTGCCGGGGCAGTTGTGCGTTGCCCGCTGCAGGGGCGGATGTTGCGTTGCCCGCTGCCGGGGCAGTTGTGCGTTGCCCGCTGCAGGGGCGGATGTTGCGTTGCCCGCTGCCGGGGCAGTTGTGCGTTGCCCGCTGCAGGGGCGGATGTTGCGTTGCCCGCTGCCGGGGCAGTTGTGCGTTGCCCGCTGCAGGGGCGGATGTTGCGTTGCCCGCTGCCGGGGCAGTTGTGCGTTGCCCGCTGCAGGGGCGGATGTTGCGTTGCCCGCTGCCGGGGCAGTTGTGCGTTGCCCGCTGCAGGGGCGGATGTTGCGTTGCCCGCTGCCGGGGCAGTTGTGCGTTGCCCGCTGCAGGGGCGGATGTTGCGTTGCCCGCTGCCGGGGCAGTTGTGCGTTGCCCGCTGCAGGGGCGGATGTTGCGTTGCCCGCTGCCGGGGCAGTTGTGCGTTGCCCGCTGCAGGGGCGGATGTTGCGTTGCCCGCTGCCGGGGCAGTTGTGCGTTGCCCGCTGCAGGGGCGGATGTTGCGTTGCTCGCTGCAGGGGCGGTTGTGCGTTGCTCGCTGCAGGGGCGGATGTTGCGTTGCCCGCTGCAGGGGCCGTTGCGCGCTGCCGTTGCCCATGCCGGGGCCGTTGCGCGCTGTGCTGCGCCCGCCCGCGCGGCTGTTGCGCTGCCCGACGGAGAGCGCAGGGCACCGACGGCAGTTGCCAAGGCCGCCAGTTGGCGGCGCTGCTGGAGCAGAGAGACTCGGCGCAGCGGTGAGTGCGGCAGGCGGGAGCCGCTCCGGCCCCGGAGGCTTTCCAGGGCCGGGACGAGGGCTCAGCCGCCACGGGGAGCGGCTTGGGCGAGGCAGGTGCCCCCTTGCGGCAGGGCGCAGAGGTGCCCGTGGTTGCCGGGCACGGTGTGGAGCAAAGACAGCGTCCAAAGATACAGGGGTGGTGCTCTGACCTTCCCCGTGCTGCCTGCCAGCTCCCTCGCCCACTCTGGCCTGTCCCCGTGGCCCTGCGTCTCCTGTCCCCACTCCTCCACCCGCTTCTTCCTTCCACCCGAGCCTGCTGAGCACCTCCGCTCCATCCTCTTGCAGGCCATGGCTGTGGGCTTCACTCAGCTGCTGACGGTGCTGAGCATCCTGCAGGCGGCAGCGAGGGTAGGTTACCAGGACGACACCGCCCTGCAAGACCTCCAGTGGCAGCAGCACCAGCAGGAGTGGTGGGAGATGCTCTGGCTGCAGGAGGAGCTGGAGGGCTGGAGCCCGGAGCCTCAGCAAGGCATGCTCGTCACTGCCTGCCAGCGCTGGTGGCTCTGGGCCTGTGCCGATGCCCTGCTCCTGCTCTTCGGGCTGTACTGGCTGCCCAGGCAGATGAGCACTGACCACAGCCAGAGCGGTGCGGAGGAGACAGGCAGCGACTGGGAGCCAGACCCTCACGGCAGCCTGGATCAAGAGGAGTCTTTGGGTGAGGTAGGGACCCCCACCGGCTTTGCCAGCCCCTTCCTGACAGCAGCTTCACGATGGGCTGCATACATCCCACAAGGGCAGCATCGTCAGCAGCCCCAAGACCACCCGTTGGACATTTCGTCCACCAGAGCCAGGCAGTCAAGAGCCGTGCAGATGTGGTGCTTGGCGAGTGGGCTAGTGGTGGGCTTGGGCTCCATGAGCCCAAGGAACTTCTCCAGCCTGAACGACTCTGTCATTCTGTGCTTGCAGGCAGTGCTGGGCATCGGCTGGCAGGACACTGCTGCACCCGTGTTGAGCACCTGCCTTAGAACATGTCAGGATCCTTCCCTTACCCCATGATGAGCTGAACAGAAGTCAAGTCCCTGCTTCCTGCACAGCCTCTCCACTGATTCACAGCTGGGATGTTTCTCCTTTCAGCAGGTGCAACAAGGGTTTAGCCTATGTAAATAGTCAATAAATCTGCTGTTTTAGGAAATGCTGTGTCTGTGAGTGTGCAAGCAATGTGTAGGGGAGTGTCAGCACTTGGCTCCATCTCCTCTCTAACAAAGAAATGAAGGTTTTGCTCCAATTTGGCGTTTGCACTGTGGTTACCTTCATGCCTAGATTTTTAGCACCTCATATCTGCTCAGAAGGCATGGGATCCACCTGTCTAGCAGAGGCAAGGCAATCTTTGACAGCAGACTGGTCACCAGTTGTGGCAGAATGGTAGAGAAACTGATCCAGACACTGATCTCTACATCACACATGGATATGTATGCTCAGTTCACTCTCACCCTCCTGCTTGCCTGCTGGGATGAGAGACACTTCTGCCTTGCAGACAAGGGGACCAGTCGAGTTGTGAGAACAGCAATCATTTTTCAAGGTCCAGTTGAATGTTCTACATATCAAAAGTAACCTTAGATTCCTAGAAGTTTGTCTTTTTCTTCCTTTTTGGCCACTCCTCTCGGCAGAAGCAAGAGAAGTCTGAAGCTAGGCAGTGCCATTCTGCAGATAGAGCAGGTTTGCTGTGCTGCCTCACTGCCTGTTTGGGAGGATATTCTGCCACAGAGGCCCCAGGGTAGAGGTCCACATGCAGTGAATCCTGGTGTGCAGTGAATCCTGATGTCCTGCACAGATGTTGTGACCATTCTGCACGCTACTTGTAACGTGTGCATGCTAACCACTGGGTGTGAAGGAGGCTTTGGTGGCACATGAAAAGCTTTTGCTGCACTGCAGACATGGAGAGGCCTCACTTTCAGCACAGGATCAGATCTTTTTGCCATTCTGGCAGAGGGCTTTCAAACAAGCTGTGAAATTTCTTTCCATTCCCTGTAGGTAATAGTAAGTGACACGAAGCTCAATGCAACGTTAGTGTCTTTAAGTGGTAGATAAGCAAATGAGCATCAGCTAATTAAATAAACACACTAACAGACAAATTTTGCTTCCACAGAGGAGATAGAATGACACTGCCCTTTAGGGGTTATATAAAGCAGAACTAAGTTCCTAAACATGTAAATTTATTCCTCAACGTATTCAACATATTCAATCTGGGAATACTCAGACCTCCCTAAGGCTTTTCTGGATAATTTTTATCAGTTTATGGCCACAATACTTTAGGACCAAGGAGCAATGTTGGTTTTTTTATTAAAATGAAATCATAGTAAAGCATTTTTTTCCCATTTGACAGTTCTGGAGTTCCTAAAGTGGTCTTCTGATTGTCACCTTCATTCAGGAGATTTCAGCCTGTTTAACATACAGTGTCAGAGTACTGGGAAATATGGAGCAAAGTTGAAGTATTTCCTATGTACCCCTGGTTGTAGCTATCCTTGGGGTTTTGTTTGTTTTGTTTCCTGTTTTGCCTTCTTGTCCACACTGTTCAGTATTAGCCAGCAGTGCCCTGATGCAGCCCTGAAGGCAGCTGTGTGCTGAGCTGCAGCCAGAGCAGTGTGGGCAGCAGGGCAGGAGAGAGGATTCTGCCCCTTGACCCTGCTCTGCTGAGACCTCACCTCCAGTACTGCCTCCAGTGCTGACGTCCCCACATAAGAAGGACACAGAGCTGCTGCAGAGAGCCCAGAGGAGGTCCCTTCCAACCAAAGCCATTCCAGGATTCTATGATTTTTAAAGATTGACTAAAAACAGTCAAATTACTACAGTGAATAACACTGTAGCAGGCAACTTTGCTCTCAGACTCTGATGATAGAAATAAATAACCATAACTATAGCTATAACTATAAATTATTATGATAATAATGACAATGATGATAATAACGTTAACAACAACAACAACAAAAAAAACCTACTGTAGCACTTTGGAAGATTTTTTTAAATATTAAGACAGGCAAGTGAGAGTGGAGAGGATCTCCCATGGTGCATTCCTACAGCCATGTACATGCACTCTGGCTGCTGCAGGCCTGCTAGGTAAGTACATGATTGTAAGCAGTGCAAAGATGAGGATCAAAGCTGTCCTGTCCTTCAGGATTTCCCCCATCAACCTGGATATGCCATTTTCCAAAGTCCAGTCCTTGCATTGCTGTTTACTATTAAAGACTGGTGATGATTTGGAAGTTCGTTTGGTGGCTTTAATAAAAGAGCTGCACTCTGAGTTTAGTTGGTTCCGTTGGGTCAACGCCGAGGACTCTGTTGTACCATGTGTGGTGGAAATGTGCCTCTCGTGCAATGTGTTTCTCCCTGTTTTTATGAAATCCTGAATCTGTGTGCAGGGCTGCAATTTATTAAATGTCATGGATGGGTCATCTGACCAGTAGTTTGAGCAAGAAATTCATATCCCATGATTCCTAAGGCTGAAAGGTTAATACATAACAGATGCTGCTTTGGAGGAAACCATTACAGGCAATGCTTTTCAATCAATGAGATGCTATTATGAGCAATAGAGCCAATTTCTTTTAATCAATGAACCTTTATTACGACATTTACTAAGAGGAGCTCTGTGCAGTTCTTATAAACCATTCTGCAATCTTCTGCAAATGATTCCTTTTGGTTTTGCAGCCTTTTTCTGGTTTCTCTAGCTTTGTGCCTTTTATAAGGTAGCACACAGGGCTTTACACTTCCCTGCTAAGGAGAGTACGAGAGACTTGGTACAGAACCTGGAATTCAGCCTGAGATCCACTACAGGCCATGTGTGAGACATCAGGCAGCGAGTGGCTGTGAAAATCTGTCACAAGCAGAATGTTAGGGGTTGGAGGGTCTCCAAAAATCATCAAGTCTAACCCCCTGCCAAAGCAGGATCACCTAGGACAGGTCGCACAAGAATGCACCCAGGTGGGTTTGGAATGTCTTCAGGGAAGAAAACTCCAGGAGCTCTCCAGGCAGCCTGCCCCAGGGCTCAGGCAGCCTCACAGACCTATGAGCAGAGAGGCTGAAGATGCTCAGCCTTTGTGCCCTTTCAGATGACTAAGACAATTAGGCTGGAGCTGTTCATGAATAAATGAAGTAATCACAGTGCAGAAAGAGTCCGTGGGCACAGTTAAACGCTCTCAGTACATTTGACTTGGCTTCCAGAGGGTTTTCTCATTTACCCTACACAAATCCAGGAGATTTGTGAAGGACCTTGGGCATTTGGCAAAGGTGTGTGTGACACAGCTCATCTGTGCACATTCAGACCACAGCAGCAGTTTTGTGTCTCTCTGCTCTTTGACTCAGTGTCACAGCAGCCAGGCACACATCCAAAGCCACACACTGCTTTGGACTTGCTAACTCTCAGCCAGCCTCAGGAGCCCCTCAGAAGTTACACCATGCTTTATGGACACCCTACATGTTTGCCTTCTCCAAATTTAAACTTCATGCCTTGTTTAATTTGCTTCCATTTACTGTTACAAAGTGCCAACCTCCAGAAATGGAAGCAGAAAGTATTCAGAATTTAGTGAGATAAATACAGAAAATGAGATTTTAGTTGTAAAAGCTACAACTTTACAGCTCCTCTAGCCCTTCAGACCTCTACTGAGATTATTTTCTATGGGTTTTTTTGACATCTACAAATTTAAACAAGTAGAGACAAGGTCCAGACTGGTTTCCCTCTGTTAGAAGAGTGACATACATGATGAAGTCATTAGCTACCAGAGTAAGAGTAAAGAACCACTGGAGGTGTCAATACAGTTTCTGCCTTCCCAGTTTAACACCCAGAACCCTTTCCTCAAGCTCTCAGAAGTTTTATGGCCTAAGCACATCCTTACAACGCAGCATGGCAGACTAAAGGGAAAAGACTAATTACTAATCAGTTAAACATTCTTCCTCCAGTCTCAAAAAGGGGAAAAAAAGAGAAACAAAGAAGTCATTTAGCTTTGCTTTTGCATCCAACATATGGGGCTGGAAGAGCAGTGTGAGCCTTGAGGCTAACTGACTGAGAGCTCTGAACCACAGTAATGGCATGACAGGGGATAGGCAGCAAGGTTTGAAGCCTGCTGAGATGGTTGTTCTTGGGAAGATCTCAGAATAGGTGTCCCAGACAATTCATGGCCTGTGATCAGCAGTCTCACAGCAATTCTCATTTTATACATCAGAACATGTTTATCTGCTGCTTTTTCATTTAGTGTCTGTTGACTGAGTGAAAGGCAGGCTGCTGGGCTGGACTGTGAGCAGTGCCCTTGTCTGCATCTCTCTTCTATCTGAGCTGTGTGCCTGTCAGTCACCTACCAAGGTTTAAAACCCCAGGGTCAACAGGGAGTAGCTTCATATGAGTCCACATACAGCAATTTGGACACGTCCATGGAGCTAAGCCTCTCTCAGAAACCCATTGTCATTAGTGCCTAAAGGCTTCATTAAACCTCCATTTATCTTGGCACTTAATCATCTTTTCTGTCAAATGTAGCCTTCAAAGGATGTCTGCAAGCCTTTGTGAGTGCTGCTCTGCACTGCTGCACGGTGCTGCAGACGCTGCAAGGACAACAAAGCTCCTCTTCATACACCCACCCGCCTAGCAAGCATCAGCTTCATTTGGCCAAAATCTCCACTGCTCTTTCAGTCCATTTCTATGTAACATTCAGGATTTGGTCTCCGATCTTAACAGATCTGCATGGTTTGCTTCTTGGCCGCAGCCAAGGCAGCTGATGTCAAGCTTGTCACATCGTGTTAGCCTTTCCAACCTGCTGGACACCTCCCCCAGTCAGACACTGAGCTTACAGAGCTCAGTTACCACCCAGACTAACAGCTGGACTCACAAGTCTGGACATGCACCTAGCAGTGCAGCAGTGCTGCTGACAAACAGGACACCAGGGCTAATGTCCATGGGGTCCCTTCTACAGCACGTCAGATAACCTTGAAGGAAACCTCACCTCCAGAGCAGTGTCTACCTAAAATATTCTCAAAGACCCTAGCAATGGGTCACAGAATAATGACTTTAATGCACAGGTTTACTATTTATTTTCTGTTGTTAAAGTTTCACCACGGCTGAGATTGCCTAGGGATGATCATCAGCTCCCCATGGAGCATGCATAAGCACTATTAACTGAGCACACAGTTCTTGCAGACACCTGACCACAGGCAGGTGCCCCTTAAGCAATGAGCATCATCAGCACCTCCAGAGGAAGGGGCAGAAGCTGGTGAGATACAGCTGCACATTACAGAATCACAGAATGTCAGGGGCTGGAAGGGACCTCCAAAGGTCATCTAGTCCAGCCCCTCTGCCAGAGCTGCATTTATTATGTTATACATTCTCTGTATAGGTTACATTATACATAAATACATTAGCTGTGTTTATACAGAGATTAGAAGAAATAAAAGGCAAAACCCAAACCAACCAAAACCTTAGGTGTAGAACTGTGGAATAATGAAAGGTTTTGCATACATGAGAGTCAAAAGTTTGTTCTTTCCTGGACCTATTTTAATTGTTGTTGGTACTCCATTTTTTTTTTTTTGTCCTTTAAAAGAGCCTCACAAACTATATGGGGAATGTATTTATTGTCTGCAGCCTTTGAAAATGCTGCTCCCTTGAGGCTATGTCACAGGTAATAAAGCAGGAGCCAGCTGCCTTTTCTGCAGCAGTAGCTTAGAGATGGAGCTTTATGACAAATGAACGAGAGGGAACTCAGCAGAGACACTTTTGGTCACCACTATAGTGAAATAGAAGAAAACATTAGCAGCCATATTTTTTTAAACCCTTTTTTCTTTCCCAAGCCAGGAGGTTTATTCTGGTTTTTATGTGCCTGTGATCACATCAGTGATGTTTCAGGCCTTGCTGATAAAGAGTACTACCCAGACACTCAATCAGCCCCATTTATTTCCAGGCTACTTGCTTTCATGCTGAGTTGATACTGGCACAAAGTAAGACTTCAGAAACAACCAAATAGATAATAGATGAACATGAGCCAGCAGTGTGCCCAGCAGAGCCAATGGCTTCCTGGCCTGGAGCAGGAGCAGTGTGGCCAGCAGGAGCAGGGAGGTTATTCTGCCCCTGTGCTCAGCACTGCTCAGCACACACCTTGAGTGCTGTGTCCAGTTCTGGGCTCCTCAATTCAAGAGAGTTGTTGAGGTGCTGGAAGGTGTCCAGAGAAGGGCAGCAAGGCTGGGGAGGGGCCTGGAGCACAGCCCCAAGAGGAGAGGCTGAGGGAGCTGGGGGTGTGCAGCCTGCAGAAGAGGAGGCTCAGGGCAGAGCTCATTGCTCTCTGCAGCTGCCTGAGGGGAGGTTGTACCTGGGTGGGGTTGGGCTCTGCTGCCAGGCACCCAGGGACAGAAGGAGGGGACAGAGGCTCAAGCTGTGGCAGGTCAAGTTCAGGCTGGAGGTTAGGAAGAAGTTCTTTACTGAAAGAGTGATTGGCATTGGAATGGGCTGCCCAGGGAGGTGTTGAAGCAAAGCCTGGCTGGGGCACTTAGTGCCATGGTCTGGTTGATTGGCTAGGGCTGGGTGCTAGGTTGGACTGGATGAGCTTGGAGCTCTCTTCCAACCTGGCTGATTCTATGATTCTCTCTGTTTCCTAAGAAACCTGGAAAGGTGCTGCTAACTCTTGGCTTTTACATTTCTCACTCAATAGAGCTTAGGCTAAAAGCAATTCCAATGGCAAGTGTAATTTGTGGCAGAACCTCATTGCTCTCTACAAGTACCTCAAGGGAGGTCAGAGCAAGGAGGGGGCAGCCTCTTCTTGGTGGCAAGAGAGAGGGCAGAGGAAACGGTTTCAAGCTGTGCCAGGGAAGGTTCAGGCTGAGTGTCAGGAAATATTTCTTCAGTGAGAGGGTTCACAGATGTTGGAATGGTCTGCCCAGGGCAGTGCTGGATGACCCTGGAGGTCTCTTCCAACCTGGTGGTTTCTATTCTGTGCTTTTATGAAATATGAGCACTTGCAGTGCAGAAGGCAAATCGGATCCTGGGCTGCAGCCGAAGCAGCCTGGGCAGCAGGTGGAGAGAGGAGATTCTGCCCCACTGCTCTGCTCTGCTGAGCCCTCCCCTGCAGGGCTGTGCCCAGCTCTGGGGTCCCCAGCACAAGGGAGACCTGGACCTGAGGGAGCAGGTCCAGAGGAGGCGATCAGAGGACAAGCAGTGGAGCTCTCAGAACTCTCCATGAGCTAGTAACATTTAACACAGAGCAAACTGCCTTGGCCCTGTAGTTAGAAGTGGTTTTAATTGTGACATTTCTCTTCTGCCCTTTGATATTTAACTTCCCAGTGTAAGTTTATAAAGAAACTTTCTCAGGCTGGCTTCACAGGAACAAGCTGTTATTGAGGACTTGGAAATTTTGTTCCTGGAGAAATTAAAAGCAAGGGGGTGAAGGAAGGGAAATCAAAATTACTTCTCTCAGACAAGTGGGTTTCATTTGGTTTAGTAATTAGTTTCTGAGGAAAAATGTCAGGATTTTTTTTTAATTTTTTTTTTTTTTTGTCAAGGATTCTTAACATTTAAATTTATGATCTAGAGAAGTGGCAATGGGCAAATGTTAAGCTACTACCTGAGTGGACCCAAAGATTAAAAAAAAAAACACCAACCAAACCCAAATTGTCTAATGGAAGAAATGATTTAAACCTGCTGCAAATCTGGTTTTAGATTTTCTGAAGCCCATTTTCTAGATCTGGTTTTAGATTTTCTGAAGCTCACAGGGAGGCTGTGGCTGATTTGTCCCTGGGGATGTTGCAGGCCAGGTTGGATGAGACCTGGAGCAGCTGAGTCTAGCTGAGAGGTGTCCCTGCCCATGGTGGGGAGGTTGGAGGAGATGAGCTCTGAGATCCCTTCCAACCTGAGCCATTCTATAAAGTTTAATAATTTCTGATCATTTGAAGGCTTTTTAGCAAATCTTAGCTCGATGCTTTAGCAGCAGGGTGTGAGTGAAGCAGACTGTAGCAGTGAAGCATTTTGAAGTAGTAAATTATTTTTTTCCTGTTGAACCATGGAGTGGACTCTGTCTTTTACAGACATTCCTCTGCACGTGTGTTGGATGCAGTGCTGGTGGTGAACAGGGTTAGAGGAGACCTGACAGCCTCAGCTGTGGCATGGCTGAAGAATTAAAGCAGAGCAGTGGGAAATCAGGGAAGAGCTGACTGCTACATAAATAAACCATGGGGTCTGTGCAGGTTATCACTGGAACTTTTGTCTGCAAAACATTTTGGCTATTGAAGTGTTTTTGAGAAGGCTTTCTGCCAGCCAGCTAGCCCAGTGGTGGGATGAAGCCCTGCGAAGGGAACAACTGCTCTATGAAATGCGAGAGGAGGGATTAAGGGCGTTGAAGTGCTGTAGTGAGGTTGTTAGAGATTACACGCTCCTAATTTAAGGAACAGTGAATGCTTCATTGTGAGTCATGGCAGAGGGAAAGTGGGAATACCTACTTAATGCAAATTGGGATAAAAACTGGGGGGGATCCACTGCCTTTATCCTCATTTGCATCTGCACTTAAGAAGCAAAAGAGTGAGTGTAATTGCTTTAGAGGGATGCAAGTGAAAGAAGCTAAATTAATACTAGTTATGAAGCAAGATTAAAGGAGTTCAGCTTTTTTTTTTTTTTTGTTCCTTCCCCCCCCCATTTAAGAAGAAGAAACTTCATAGTGACACAGCTGAAGTTTCTAAAATTTTGAAGAGTGGAGATTAGCAGAAGCAAAGAACAAAATATTAAGGGAAAAAGGAACTCACAGAATTGGCAAAAGAAAGATAAATGGTGGTGTGCCTGCAGAATCTTCTACCAGAAGAGAGGCAGCCATGCAAGCTCAGGAGGACAGAGACAGTCTTCTAAGCAAGAAGTTGGTGCAATTTAATATAAAGAAAGCCAGAAAGTGACATTTAAGCCTGGGAAAGGAGCCTGGACAAACTGATAATCAAGAGATGCTTTCAGCTAAGACTAAACCAAACTTTTAAAAATAAACTTTTTGCAGAGTCTGAAAGGGTAAAAATGAAGGGGACTGTGGTTTTCTCTCTTTACTGGGATTTTTACCCCCTCCACACATCCATAGCCTTGCTTAGTTCCCAAAGTAGATTTGCTGCAATCAGTGCTGAGCAAGGCCAAATGGATCCACTGCTGTCTACAGTAAGCACACAGATAGTAGCTGGAGTCACAGAATCACAGACTCACGGAAGGGCAGCAGGTGCTCACTATTTCTAGGAGGATAGGAGCATAATGGGGAGAAAATAAATGATTTATACTATTTTGTGTGGGATTTGGATCAGGCAGCATTGGTCCACAGGAGATGCAGTCAGGTTTTGCGTTGTGGCAGCTGCTGTGCACATGGAAGGGTGAGTGCTGTTACAGGTCTGAACACCTTCCACTCAGATTTATTCATCAGCAGTTGCTGCACAGCCAGAGATGCTAATGTGTGCCTGGGCAAGCTTTCCACACTGGCACAGAGCAGCTTTCTGCAGCTCTTTTAAATAGGATGTGTAATTCCGTGGTGCTCCCACGTCTCAGGAGTACCTGTGATTGCAAAAGATAAAGTGAAATGTGAAGAGGATAATAACCAAAGATAAGGAATTCTACGTTTTTACAGCAGGAAATATTAAACTGTGTCTTGAAAGCCTCAGTCTCAGTCTGGGAAGAGATGACTAGAAAAAGGGGATGTGTGGAGGAAAGGAATTAGGAGCATGAAGAGCCAATTTAGGAAGTTATTGAGTCTTCATTTTCCCAACAGAGCAAGGGTGTGGAGATGATTTCTATGACATTGTCAGGTAGACATTAGATGAAATGTTTTATTTGAGACTCAGTCAGTTACACTATGGAACCTGTTGCCACCATCTATGCCTGCTAACACAGCTTAGATAGTTTCAAAAACTAATGATGTAGATTCTTGAAAGGAAACTCCAGGAAAGTCCAGTAAACAGAAGTGCTGGGGATACTTCCCAGCAGAAATTTGTTGAAAATGAGGGAAACATTGCTCAATTTATCTGCTAATCCCAAGATGCCAAGCCTCCAGGCTGCTGCAGGCAGTGGAACATCTCCTGTGAGGCCAGGCTGAGGGAGCTGGGGCTGGGAGCTGGCAGCAGAGGAGCCTGAGGCTGCCCTCAGTGCTGTGTGGGCAGTGTGGGGAGGATGCAGCCAGGCTCTGCTCAGGGATGACCAAGGACGGCACTGGGGGCAAGCTGGAGCAGAGGAGGTGCCACGGGAACAGAAGGGAAAACATTTTTTTCTGTGAAGGTGGCAGAGCCCTGGAGCAGGCTGCCCAGAGAGGTTGTGGAGTCTCCTTTTCTGGAGACTTTCCAAAGCCACCAGGATGTGCTCCTGTGTGCCCTGCCCTGGGTGCTGCTGCTCTGGCAGGGGGTTTGGCCTGGATGAGCTTTTGAGGTCCCTTCCAACCCCTGACATTCTGTGATCCTGTGTATGGCATAAGAAGGGAGTTTAGTGCTGCTGTTTACAGGACAATTTGTACCACAGGTCCCTTGGGGACTGATTTGAGTATCCCTTTCCTTACCATTTCTTTAGGTGTTTTGGCTCTTCATTATTTTTCACCTCTGAACTGAGTGGTTTCTCTTTCACTGAAGTTACTTTTCCTGATGGCTTCCCTTGCTCACTTTTGGTACCACAGCTAAGAACCATCTTACTACCTACACATTTTGTATTACAGATAATCCTTCCACAAATCTTCTCTTGATCCTTGCAGTTATTTGCTGTGAGCTCTGTAGACATAATTTTCATTCCCATCATTTTGAGGCTACATGCAGCAAGGCAGCAGGTAAGACAGGCATGTTGTCCTCTCTGCTTCAACAGTCCCACAGTGTTCTCAGGAGCCAGTTTGACATAATTGAACCTAACTCTTGTTTTATTAATGACTTTCAGTTGTTTTAGCAGAAGATTGAGAAGTCAATAATTGTTCTGCATTCAGAGAACCAAATAAAGGTAACCCATAGAAAACATGGCTGTGGCCTTTGGGGTTTTATTCCCCCACAAGGAAGATCATCACATGTACCAAACCTTTTCTGATGGATGCTGTCTTAGTGAAACCTTTCTGTATTACAGATCCCAAGCTCTCCCAAGGCCCTGTCTGTGGTGTTGAATGTTTCTGGGTGCCAGATGCTTTTCCTTTGTAATTTCTAATGTAGGATTTTCTTTGTGTCGTTTAAAATCCTTATCATAGAATCAGCCAGGTTGGAAGAGAGCTCCAAGCTCATCCAGTCCAACCTAGCACCCAGCCCTAGCCAGTGGCACTAAGTGCCACATCCAGGCACTTCTTGAACACCTCCAGAGATGAGGACTCCACCACCACCCTGGGCAGCCCATTCCAATGCCAATCACTCTTTCTGCCAAGAACTTCTTCCTAACATCCAGCCTAGACCTCCCCTGGCACAACTTGAGCCTCTGTCCCCTCCTTCTGTTGCTGGGTGCCTGAGAGCAGAGCCCAACCCCAGCTGGCTACAACCTCCCTTCAGGTAGCTGCAGAGAGCAATGAGCTCTGCCCTCAGCCTCCTCTTCTGCAGGCTGCACACCCCCAGCTCCCTCAGCCTCTCCTCTTGGGGCTGTGCTCCAGGCCCCTCCCCAGCCTTGCTGCCCTTCTCTGGACACCTTCCAGCACCTCAACATCTCTCTTGAATTAAGGGGCCCAGAACTGGACACAGCACTCAAGATGTGTCCTGAGCAGTGCTGAGCACAGGGGCAGAATGACCTCCCTGCTCCTGCTGGCCACACTGCTCCAGCCCAGGATGCCATTGGCTCTGCTGCCCACCTGGGCACACTGCTGGCTCATGTTCAGCTACTATCTACCAGCACCCCCAAGTCCCTCTCTGGCTGGCTGCTCTCACTTTTGTCTAAAGAGATCAAAACCTCCCACCTTATTCCCATTTGCCCTCACTGGAGTTTACCTTTCCAGAGTGGTACTGGTTGTTTCAGCTCTGGTTATGAAGCTTCTTTGCAGCTTGCTCCAATAAGGAGGTAAATATCCCACCTGACAACTGGGCACAGTGTGTCCATGTGGACACTCATTTGCTATTACATCATCAAAAAGGGGAACAATTAACATTACTAATGCTGCAAAGATACAGAAATGTGACTCTGAAAATAGGCTGCCACATGTCAGGATTAAAAATAAGATAGGTAGAATAAGCATGGATAATGTATGAAGGAGGAGAGAGAAGTGCTGAAATCAAGGAAATACACAGTGAAAGCAAATGAGTGGAGCACAGAACTTTGATTGGGAGATACAATTGATGAGGCAAGAGGGATTCATCAATAGAGCAGAGCACAGAACAAGGAAGTTAAAAGAAAATCTTTGATACAGTCAAGAAGTATCCTAAATCACTCAGCTTTCATTGCAAAGTCATCAAGGCAGCAGATGGCAGGGACCTAATGAGGCTGGAAAACATCAATAACTGCTTTGAAAGAAGGCTTCTGGGATGATAGGGAACAGTGAGGGAGACTCCAGGCTTGAGCAGCAGTGAAACATCCTCTGTAGAGAACAGTATCCACACCAACCCACAGTCAAGCTAGCCACAACACTGGAGTACAATGTTGCAAATTGTATATATCAGAGTATTTTGCATAATTTAATTATATGTATGCAGGGTCCACTTAAATTAGCAGGATAGAAAGGGTTGAACTCCTTGGAGAAGGCATCAGTGCGTTCTCCTCTCCACAACGCACAGTGAATTTGTGTGGGGCTGTCTAAACAATTAGATTGCAGATTATAGAGTGGATGTGCTTCGGGATGTCTGTGTTGCATAGTCAATAGTGTAGGTAGTTCAGGAACAGTTTTTTACAGCCAGTCAGGCATTTAGGAAACTGATTTCACCACTAGAGCCTTAGTCTGTTAAATTATCTTTTTTTCTCCCATTTACTGTTTCCTTTCCCTTTAAAGGGATATATTTCCCTGTGCTGGGCAAACACTTCTCATCTTTTTCACTTGCTGTGACCCCTCTTTTTTCCAATTTTCCTCATCAAATCAAAGTCATATTGAAATTACAATGGCAAGAAGCAGAGTACAAAGAAGTGGCACTAGCAGCAACTTGATTTTAACACTAGTTATAATATTATTGTATGATTTCCTTCCCCCTCTTCTCTTTTCCTTCTATTTTTTCCATTCCCTTTCCATTCCCCAGTCTGTCCATCAGCAGTGCACTCCTTTGCCTTACCTGCCTTTTGGTTTTGCAGTGTTTAAACCAATTCTATTGCCACTGAAGCTAGCAAAGCTAAGAGGATTGATACTTATATTCTACAATCCCCTTATGTGCTGCTTTTGCAAATATAATGTATTAAACATTTTATATCTAATAATTTTTATATTTAATAATGTAACTGAAACAATCTTCCCCCCCTCCACCTTGCTTAATGATTATATAATAAAGAGTTCTCCAAAAATATAAGGAGCTTTCATGAAGGAAAATGCAGACACTCCCAAAAGGAGAAAGCAGGAGCCTGTGGACAGTGGTGCTGATAATGAGCTCACAGCCTTTTAAAAGAAAAGGAAAAGCTAAATGAGTGTGAAATTGCACAATAATCAGTCTCCCACGGGAATACCATTCTGCTGCTTTTCATTAGAGAACATTTCAAGGGCAGGATGGAAAGGACAAGGCTCAGCAATGGTGCCCAAGTGCAGAGTGCACTGAACAAGCTGCAGGTCCTTGCAAAGGGCATCCTCTTGCCTGCAGCACCTTGCATTCTGATCCATACACCCAACAACAGCTGCAGTACATGGAATTAGGAGCAGCATGACAGGCAGCTGTGAAATTGGGATTGCACTACAAGGCTCTGCTCAGCTCTCACTGTGGATCAGCTGTGCTGCCACAGAGCAGTGGCGCACGGAAGAAGTGAACCTGAAGCTGAGAGGTGACTTCATCAGGTCACAGGGGCAGGTGATGGGCAGAAGGACATGTAGAAAGGGGATGAAGCTGCACCAGAGGCAGTTCAGACTGGACATTAGGAAAAGGTTCTTCACTGAAAGGGTGCTCAGTGACAGGAGCAGGCTCCCCAGGGAAGTGGTCACAGCAACAAGGCTGTCAGAGTTCAAGGAACAGCTGGACAATGCTCTTAATGGTTTGTGTTTAGGTAGTCTTGCAAGGAGCAGGGAGTTGGACACAATGATCCTTATGGGTCCTTTCCATCTTGAAATATTCCATTCCTATGATTCTAAAGAGTTGCCCACAACCTCCAACCTGTTTAACAAAAAACACTTTCATGATGTTTCAAGAAATTCCAGTTACTCTTCATTTGCTGTTTTGAGTTTCTTAAATAATTTGGGATAGTCTACTTTTGAAATGTTTAGCAGCCCCACAGAGCAAGAATAGAATAGAATAGAATAGAATAGAATAGAATAGAATAGAATAGAACAGAACAGAACAGGATAGGATAGGATAGAATGGAATGGAATGGAATGGAATGGAATGGGAGTGGAATGGAATGGAATGGAATAGGACAGGTTGGAAGAGACCTCCAAGATCATCCAGTCCAACCTAGCACCCAGCCCTAGACAATGGCTTTGCTTGAACACCTCCAGGGATGGTGACTCCACCACTTGCCTGGGCAGCCCATTTCCGTGCCAATCACTCTCTCTGTGAAGAACTTCAATGTTGGCTAGAAACACAGCAAAGGTGAAGTTCAGATCCAAACACCTTCAGAGTGTGCTGTGGAACTGCTTAGATTGGATATGAAAGAGCTGACCCTCTTATCCAGTGGCAAAACTCTTCCAGCTCCTGCAAGATGTGTTCTAACAAAGCACATTTAGCCTTTCCAAAGAGTAACTTGTGGACTTGGAACAAGCAATTATGATGATCTGGTCTAATGTTTAATTAAACACTGTGCCCCTAAGAGAGCTGAAGCCCTGTAAAAGGCAGATCTGCCATCAGGCTGACTGTGCTGTACATTCCCATGGGCAAAATTCACCCTTCTTGGTTTCTCATTTGGTTGTTGCTCCTGCATGCCATCTCCTGAAGTCAGTGAAAAACACACACAAAGGTTTATGATTTTTTTTCCTTCTTTGTAATAAAATATAGAAGTCTACAAATAGAGCTAAAAATCCTGGGCTTCCTAAAAATACAAATGCTTCCTGAGTATTTGGAAGATGAAAGAAATGAATTAAATTTCCTCCCAAAAATCATTCCAATATTCTTTTTGTTTTCCATTTCCACTTAATTTAATTTTATTTTATTTTTAAATTATTGTTATTTTTAAATTCCTTTCCTGACAGCCCTGTCCTTCTTCAGGAGAGAAGATAATTCTCTTCTTAACTCAGTTTCTGTAAAGATCAATAGTGAGCTGATAAAGCAGGCATCTGAAAGATACGCAGTATAATTATGGGCACTGGTATATCATGATTTGGACATTAATTACTTCTTAGAAGTAGCCTAGATCAGATAATAATAATAAAAAATATCCTATAGAATAAAGTATTTCTTCCTTGGCTTTTCCTATCATGCCCAGAGTTTGCTTAGTTGATTAATAAGTTCTGTTGGTTTTAGAGTATGAGCCCAGCTGCTGGAGAGAGTCCAGAGGAGGCCACAAAGATGCTCTGAGGGCTGGAGCAGCTCTGCTGTGAGCACAGGCTGAGGGAGCTGGGGGTGTGCAGCCTGAAGAAGAGAAGGCTCCAGAGAGACCTTAGATCTCTGAGGCTCCACAGGACTCTGGGCAATCTGATGTAGTTGAGGATGTCCCTGCCTACTGCAGAGCAGGTTGGACTAGATGACCTTTGGAGGTGCCTTCCAACCCAGACCATTCTGTGAGTCCATGATTCTACATGCGTATAATAAATGTTTGAGACTCCACAGAATCACAGACTGTCACGGGCTGGAAGGGACCTCAAAAGCTCATCCAGTCCAACCCCCTGCCAGAGCAGGGTCACCCAGAGCAAATCACACAGGAACACATCCAGGTGGGTTTTGAATATCTCCAAAGAGGGAGACTCCACAACCCCCCTGGGCAACCTGGTCCAGGGCTCTGTCACCTTCACGGAAAAAAATTCCTCCTCATGTTTGAATGAAACTTCCTATGGCTCAGCTTGCACCCATTGCCCCTTGGCCTGTCCCTGGGCATCACCCAGCAGAGCCTGGCTCCAGCCTCCTGCCACTCACCTGCACATATTGATAACCATTGCTGAGGTCACCTCTCAGGCTCCTTTTCTCCCAGCAGCACAGCCCCAGCTCCTTCAGGCTCTCCTCCTAACAGAGCTGTTCCATTCCCTTCAGCATCTTTGTGGCTCTGTGCTGGACTCTCTGAAGCAGTTCTATGTCCCTTTTGAACTGGGTGGGGGCGAGCAGAACTGGACACAGTACTCCAGATGTGGCCTTGCCAGGGCAGAGTAGAGGGGCAAGAGAGCCTCTCTCGACCTGCTAACCACAGCCCTTCTAATCCACCCCAGACTGGAATCAAAACATTCCAGCAGATAAAGGAAGGTAAATAGCAGAGGGTGCCTCATGTGCTTTGCTCTGAGAGCAAGCAGCCCTCGTGTGCCATGGCAGGGGCAGAGCCAGCTGCGGTGCTGCTGTGCTTAGCAGTTTGTCCTTGTGCACTTCAGCTGTGTCCCTTTTGAACTGCTAGCACGTTAGCTGGCAAACTCTGGCAACTTATTGGTGAAGTAAGTCCCATGAAATCTCTGAAGTCCTTGTGCTCAATGACGATAAGAGGTGTTAATGGAATCTTCATCTGCAGAGACAACTGAAGAGGCAACTGCACCCAGCTCTTCACTGAGCACAAATCAGAGACCAGTTGGTCAAAAGGGAAAAGTGTACTAAAGACAAGTTTGGCCTTTTTTGCTGGAGGTGCAGAATTTCCCCCCAGTTCCAAAACATACAGCTCTCTGAAGACCTCCATTTTTTATTCTTGTGACCTTTTGGATCACTCTCAGCCTTCTGCTAATTTATGTTCTGTAAGCTCCTGTTCTGTTTTGCCAGCCGTTGGCAATGTCCTCCTTCAGGACTGTGCTGCTGAGTGAGGCTGGCTGGCGGAGCACCTTGCAGCTCGGTGCCTGCCGTGCCTTGGCTACCTTGCCTGCTAGGTGTCGAGGACTTGGCTGCCCTCCTTGTCAGCAAACGGCTGTTGCTCGGGAGCTGTTCTGCTGCCTGCACAGCAGCCTGCAGGAGCAGAGCTGAGTGTGGCAGCTAAGCTACGCCGGTGTCGTTTCAAAGAGGAGCTGAGGTGGCTTCACCTCTGGACGGCCTGCATCAACCTCGGGCTGCTCTTTCCAGCACATGGGTGCCATTGGTTAGGGAGGATGTCTGCGAGCACTGAAACTGAGTGGCACCGCCTGAAATTAGCACTGAGGTGAACCAATGTCTGCTGTTTTAAGGAGTAAGAACTCCTCCAAAGAGGAAGAGAAGATCTGTGGTTTCCACATGTATTTGCTGCAGAAGAAGGGCAGCTTGCTTTAACCAGAAGGTGTCTAACATCCCTTTTCAGGCTGAGCTGCTGCAGAAATGCTGCTCAGATGACTCTGTTATCCCCTCTGGAAGGGTTTGCTCATCAGCTATGTTATTTGCATATTCCCTGCTCTTTCTGTGCTTGTGGCCATTGTATTGCTAAGTAGAATTTTCCTCCACATGGGGTTATTTAAGCCTTTTGCAGTGTGAGGTGACACTGTAAATGCTGCAGGCAACACTTCCTTCTCCATACAGAGGTCACAGAAAACCCACAGCAAGAAAAGTGACTCTAGCAAAGCTGGGACCTGCTGACTTTACATGCAACTCTGACTAAATAAATCATCTCAGAGCTGACACAGGCCAAGCACACATAGGCACAAAACTAAACCCAAGTCCCAAAAAACAGGTGAGGTGATCACATTTTCTCAGCTTATGCCCATACCTATGGAACTCATTTGGAACGTACAAAGTAGCAGTAAGTGGGATAAGAGTAGACACCAAGGCTGTCATTTGGGGTAGATGTCCTTTGCCTGGAGGAGAAGACTCCAGGGGGACCTTAGAGCTGTCTGAAGGAATCCTGTAGGAAGGTTGCAGAGGGACTTTACCTGAGGGTGTCTAGAGACAGGCCAAGGGTGAATGGTTTGAAGCTGAGGCAGAGCAGGGTTAGACTGGAGCTGAGGAAGAAGTTCTTCAGTAGGAGGGTGGTGAGACTCTGGAATTTGCTGCCCAGGGAGGCTGTGGCTGCCTCCTGCCTGGGGGTGTTGCAGGCCAGGCTGGATGAGCCTTGAGCAGCTGAGTCTAGTTGAGAGGTGGCCCTGGGCATGGTGGGGAGGTTGGAGCAGATGAGCTCTGAGGTCTTTCCAACCTGAGCCATTCTGTGATGCATTTCCTTGTGAGAACAATTCCAGTGAAGTAACACAAAGAGTTGCTACCATTCCCACAGTAACCTCCACATATTATGGCCACCACATGGAAATTTGCTTAGGGCTATGGTTTAAGGTGAATCCTGTAGAGCAGGGTTCTAGGTTGGACTTGGTGATCCTGAGGAGCTTTGCCAACCTGCATGTGTCTGATGCTGTGAGATCTGAAGTGCAGCACCTGAAGTGATCAGGGCTCACACCAGCTGGCCCAGTGCAGTGTGTGGTGGCAGCAGGCATTTACTTTGGGATAGCAACGCAGCATCTGACGAGAGGCAGTTATTGCTGTCTGATAGAAACAGGAATTAGCTTGAGTTCAAGTAGGGAGCATATAATAAAACAAATGACCACAATGTAGGCCTGGCAAGCACTGATGGACAGATGAAGCAAGGTTTTGTCTGCTGGAGTGATTTTCACACATACCCTTTCACAGTTTTTTTTTGTTTAGAGAAAAAAACCCTTGCCCATTTCTTTTGTGGACATGAATGATTTACCACCATGATCATACATTTATTTATTTATTTTTTTTTTTCCCCCTCCTGTCTGCCATTGATAAGCACATTAAGGTTGGGATAATTTTGCATGGTGAGTTTTGGTGTAAAAGTCAATTTTAGTGTACAAAATTCTGTTTCCACTGCATAGAAAAAAAACCATAAACAACCCAAAACCAAACCAGCAAACAAATAAATTGCAAGTTGCAGTACATGAACTAGAATTGGAACATTCCATCCTCCCCTTCCCCTGCAAGCTGCAAGATGGAAATATTTTTTTTCTTTCTTTCTTATACTTTTTTCCCCTTTTTTTTTTTTTTA
>VWZI01021156.1:1017234-1070692 GCA_013396835.1 Psilopogon haemacephalus | reverse complement strand
TTTTTTAATTTTTACTTTTTTTTTTTCCCCCCCTTAGGACAGAAATACTTTTGCTGAGAACTATCTCCACACAAAAGCTTACAGAGTCGAATATGATGTCTTGTCTTAT
This sequence comes from Psilopogon haemacephalus, assembly GCA_013396835.1. Lineage (NCBI taxonomy): Eukaryota > Metazoa > Chordata > Aves > Piciformes > Megalaimidae > Psilopogon > Psilopogon haemacephalus. Next base: position 1,070,583 of record VWZI01021156.1, on the reverse strand, counting down.
CACTTCTGAACAGGCTCTGGAGTTTGAAAAGGCTTCTGAAATTTGCTTAACTTGCCATTTCCTAATATAATGAGGAAATCAATGTGTCTGGCTTTTAGAAATGCTGGTGGCTTCAGAATAATTTGAGAGTCAGCAAGGATAAGCAGAAGTGAAACCAGAAGCACTCACTCATCGCGGGAATATCTGAGATGATTTACAGATAAAAATGTCACCGGGGAGAACCTCACTCTCCTTTATTTGCTAGGCTCAACACTTCTTCAATAAGCTAATTTAGATGTTGGGAGCTTCTGAAGGAAACCTGCAGGCATCCCCACCAACACTGCAGCTGAGCAGGGCTGCAGAATGGGATTGCAGCAGGGGAAGCAGCTCCGGCAGAAGGGAAGAGAGCAGCTGAATGCATGCACTGCCCAGCGAGCAAAGCCTGCACCCTCATCCCCCACCAACCAGCCTGCCCCTGGCAAGCCTTCCTAGGCCTGCTTACCAGTCCCTGGAGGACAAGCACAGCTGCCAGGGAATAGAGGAAGAGGCACTGGTGTGGCAGCAGGGCAGAGAGAAGGCTGGGCACAGGCTGACAGCTTAGGACATGCAATGCAAATGTATTTATCTTCAGCCCTGCATGCCTGCCTTAGCACTGCTGCTCAGGGACTGGGGGGGGTCAGTCTGCTTGGAGGCTACAGGCTAGGTTTCACTTTGACATTCAGGCAATTTTCCAGTCAACTGCTACTGTGCAGGATTATTTGAACGAGATCAGACTAATTTTAATGAAGTCCAAAGTTTAAATTAGATGCAGCAGCAACCTAGGTTGGATTCAGAAGCTATTTCAAATGGCGTTTTGCACAGAACTGTTCACACGACTGCATTTTGATCTGGTTCCTCAAGCCAAATGTTGTGGGAAAGGTTACTTCAGATCAGTTCTTCTGATCAATGTGAAATATTGTGGTGCTCACATTCTTCTTTGGGGTTAGTTTCACTTTTCTCAATTTTAAACCAGGACCTGCTAAAGTGAAGGGAGGAGGACGGAAGCCTGACACTGTTCTAAGTTTGATGCTTGTTTCAAGAGAAATACTTTCTAAAGTTCATTTGCCCCCCCCAGTGTAACCAGCAGATGTCTCATTGTGTGTGCTTTAAACCGTCCAGATTGTGCCTCTTTCTAAGAGCTGCACCTCACTATTTCATTGTTCTCTGCAAGCCTCCCTGCTCTGCTATCCTTCCTGCTTCTATATTTGGTCAGTAGTTTACTGTGACAGGATTTGATTATTTTCCTAACACTCTGGGGGAAATCCTATTCCTCCTATGAACAGCCACCGCTCAAAAATGTTAACTTTTATTCCTCTGACCATAATTGCACCTCTACTGAACATCCTTAACAGACATTCCTGCTTACCCTGCCAGGAAGGCTGTCCTAGGCACTCTGCTTTGCCATGAGGCTCACAACAGTCTGTATCCTTCCCCATACCAACATACCTGGGCTTAGAAGCTAAAAACCATTGCAGGATCTACTGTTTGAGACGTTAACAGACATAACCTTACTGGCTTAAGCTGGAACCAGTTTGTAGCCATGTCAGCACAAAAATGGAAAGATGAAATGAGAATCCAGGCAATTATTTTAGAACCCCTGTGCGTGCTGATGAGGCATCAATGCTTAGAGTGTGGACAAAAGTCAGGTTTGCCTTTTGGTCTGTTTTGCGACTCGTGTAGAGGTAAAGGAAAATAATATCCTTGCCACTAGAGAGAGCTCCCACACTGACATAATACAGCACTGCTTTGGGCTCCTTTTTACAGAGCTGGGTTAAAATCCTAAGAGGGAAACAAATGTGCCATCTGGAGTCGTGATGGGGAGATATGACCTGACAAAAAGAAGAGTCCAGAGGCTGGTTCCAGCTGGACATGGGGAGAGGAGAACATGTTGCCTTCATTCCTCACCATGGCAGATTCTGCCTGGATCCCACAAAAGGGAACAAGAAATTCTTGAAAGTAAACACGTTGATTTTTCCACTTTTAGCAGAGTAGCTTGAGCTGATAAGGCTTGTGGTAGAGGCTTCTGTCTTTTCTGCCACACAGGCAAAGACAGAGAGAGCAGGGTCTTTACTCTGCTCTCCTCACACCCCACCTGCAGCACTGTCTGCAGCTCTGCAGCCCCCAGCACAAGCAGGACATGCAAGGGTTGGAGCCAGTGCAGAGGAGGCCACCAAGATGCAGCTAAGAGGGCTGCAGCAGCTCTGCTCTGCTCTGAAGACAGGCTGAGAGATTTGGGGCTCTGCAGCCTGGAGAAGAGAAGGCTGCCAGGAGACCTTGGAGTGGCCTTGCAGGATCTGAAGGGGGCTCCAGGAGGGCTGGGGAGGGACTATTGACAAGGTCTGGGAATGACAGGATGAGGAGGAATGGGTTTAAACTGGCAGAGGGGAGATTGAAACTGGATGTTAGGAGGAAGTTGTTTGCAGTGAGGGTGGTGAGACACTGGCACAGATTGCCCAGGGAGGTTGTGGCTGCTCCCTCCCCGGAGGTGTTCAAGGCCAGGTTGGATGAGGCCTTGAGCAACCTGTTCTAGTGGGAGGTGTCCCTGCCTATGGCACAGGAGGGTTGGACTGGATGGCCTTTGGAGGTACCTTCCAACCCAGACCATTTGATGATTTTCAGCAGTCAGAATCCCTCCCCAGAAGCTAAGGATCAGGGCATATCAAAGATGTCCATGCTTCTAAAAGCCTTCTTAGGTTAGCAACACTGAATAAAAGTGAGTGATAAAGAGCACCAGATATAGAATTGGTAGCTGCTGGATAGCAGGTTGTGACTGCAAACTTCAGAGCAAGCTGATGAGAGTTAAGTGAGAAAAGAGAAAGAATATTTTGGAGCATATTTCTGTGAGATTTTGTAACCCCATACACAAGAAGGCATTTTAAGGTCTATAAACTTCTTTGGGCTTCTTGGTTGTATGTAGGCAGAGTTCTGAGGAAGCTGAGATAGGAGCTTTTGGTGGCTATTTCCTGTTGCTGTATTTAAAATGCAGTGAAAGTCTTCTGCACTTGGCTGACCTGCTAGAAGTGCACACTTCCACTAAACCTTTCCAGACTGAAAACCAAAAGATGTTTAGGGATAGTGTGGAAAAATTAGTGGCCCTTGTCCCCCACCCACCACTCTTCCACAGACAGGAGATGAACTTGAAGTGTTTGAAATCCCATCTTTGTCATTTAGGCTTCTTCCAACCTCTAGCAAATGGGAGTGCAGTAAGTTCTATTATGTTATTCAGGTCTTCCATTATTAATTACTGGAAAAGTCATCTCCATTCCAGCCCTTTCAAAAGCCCTTTTCATGAGCTTCTGAGAGCTGTGACACCTGATATTCCCGGGAGGCTGGGGAGGACTCATGATGATGATCTTGGAATGTCTTCAGCAAAGCAGCCATGTTCCAACAGATAAATGATTTTTTATTTACTTTTTTTTTTTTTGGCATAAAATGTGCAGTTAGAGGTGTGGAAGTCAGGTGAAGAAGTGATTTTGTAACCATTTATCTGCAAACTTCCTCACTGTGGCATCCTTCTGAACTGAGCTGAGAATTCCATCATTTGTGTGACCAGAGAGGACTTTGCATTTGTGTGCAAGGCTGGGTTCCTAATTACCTTGAGCTATAAGGCAATTAAAATAATACCATTTTCCTGTCCATCAACTTTTTCTCTGTGCTAAAACCTTGCTCTGTTTTTACCCCAAACTCTCAGTGCTGCTTGAGATCCAGGGGCAGGCCAAGCCAAGCTAAGGCAGAGTGCAGGAGTTTTCACACTCTCGCAGTACCTGCTTGTCTCTCTGGCTGCAGGAAGCTGTTTGCCTGCTCTCTGTGTTCTTCCAGTCTCTTCCACCTCCCTTTTGCTTGGATTGTGTTTCCATATTCAGCACTGTGTTAGTAGGATGTGTGTAGGTGCCTTGTCAAGTGAAATGTCAGCATTATAGGAAGGGAGTGAAGAGGAAAGCAAGCAGACGTTGGGTGCCTATAAATACTTTAGGGTATTCCTAGTCACTCCTCCCTCTGAGCAGATCACCTTGCCATTGCTTCAGTTCTGCTGTGAAGAGCTGCACTATTTATTTTCTACGTCTACCAGCAGAATCCTTCCCATTATGCTGCAAAGTAGCCTCTTACCTCAGTCTCCAGTAAAGTCGTTCAAGGACAGACGTTCCTGTTCACAATCAATTTAATTCAAGTCATTAACCAAGAAGCCCAAAGAAGTTTATAGACCTTAAAAATACAAATAACAGAGTGTGCTACGTCTTTAATTAGTAACACTCCAGATTTGAAATGGTGACCTAGAGGTATATAACTCCATAGTCCATTACCAGTCCCCTGGGCCACCCCAATCTGTCAGAGACCTTTCTCTCCCCTTACTAAATAAGCTGAAGAAAACCAGGACAAGTTTTTCTTTTCTTTTCCTTCTATCTCTTACTTATAGTTTTCAAATGCATTTAAAAAAAAAAAAAAAAAGCTTTAGAAAGCTGTGTGGCAGGAGATCAAATACTCAGTATTTGAAAGTTTGCTAATATTAGAGCCCACCTCCAATCCTGCCTCCAGTTCTGTTGTTCCCAGCATCAGAAGGACACAGAGCTGCTGGAGTGAGGCCAGAGGAGGCCACAAAGATGATCCAAGGGCTGGAGCAGCTCTGCTATGAGCAAAGGCTGAGGGAGCTGGGGGTGTGCAGCCTGGAGAGGAGAAGGCTCTGAAGAGACTTTAGAGCTGCCTGCCGTAGCTGGAGAGATCCTCCAGAAAGGCTGCAGAGAGACTTTTGCTGAGGGTTTCTAGAGACAGGACTAGGTGGAACAGTTTCAACCTGAGGCAGAGCAAGGTTAGGCTGGAGCTGAGGAAGAAGTTGTTCAGTAGGAGGGTGGTGAGACTCTGGAATTTGCTGCCCAGGGAGGCTGTGGCTGCCTCCTGCCTGAAGGTGTTGGAGGTCAGGTTGGATGAAGTCATGGCAGGGATGTTGGCGTAGGTGATGTCTGAGGTCACTTCAACCCTAAACTATTCATGACAGTTACCAATCCTGTGGTAAAATCTTTCTTCAGAAAGTAACATGTGTGAAGTGTAGTTACACTTGCACATTTTTATATGGTCTTGTTTGAGAGGATGACTACGAAGCACAGAGCAGCTATTAGCATCAGATGGAGCAGCCATTCCTGTGCTGTTACCAACCATAATTATCATCATCATTGCTGATCTCAGGAAGTCAGGATAAGAGCTGCTGCCAAGTCAGAAATAAGGGGGGGAGGCACAATGAGGCTACAATGACAATTTTAATTTCCCATGAAGGTCCTTAGCACTAAAGAGATAATTTTTTTGTTCTTACACAATTTCCCTTTAAAATAGCTTGAAATTTTTAGAGTTCTGAGCACTGCAGCTCTAAAAAAAAAAAAAATTAAGAAGTGGAATTTCTAATCCACAGAATTTCTGGAAGTTGACATTTGAACAGATCAGTCTGTGCATGTTGTGAAATGTTCTAATATGTAGCTTCTAACATATCCAACACATTTTGTTCCAGCCTCACAGTTCTGAATATATCATGCAAGGTAGCCCATGTCAATCTTTATGCATATTCCATTTCCCTTCTCCTTTCATGGGGCTCATATTCAGAAATGTCTAAAACACTTCATTGAGAGGACTCATGCGTTGTGTGCCAGGTCACACTTTGGTTTTGGTGCAGCAGCAGTGGTCACAGCATTGTCTTTTTTGCAGCCATCAGGTGTGAGAGGTGGACTGGGAGCCTCTGCAAGACTCTTCCAACTCCAGCTTAGCATTTAGGGCTGATCTGCAGCAAACAGCAAGGGAGGGAGATTCTAGCTCCAGAAGGGATATGAAGGGCTTCAGAGAGGTAATTAACCATCTCCTCCTGCCCTTCAGAGATGGAATTTAATTCACTGGGAGGATACCTGGAGGTCACATATTTATGATGTTCCCATCTCATTCTAAAGAGAACATAATATGAGAGGGCAGCAAGGCCAGTGGTGGGGTGGAGCTTATGAATGGATGCTGGTTCTTCATGCCTAGAAATTGCCTTTATTTCTGCACTGCATTGCTCCTGCCACCACTTGTGCTGCTTACTTCTGGGCTTAGTCCTTGAGATAATGGTTTCTGAAGATATTGACACATCAGTTTAATGTGCTGTTCTAAATACTAAAATGTGGAAGGACAAACAACAGATGGTTCAGATTTCTCCACGAATGCTTTGTCCTGACAATATGAAGACAAACAGCTTTGGCCAGCTGAAGCAGCTGCTTTAAGGCAGGAGACAACTTCAGCCATCTAAACAGTGAAAAGGCAGTCGTGGAGATTTCTCTTCTCTGCATCCCACAGCCTGCCCTTCCTTCTGTGACTGCTTTCAGGTTCTAGATGGAGACCAGGTTATTTTGTCTCATCTAGGGTAGCTTGCCAGGCAGACTGCTTTGCTATGTGTTCTTTCAGTCTTTGTTCCAGTTTTTATTTGTGCTGTGCAGAGTGGCTGATTTCCATTTCCCATGGATGAGAATGGGCTGTTAAAGCCCTTCATGATCAGAGAGGTAAGCCCCAGAGCATCTCAGCACACTGTTCCAAAAGCCTGTTTGAATGAGATGTGTCTGCTTAATTATAGCTTTTCTCCAGGAAGTCTTTATGCCAAAATCATATTCTCAACAACCTCAACATTTCATACATGGCAAATATTTGAGGATCTGCTGGGACAAAAGGGATTGTCTGTTCCAGGATCTATCCTGATTACACATTTCTGTCAAGTGGATTTTGACATACTACAATTGAACAATTGCAAAGCTGAAAGCAAAAGTGACATTGTCTTCCCCTTGGATGCTACAGGGGAGGGAGTGCACCTCTCCATCACCAGGTACCTTTTACAGTCAATGGCATTCTTGCTTCACATTTTTGTTGCAAAGACATACAGGTGCTCAGCTGGTTACCAGCCCAGGCTACCCTGCCCTGCTGAGACCCCATCTGAGTACTGCCTTCTGTTTGGGGCTCCCCAGCTGAAGAGGGGCAGGGATCTGCTGGAGAAGGTGACAGACTCTGCTCACTTGCTCCCTGAGATAGGACAAGGAGCAATGGATGGAAGCTGCAGCACAGGAGGTTGCAGCTCAACACAAGAGGCAACTTCTTGACTGGAAGTGACCCGCAGCACTGGCACAGGCTGCCGAGAGTGGTTGTAGAATCTCCTTGGCTGGAGTCTTTCAAGGCCTATTTGGATGTGTTGCTGTGTGCCCTGAGCTAGATTGTCTGGTCCTGGTCTGGCAGGGATGTTGGACTGGATGAGTTCTTTGGGTCCCTTCCACCTCTGCCATCCTGTGCTGCAGGCTGTGCACATGAGGAGCACAGCCTCAGAACAGCAAGTGTCTAGAAGACAACTTCACCCAGACACCTTTTCTGAAGTTCTGACAATTCATCCACCAGCTTCACCTCCACATCTTGCATGTCTTAATAGAAGGAACAGGAATTTTGTAGACTCTACTGCACTAGAGCATCAGAGAATGACTCAGTTTGGAGGAGAGCTCAGACCTCATCTCCTCCAACCTTTCCACCATGGGTAAGGACATCTCTCAACTGGACTCAGCTGCCCAAGACCTCATCCAGCCTGGCCTTGAACACTTCACTTCCCTGACTGCAACTTACTGGGCAGCCTGTTCCACCTTCCTACTGAAGAAATTCTTCCTCGGCTCCAGTCTAACTTGCTCTGCCTCAGCTCCAAACCATTCCCCCTTGTCCTATTGCTAGACATCCTTATCACAACAAAGAAATTCCATGGGCTGGAGGCACTTCACTGGAGCAAAAAGGAGTTGTGGAGTGCACAATCCAGTTCAAAATGAGATATCTATAAAGGATATCTCCTAAAGACAGCATCTAAAACTTGCTTGTGGATTTTTTAACTTTAGCTCAACAAGAAAGCAGCTTCCTGGCAGTCAGCAAGGAAACCCTGAGATAATTTCCTTTATCCTGGATGTGCCTGACAGGTAAATCATCCTCATTTGTGATTGACCTCTCCAGCTGGTCCAGTTTTAAAGGAGAACTCCTGTTAAATACGAATTGCTTACTCACTGCTGATTTTCAGGTAATCCATGGTCAGAAGAGCACTGAAACTTAAGAGAATTGTGTAAAAGGCTATTGCTGAACTCATTTTGGGAAGCATTTTAAGGCAGTGTTCCCTTATTCTGTGTTTGTTTAGCAATCCTGAAGAGAAAAAGACTGATTTTATTTTAGCTACTGATTATATTAACTTCCAGATCCTTTTCTCATTTTGAATCACTGTGACTTTAAACAGGAGTCCATTTATTACATCTTTTATTGGGTCTTTCATTATGTATGCTTGTAAAGATCTTAATAGAGATGTTAAGTAATGGAATTTTGCAAGTTCCTAAAATCTTCATAAATCTCCATAAATTGTCTCTTTATGAGAAACCTGCTTTCATTGTGTCTGATTTTTTATTCATATGCAACAAAAATGTTAATATACTTTAATTGAGCTAATATGATTTATCTTTTCAGTCATTATATAAGTTAATTTTGTTCTAAAGAAATCCTGTTTTCGAATTCTCTCCAGCAACCTAGAATTAAAGTAATTATAGTTTGGCATGGGAAATTAGTCATAAAGGGCCAGGATTTCTGAAATGAATGGAAGTTTTCCCAGGCTGGCTTAGCCATATGCTTTACAAAAGGGAGGAGAAAAAAAGGAAACCTTTTGCAGTGCACTTAGTTAGGAACTCACTTTTTGGGGTACAAATCTGCCAGACAAGTGGAAAGAAATCATAACAGTCTCAAGAAGTTTGAACTTTCTTGCCTATTCCATGTCTGTCCTTGCTGCAGTCATTGACATTTCTGTCGTTTTTTTTGTTTGTTTGGTTGGGTTTTTTTGTCTTTAAATTCAGCAATTGTGACAATCAGAGCAATGTCACTCCCACACTTTCCTTCCCAGGTCTCTGACAGCAGAATGCAGAGAGCTGCAGCAGTGTGGATGTGCCCACTGAAGCTCATGGGAGTTCCCACACAGAAATTTAGACCTGTGACTGTGTGGTGAATTCTGTTGTAGTCATCATGCAATATTTGCAGCATCCATGAGTCAGACAATCACTCACTGAGGTCTTTGAAATTTCTTCATTGAAGTAGCATGACATGGGGCCTGGTGCTGCTGGAGTGAGTACTGATGAGAATGAAATATCCACAGCAAAGAATGAGTCTGTGGCGAGTAACAAAAAAACCTCAGGGCTCACTCCATCAACTTCATAGTAAGGGCAATGAAACTAACCCTCCTCTGCCCAGCAAAGACTGGCAACAAGGCCATAATAAGGAAAGTTAAAACACAGCAAGAGGCCAAAGAATTAATATGATACAGGAAACTCATTGCCAAGGAGAAGAGATCAAAAAGCAAAATATCTTATTCCTGCTTATAATGTATTCCATGGCAATGCACTCAATTGCAGGGAATGACATCTGCAGCTACAAAACCCTCAGAGATAAGCAAAGTTATAGTCACAGAATATACTTCAGGAGTGCTGCTGGTCAGGACAGCTCTAAAGCAAATCAGGGCTAGAGCACTGTATAAAACACTAAGGAAGAAGAAGGAATTAGATGTCAGGATCCTCCTCCTAACTGGAGGGCTTTCCTGGAGGATGAGTTAGGATAGCAGGCAAGGCAGATGACAGACCAGAGTAATGACTGTCCTGGGTAGAATCTGCCCTAGTCCATCCTTGAGCTCACACTATTTAGTGTTACACAGGGCTGGCACCAACTTACTTTGGTTGTTTCAAAGTTAGGAGTCTCTAGAAGCCAGGCCATCCATCCCCCTTCAACACCTTCCTGGAAAGCTGAACTGCATTAAGGGAGTGTTTGCCTCCCTTTACTGCTGGCAGTATTAGCCCAGTGAATTGGTCTGGACCAGAGACTGAAGTTTTGGGTGGATATGGATGGATTAGGTGAATGGTGATGGGCATGGACCTGGAAGGACAAGAAACTAAGAGGTGTGTGAAGAGGATGAGTGGGGAGGTCTTTCCTAAGTAGCAAGTAGCAGAAGTTTAAAGCAGACCCTTGCTACTGGAAGAAGTCAGGAGAAAGAGGTGACTGTCAGACAGGAGATGTTTGCTGCTGTCCAGGGAAGCTGCATGCTTTGTCAGAGTTAGACACAGCTGTGACATGAGAGGCTTGGCATGACCTGTCTCAGATATGTGCCTTCTGCACATCTTCACACACCTGTCTGTGCTCAGAGTGCAGAATACAGACATCATCTCCTCGAAGATCACCAGGCCCTGGCATCCATTACGCAATGAGTTTTCCCCTTGAACTTTTTTCCCTCTATTATGTTTTCATTACTACCTTGAGTGTAGGAGTTAGGCTGGACAATTTGCTTGCTGCCGTGATGGATGGCTATGACATGTTATGAATAAGAGGTAATTAAACACAAACTATGTGTTGTCCATCAACGCAGTTATCACACAGCCTTTGGTATTAATATATTTTTAATTTCCCAGTTCACGGATGAAAGGCTCAGCCTACATTAATATAATAAAGAGATAATAGATGATAGATGATCTTTGAGGGCCCTCCCAACCTAAACCATTCTATGATTCTATAATTTAGTAAGATACCTGCTGCCATGGTCTCGATTCAGAGATGTGGTAGGGGAGGGTAAGTAAACCCTTTAGTTTGGACTTAAGATTCAGGCACAATCATGCTCTGTTCACTACAAGAAGAAATTTAATTCACTATATTTCTTTATATTAAATTTTCACCTTCCCTCTAAGAAATACATTGCAAATCTGGTTTATAGGTAGTATGTACATCTTGTTAAGAGGAGCATCATTTCTTTGATTCTCCACATTTCTGCTGCATCCTTTGGAAATCAAGAGAAGCCATGGGTGAAGAAGGCAGCCTACCCAATGGCAGGCAGCAATGAGAGTGGCCTCTGCCTCAGCTTGCCAGCTAATGTGCTGCACTCCAGTGCCAGCAGCCAGTTGGACACATCTCCAGACACTGACTTCTTTTTTTTTCTTTTGTAGAATCCTAGAATGACTTAGCCAGGAAAGGTCCTCAGTGATCATCTTCTCCAACCTACACACCATAGGCAGGGACACCTCTCAAATAAACTCAGCTGCTCAAGTCCTCATCCAGCCTGGTCCTGAACCCTGCCCCCAGGCAGGAGGCAGCCACAGCCTCCCTGGGCAGCCTATTCCAGCGTCTCACCATCCTCCTACTGAGGAACTTCTTCTTCAGCTCTAGTCTAACCCTGCTCTGTCTCAGCTTCAAACCATTCCCCCTTGGCCTGTCTCTAGACACCCTCAGCACAATTCCCTCTGCAGCCTTCAGGCACTGTCAGGCAGCTCTAAGGTCCCCCCAGAACCTTCTCTTCTCCAGGCTGCATACCTCCAGCTCCCTCAGCCTGTGCTCACAGCAGAGCTGCTCCAGCCCTTGGATCATCTTTGTGGCTTCCTCTGGACTCACTCCTACAATTTTTTATTTTTATATTTAAAAAAAAACCAACTCTTTTCTGTTTTTAAAGGAAATTGCTGTACAGTCATGAGTGTAATAGGAAGAGTAAAAGGAGTCGGGAAATGGGAGAAACAGTCACAGAGGAGAGCTCAGAAGCTGCTTGACCAATATTTCAAGTGGGCTCCAAACCACATCTCTGAAATAAAGCAGCACTTGCAGAAAAAAAAAAAAAAAAACCAAAAAAACCAACCCAATGTGCAAATATTTAAGCATATTACCTATATTATCCACTTACAAGTTTGCTTTGTCATCACAGTACACAAATCAAACGGGCGCTGGATGCAGAGCATGTTAGCCAAATTAAACATGAAACATTAATGAAGTCTCCCATGAGGGGCAAAATAAGAATGCTAAACAAATCTGAAAATCTCAGCTAGACTTTGCCAAGCCTTGGTCAATTGCTAGTTAATGGTGTATTAAGTAGGAGTAATTATTCACGTTATAGGTTACTCTGTACAAATTACAGGTAATAAGCTTAATGCAGATGTGACATAGGTTCTTAATTCTTAGCCATTAAGGAAAGTAGATTTAACTCCATTAAGTCACCTCACTTAAATATGACAACAGATAACTGTGGGCATTAGACTAATGACATCTGTCATCAGCAGTGATATTCCCACTAGAGCATACGCACTGTGTCAATGTTTCTGTTGGAAAATGATTCAGGAGGCTGTAGCTTGGCTTTATTAAGGAATAAAAATTAAGTCAGCCAAGGATAAAAGTTTTCAAACAAGGTCTGCAGCAGCAGTATGTGTTGGGAAAGCCTTCACAGCTTATTGGCTGTGACTTTGGATCCCATGAAATGGCCTTCAAGATATATGTGCCTGCCTCCATCTCTGCTTCAGGTCAAACCACCCTCAGCACAGAGCTCCTCAGACATCCACACGCAGGCAAAAGCTGCACTGCCTCAGCTCTCTCCCTTCTTTTTATTATGACTTCCCAGTCATCTTCAATAGGGGGATTCCAGCACATATCTATTATGAAGTATTTGCTTCCTGTACCTACAGACAAGAATAAATGAAGCACTTACACATTCTAAACAGCACCTAATAGCTTTTGGTGAAAATATGACTGATGTATAATAAGTTTGCAAACTGCAAGTAGCTCAGATAAAGTCGTCCTCAGGGAATCTCCTGCTGTCTGTACATTCAAATTTATAGAGTAACCTGCTATTCTGTAGCTGGGTTATTAGCTTAGCACTCAGGAAGTGCTCAAGTTCTCTCTGTGCCATTCCTTCTCTGCTGCTTCTCAATGCTCGCTCCCATACACCTGTACATTCCTTTTACTGCTTCCTCAGTGCTCATTTCTTATCTGGTAGGAGAAATAAAAGTGAGTGATTTTCCCTTTTTGGTTTTACTTTTGCCCTTGGTTTTCAGAGAATCTTAAAATGTCAGGGGCTGAAAGGGACCTCCAAAGCTCATCTGGTCTAGCCCCCCTGCCAGAGCAGGATCACCCAGAGCAGATCACACAGGAATGCATCCAGACAGTTCTTGAGTATCTCCAGAGAGGGAGACTCCACAGACCCCCTGGGCAGCCTGTTCCAGTGCTCTGTCACCCTCACAGGGAAAAAATTCCTCCTCAGGTTCACGTGGAACCTCCTATTCCTCAGCTTCCACCCATTGCCCCTTGTCCTGGCACTGGGCATCACCCAGCAGAGCCTGGCTCCAGCTTCCTGGTACTCACTCTGCACATATTTATAAACATGACTGAAGTCACCTCTCAGTCTCCTCCTCTGCAAGCTCCAAGCCCCAACTCCCTCAGGCTCTCCTCATAAGGAAGATGTTCAACTTCTTTAACAGTTTTAGTGGCTCTGTGCTGGACTCTCTCTCAAGCAGCTCCCTGTGTCCTTCTTGAGCTGGGGGGCCCAGAACTGGACACAGTACTCCAGATGTGGCCTCAGCAGAGCAGAGTAGAGGGGCAGGAGAACCTCCCGTGACCTCTACTCTAATACACCCCAGAATGGCATTGTCCTTCCTGGCCACAAGAGAACAAAATACAAAGTTAACAAAGCATTTGCAGTCCATTTGCAGTTTCTAATCCATGACACTATCAAGCAAGAAAGGAATGCTTCATTGGCAACAGTCCATAAAGGTGTGAAAGCAAACATATGCAACCCACACTCAGGCGGACAAGTGGGAGCAATTACAGTTCTAGACTGCCAGACTTACTGAGCTTCCCATTGCTAATTGCAGCAGACAGGGGTCTGTGGTACACGAGGTATTAAAAGCAGCTCTTCAGATCATGCTTTCTTTGAAGGTAAAATCGGATGTTGGAACCTCTGCTCTTCTCAGTCTGTGAAACTGCATGTCAGAAAATGCAGAGCTAATTACAGGGTCTTCGACTGAGAGCTTGGCAGCTAACATAAAATGCAGTTAAGGATCAAAAGGACAATTATTGTGTGAGTACAGATGAGACTCTAACAGGAGGTTGCATCCTCATTTGTTGCAGACACACCTACAGTGGGTGATGTGGTGTGTGGCAGATGTCTTCAACGCTTCCATCTCAGTCAGTGTGGGAACAGGGAGTCATAGAATAGTAAAGAATCAGAGTCCTGGTAGTGTGGTACCGAGGAAAGTGGCTCCTAGCAGTATCATCTCTGTGCCCTCTGAAGCATGCTGCCTTAGGCATTTTGTCCATAGGATCATAGAATCATGGAATGGTTTGTGTCAGAAGGGACCCCCAAAGCTTATCCAGTCCAACCCCCTGCAGTCAGCAGGGACATCCTCCACTAGATCAGGTTTCTCAGAGCCTTGGTGAGCCTGACCTTGAGTACCTCCAGGGATAGAGCCTCAACATGGGCAACCTGTGCCAGTGTTCCACTACCTTCATGGTGCAGAACTTGTTCCTCACATCCAATCTAAATCTGCTCTGCTCTTGTTTCAAGCCATTGCCTCTTGTCCTGTTGCCACAGGCATTTGCAAACAGTCCCTCTGCAGCCTGCTTGTAGCCCCTTCAGGCACTGGAAGGTCACTGCCAGGTCTCCCTGAATCCTTCTCTTCTCCAGACTGAACAAGCCCAGCTTCCTCAGACTGTCCTTGTAGGAGAGATGATCCATAAAAAGGTCTTGCTCAACAGATCCATGGGATATCTGGTTAAGACTCTCTCCATATATTGGTGTCAAAGTCATCATTATGGAAGCCCTGAAGGCAGGTGATGAAAAATTGCTTTTCCACTTTCCTCTTGGTGGCCTTCAAAACTATTAAAATACTTTTGAATAAGACAATATGGGATTCACTCAGATTTCTCACTGCCACCATCCCCAGATTGGACCAGGACGCAAGCAGGACAGTAGCCAGCAATTGCTTATCAGTTAAAAATACAATCCACCCACTAAAGCCCTCAAGCTCTTGTTTGAAAAAGCCCAGTAAAGAAACAGCTCTGCTACAGACTAACAGGATATTAGGGTGACCTCAACTGGCTGATCCTCCAAGAGAAACATGTGTGCCTCTAGAACCCAAACAAACCAAAGGACCTGCATACACAGCATGGGTAATTCTCAGCTGTTTAATTACTCTGATAAAGCCTCTTTGCTGCAATCATTCCATATGGTGCCTTGTAACACGGATATGAAGTCATTGACACTGGCTAAGTTTTCACAGATGCTATGGGAAAAAGAGAGGCATGCACGTGGCAGAACAAAGTGGGGATTGGTTGGCAAAGCTCAGACGGCTAAAAGATAATAAATAACAGGGGGACTCCAAAATAAGTACTCCTCTGAGCACGTTCTGAGAGCTGCTGCCATTCATAAATCACTGAAGTTGCACTCTGTGCATTTTATGTCAGCAGAGGCTCTCAAGTGAGTTATTGGCTCCCACTCTTCACACTGTGTCACAGGAACCACAGATAAGAGCAAAGGAAAAGCAAGGAATGATGGCAACGCCTGCAAGGTGCTTATGCTGAGGAGCATTCTTCCCAGGGAAATGTCTTCCTGGAGATATTTTTCAGTTGCCTGATGACATGAGAATTACTGGCAGAAAGTGCTCAGCCTTGAGCAGGAGGCATACTCAGCAGAATTTCAGCTTAGTTCTTGTCCTGAAAACATTTATTTTATCCCCAGTCTGAGGAATGGATTCATAGAATGATAGAATCAGCCAGGCTGGAAAAGACTTCCAAGCTCATCCAGCCCAACCTAGCACCCATCCCTAGCCAATCAATCAGACCATGGCACTAAATGCCCCATCCAGGCTTTGTTTCAACACTTCCAGGGATGGGGACTCCACCACCTCCCTGGGCAGCCCATTCCAATGCCAATCACTCTCTCTGGCAAGAACTTCCTCCTAACATCCAGCCTAGACCTCCCCTAGCACAGCTTGAGGCTGTCCCCCCTCCTTCTGTTGCTGAGTGCCTGGGAGCAGAGCCCAGCCCCAGCTGGCTACAACCTCCCTTCAGGTAGCTGTAGACAGCAATTGTCCCTCCTCATGGTTGAGCACATCCTGCTATGTGCTTTTGGCTTTTGTTGTAAGTTTGTTTAGAACTGAGAAGGTAAAAAAACACCTCCACAACCAACACAAACAGGCTTCTAGAAATAGTTACAGCATTATCATGCTGCATAATATTGCAAACATCCTTTTTATGGCTGCACAGTTTCCTTCTCATACTACTGTGCACCAGCAGTAGCAAGCACAAAAGCAGTTCGATTTAAAGTTCAAGTGAAGTTGCAGGAGTTCCCCACAGTGAAGCAATTATTCCCTCAGAGGCTCTCATTTTCTTTATCACACCATGAATTCCTCAGCCAGCCAATGTGCAGCTTCCACCGTGTGGTTACTTGTGCTGCAACGAAACATCTCAGGCACAGTGTTTAAGGGCAGAGGTTTTTCTCTCTGTGGATGATTCCCAAGTTTGACTTTTGATCTCCCTACAATCAAAACCATTTCTTCTAGGCAAAACCATATTCCCACTAATCTAATCTAAACCATATTTCCCCCTTTAGACTCCTGAGTTATTTGCTTCTCAGTAATACAGATTAAAGGTTTTGATAAACCCTGAGGTGTGTATAATAGCACTGCATACATTGGGCTGCGATGAAGCAGTGCAAGCAGCACTTTAGATAGCTAAGAGCTGGAGGCAGGCACCACTCGCTGCTGTAACTCACTGTAATGCATGGACAGCACTGCCTTCAAAACCAAGCACTCTGCTCTGCTCTGCTCTGGGAGGTGATCTGCCAGAGAACAGATCCGTGGAGGGGGACCTGGGAGTGCTGGTGGAGAACATCCATGGCACAGCAATGTGCCCTGGGAGCCAAGAGGGCCTGGGATAGGCCAAGGAGCAATGGATGGAAGCTGCAGCACAGGAGGTTGCAGCATGCTGGCTGGTCAGCCCACAGTGCTCGGTACCCCACAATAGCTATCTACATGTTCCCCCACTTCCTACATGCCAGTTTCCAGCCTGGAACTACAGCAGCTGTCTCTGTGGGAAATGGAAGAATGTCAGTTTAAATTTCCTTGTGACGTGAAATAAATGTCAGCTTCATGTTGGAAATATCCAGTGATACACATTTTGCCTGACCCCAATGCATTGCATCAATTCATGCTCATGAAAATGTCATTTGTGACTTGTTTTCTTCTGCTCTTTAACCAACCCACAACACAAAAACTCCTTTTCTAGCTGCTTAGCCATCACAGTGTCATTTAACACTAACCTCTTGCATAAAGTCAAAGCTTTAAAGGGTTTGTATTTGTGGTGGTGTAGCTTGTCAGGGCATAAACTGTAACAGGGAAAATTGAAGGAAAAGAGGCAGGCAGGGAAGAAGGAGAAAAAGGAGAAAAAGGAGAAGAAGGAGAAGAAGGAAAAAAGGAAGGAAGGAAGGAAGGAAGGAAGGAAGGAAGTAAAGGAGGATGAAAAGTAAGGAAGATAGACACTATGCCTAGAGAGGTGTAAGTGTGATCTAGAATTAGTCTTACCCTAAGTCAGTATCCAGCTCCAAACATCAGGAAATACACGAATAAATAAATAAATAAAGAGGTCACATTTCNAAGGAAGGAAGGAAGGAAGGAAGGAAGGAAGGAAGTAAAGGAGGATGAAAAGTAAGGAAGATAGACACTATGCCTAGAGAGGTGTAAGTGTGATCTAGAATTAGTCTTACCCTAAGTCAGTATCCAGCTCCAAACATCAGGAAATACACGAATAAATAAATAAATAAAGAGGTCACATTTCATCAGGCTTTAGTTTTCCATTCTAATTTTCAGAGAGTCATCTCTGCAGTCTTCACAGATGTACAAAGCCTCCCTTACCTCTGCTAATCCTTTCGTGCTTTTTACATTAATACGACAGAGTACAGAGTATTAATTACTGAATACTGCTTAACCAGTGCTGTAAATATCCACTGCTTTACAGAACATAAGATAAGCAATGGCTCCATTCCTGATGAGCTTACTATAATTAAATACAGCATCGAATCTCCATGTAAAATGTAGCTCGGAATCAAACCACACAGGAAATAATTCTTTTGGCCAGGTAGGGGCACAAATGTGAATGTAACTTGGTTTGGGATTATGAAAATGAAGAATAACAATTGTAGGCTGTGATTGACTATCTCCTCACATAGTTTGTTTGACTTTTTTGGCTAAGCATTGATAGAACACTCAGGTGCTTGTGGTGGTTGCACATGCATCATACATGTGCAGGTGAGCATAAATATCTAACACATGCAATGTTGGTTTGCTTTTCAGTGGCTGTACTGTTAGTGAAAGCACATAAGGCTCTGCTTAGCATTGTGGGCAGGCTGTTGCAAATCAAGACTCTTTCTACAGTCAAGCTTCAAGTGACACAAATTTCTTTCCCTGCCCACATCACCTGGAGCTGTGGAATAGCTGTGTGTAATATATTTCTTTGTTTGAAGAGCAGAACCCTTTCATAGGACCGGTTTATACATTCTCTGCATGCCCTCCCAACACTGGCAAAAGGCATAGCACATGAGGTACAAAGAACTAAAACACAAATAATGAAAACTCTGTAATGCCAAACCATGGCCATAGGCTGATGTTTAAGAGTTTGCTGTGTGCAGTAATACACACATGTTAATTAATGTATTGCTTTTCTGCATTAAAAGGAATAAAAACAGAGGTCTGTGGCAATCCAATTGAACTTCTTCTCAAACCTAATCTCCCATACTGCTTTTTAGGTTGTTAATCTTTCCATTGCCATGGCCTCATGCATGGGAAGCCTTTCGGCATGGGCAGGTGAGCTGGAGGAAGCCAATCTCATCTCTACACCATGCCCAGGAGGTTGCTTGAGGTGAAGATCTGCACAGCTGAGTGCTGTCTCTAATGTCCTGATAGAGCAGAATGGATCTAGAACTACTTTCAGAGAAGTATTTCCCTTCCCTTGACACTCCACTCACTTCACTTGGGGTTAACATTATTTTTCTCCTTTAGTGTCTGCTTGGTGCAAACCCAAGGCACAGAACTCTGCATAGCAGGAGAAATGAAATGGAGACTTCTGTCTGACCAACCTCTTCTCTTATCCCAGCTGTATAGATCATCTTATGGGCTGCTCCAGCATGGCAAGCAGCAGTCACAGCCTACAGCTGCACTACTGACAGGTCCTGTGGCCAGCCTATGGGTTAGGCAGGTAAGAGCAAGACAGATTTAATCACAAATCACAGCTGTCTTGGTTTACAGCAGCAATCTAGAGACAAAGGATCTGTACACATATGCTACCCACTTTACTATGCATTAACCAAAGTGCCAGGGGGAAGAGCCTCGTTGTTGGTTTCATCAGTAAAGCTTGGCAAAGTTCAGTCAAGCAGGCATATTTGAATACTAACCTTGAACACACAGGAATCTACCATCCTACCCTTAGGTATTCCCCAGATAAATTCTGCAGGAGTCTCCCATCCTACCCTTAAGTATTCCCTGGATAAAGTCAGCAGGATCCATGCAAAGGGTTCTCTTTGTTGGGAGAAATTGCAGATTGGCAGTGTTAAACACAAATTTATGCTTTTCTTACCTATTTGCAGCAGAAGTTCCCTGGCTGTGGTGCATGACACATGCCATGTGGTGCTTTCATGAAACAGATGCTGCAGGGAAACAAGAAAACAAACAAGCAAAAAAGTATGAATTGATCTTTAATGGTAAAAATCTTAACCTAGCAGAAGAATACAAGGTGCAGAAGGCAGAAGGCCTTTCAAGGTCTGGGTGTGTTCCTGTGTGCCCTGAGCTAGCTTGGATGGTCCTGCTCTGGCAGGGAGTTTGGACTGGATGATCTCTGTGGGTCCCTTCCAGCCCCTGAGATCCTGTGATGTCTTTGTGAGCTCAGTGATCATCTGGAGGAGCTGCAGGGTTCCCAAGGAGCAGTGCACCCAGCCCTTCTTGATCCATCAGATCACCAGAGACTTCTTCAGACGCAAGCAGAGAGTTTACCTGTTCCCAGCAAAAGCCCACATGAACTTGGCAGGCAGTGTCATCAGAGGCTGGGATGAACTGCATTATCTGACACCTCACCAGGGCTTTGTTTCTGTACTTAAAGGCACTTTTCCTCTAGGTTCCTATCACTCAGCCTCATCCAAGGAAACTTTGTCTGAAAAAAGTTACCTTTTTTAACCAGAATGTGCAACCTACCCATACACAGCAGAACAATAGAAGTGAACTCTGGCTCTTGCCATTACGTTGTACTTGTTTATTTAAAGGTCACCCATTACTCTTAGAAACAAAGCCATTACAGTGTTGTGACATAAGGATGGAAATTACAAGGAGCCTAAATTTGAAGTTATTATTTAAACATCAAATGACACTGAGGACGTGACTGAAACCTAAATAAGAGTCACCAGCATTCAGCTGGCAAATCAACAGCAGTGTGTGGGGGGGGTTTGAGCAGTCTGATAGAGCTGGGCCTGAATATGTTGAAACTTCATGGGATTCTGGTTTTTTAAACACCTGCTATCTTATGGTATTTTGTTTCCTTTTGAAAGCACAGATGATGAAGTCCTCTGAGTGAAGATTGGCTGTAGGCAGCCATCTCAAAATGGTTTAAGTAGAAAAATTGAATGAAACAAGGCCAGAGTACTTCTGTGTGAAAAACAACAGTCAGGAAAACATATCTGTGCTCTCTGGAGTTTTGTCCTGGTAGCTAAGTGAATGTATTCCTCATCCTCTTCATTAAAACAGCCTCACTGGAAAAAATTAAAAGGATTACTTTTGAAGAGTGTGGTTAAAATTCACATCTAAAAGCAAATGCAAAAGAGTCAACTGCCTTAGAAGCCTCATGACAGGGAATGTTATGGACAGTTACAGGCTGTTGACATCACCTAGACCATGGCAGCTTTAATCACAGGCTCACAGGATGTCAGGGTTTGGAAGGGACCCAAAGAGATCACAGAGTCCTGCCAGAACAGGACCATACAATCTATCCCAGGGAGCAGTGAGCAGAGCCTGTTCCCCCCTCCTGACCCCCAGCCCTCAGAGATTTAGAAACATTTATTGAATCTCCTCTCAGTCTTCTCCTCTCCAGACAGAGCAGCCCCAGGTCCCTCAGCCTCTCCTCCCCAGGCAGTGCTGCAGTCCCCTCAGCATCCTTGGAGCCTTCCACTGGACCCTCTCCAGCAGATCCCTGTCCCTCTGAAACTGGGGAGCCCCAAGCTGAAGGCAGTACTCAAGGTGAGGTCTCAGCAGGGCAGAGTAGAGTGGGAGGAGAAGCTCCCTTGTTCTGCTGGGCACACTTTAATATTTGTAGCTAGTGGAGAGCGCATCAGAGAATGTTGTAATGAAAGTTTATGTTTCTGTGAATGTGTGCTGAGTGTGTGTGCACAGGGCAGCAAAGGTGTAAGAGGACTCTGGCAAAGGAAACAAGGACAGTCTGGCACCATTTATGCTAAGTACAGGAGAGAAGAAGGTCTCAGGAAGATTTCACCAAGGGCTGCACAGTTGTGGTGGGGGTGACATCAGTACCCCCAGGGTAAGAGTCACCTTTGATGGAGATCACAACAGAAGATGATTAACTGCCAACACGGATTTGTCAGGAAAACATCACACAAAGGCAATCTAATTTTCTTCCATAATTAGTAGAGGGCAGGTAAGCAGACAAGTAGTAGGCATCCATATAAGAGTGGTCAGGCTCTCAGGCTGTCTCACAGCACAGACATTTAACACAGTTAAGACAACAGAGGCCAGACGTGTGCAAACCCATGTTGTAAAGCTATTGCCAATGCTTGGGTACAACCTGGGCAAAGTGGAGACACAATACCTGACATAAAAGGAAGGAAATAATCTTGCATTGTATTGATGGCTTGCAGGGCCTCAGCCAGACTAATATTCTTAGTTTTGGTGGCTGTATTTCATGGATGATGTGATCAGCTGGGACAAGGTGAGATGAAAGCAGTAAGGATGCTCAGATGGCTACAAAAAGTAGAATGCTGCAATGAAACCTGCATTTGTTTAGGCTCAAGAAATTAAGATACAGAAAACAGATGATACAAAATACAAAGGAAGAGAAGGAGAACTTCCTCATGTCCATAAAGGCGGAGATGTATTTTAGCTAAAGCAGCAACAAGTGACATTTAGGTTAGGAATTAAGGAAAATGTTCTCATAGTACATAAAGGGAAAGCACTGAAAGAGAGAACTTCTGAGGTCTGCAGAATGGAAAGATCTTGGTAATACTACAAACAGGCCTAGAGTCAAAGAACTACATTTGGCCTTGGGACACTTTACAGAGCTGTCTACCTATGGAATATAAAAAAGCCAGTAAGGCCTGGGGCAGAGCCATGGTGTGGAGAATCTCAGCAGAGTTTGCCACCTGTGTCAAAGAGAAGGTTATGCTCCTCATTCTGGGGTACTGCACTCTGGCTTTGAAGCAGCTAGCCAAGATAGCTGCACAAACTTTGGCTTTGATCACTGTTTTCAGTCAACTTCATCTGAAACCCACTGAAGATGATGGAAAAATTCCTACTCAAGTTACTATCAAGCCCCCTCTAGTACTGTAGATCTCAAACAGTTCATGTGAAGTATCAGTTTGAAGAGTATAGGACTCCTCACTCAAAATGTGCTTGGTAGCATTTGGCCTTGATTTCCTACAGACCACTTCAGCTTTATACCATGAATGAATACAAAACAAGTGCAAGATGGACTTGACTCTCCGAGTTCAAAAGGATATTGAAGGCATAATGGCCACTTAAAAGGGGTTTGAAAGTGTGGTGGCTTTCAAAGGAACTGGAACTAATACCTCAACTATCCTGGAGCACCACAGCAGCCTAAGAGCTGTCAATGAGATTTCTGTTTTCATTTATTAATTTCTGAGGAAGAACTGGCACTAGAGTGGGGCCCAGGCAGCTCTCTGCTGTGTGCACTCCTGCAGTTGCAGGTCAAGCCTCACCTGTTGCTGGGCTCTGGACTCCCTGTAACTCTTTGCCCTGAGTTTCTAGGTCTTGGGCATTTGATGGAGGCTTGCTTCTTGGTGCTGTACCCATTAGTAACATGATGGTGATTAGAGATGAGGTACATTGATGATAATTATGTTTGTTCCCATCTACCTCAGAGCAGATGGTACACGAAGGCCTTTGATCTTCTGTGCTGTTTTAGTATGTGAAGAAAGATTTTACCAAAGCAAGGAGGATCTCTAATTAACCCTGCAACTGCAGAACACCTGCAGCGAGCCACTGCGGGCACTCTGCAAGGTCTGCTGCTTTACCACTCCATTTCCCTGCCCAGCTTGGGTCATTTTCCTGCACTGGACCTCAGAGGTTTCCACGTTCTTGATTCGTTCAGCAGTGGCATGGTTTTAACCACAGGCCAGCTTCGAGAAATGATGTTCTATTAAAATGCAGCTGTTTAGCAACCAAACAGATTGGATTTGGGCCTTAACTGGCTCCTTGGCCCCAAGCTGCCTAAGCACTAATCTACAAACATCTGAAATCCAAACTAACAAATGGAGCAGTCAGGTAGAACGTGGTGACTTATAAATAAACATCAGCAAAGCTCCTGGAGAAAGCACTGCCCATGAATAGCTAACAGGCATCATGATTTAAGAAAGAGCAAGAGAAGTGTAAAGCTCCCAAGCAGAATCATTCAAAAGTTACCATAATTTGCCCTCTTGTGTGTGTGTCTGTGTGTGTGTGTGTGTGTGTGTGTGTGTTAGGGATTCAATGGAATTCCATGACTGTACACATTCCCCCCTCCCCAGTCTTGGGTCATTTAGTGGACGGGATGGATGATGTTTACTCACTGAGCACCTACTTGAGATTTTGTTTCCCATGTGGCCCCAGGCTTTGTTTATTATGGGAAAATTAAACCCACTCTAAGGACAGAATTATGAATTTTCACATGCTCTAAGCCACTCTCTGAAGGAGTACCCAAATGCTTCTGACACAGGTCGTGGCAGCTTTTTAATTCATTGCCTACTGGAAGATGGCCTTGAGAAGAATTTTCTTCAGGGGGAGAAAGAAACCAAAGGAAATCTTCTTTTAGTTTCAATTTTACCTGACAAATCACCAAGTCAAGGAAGAGGGAGAGTGCACAAATTTTCATTTTTTGTAATGTAATGTGTAAAGCTCAGGAAATCTGGGAAAGATAGGATTGTTAATGGAGCAAAGCTGGAAATGGGGAGATTCAGACTGGATGTTAGGGAGAAGTCCTTCAGCATGAGGGTGGTGAAAGCCTGGAAGGGGTTGCCCAGGGAGGTGGTGGAAGCCTCATCCCTGGAGGTGTTTGGAGCCAGGCTGGATGAGGCTGTGGGCAGCCTGATCTAGGGTAGGGTTTCCCTGCCCATGGCAGGGGGGTTGAAGCTGGCTGATCCTTGTGGTCCCTTCCAACCTTGACTGATTGTAGGATTCTATGAAAACACCATCCTGGTAACCACTGTAAGGATAAACAGATTATAAAATAGAGCTTTATCAGTTTATGAATAGGATTACTTTTACCCCACTGCTTGCAAAAGGTGTTCCTGCCCATGGCAGGGGGGATGGAACTGGATGATCCTGGTGGTACCTTCCAACCCTGACTGATTCTATGATTCTATTCTGTGGGGTACCTGAGGTCATTCCCTTAGGCAGATGCTCCTTAGGGAATGACAAAAGTGTTAGGCAGGTTTATAAAAAGGAAATGCAATCAGTCATCCTCCTGGTTTATATTTATCCTCATCTAATTCTGTATATCATTTAAATTCAAACCCATCTATGGCAGCAGTTTCCATGCACTGGAAATTAAAATCCAGTTGTTTACCTCATGCTGAATTATTCTATTTGCAGATACTTCATTTATGATTAATCAGAACCTACAAGGGAGTGAACTAGGTGTAGTCATTAATAATGTACATCCATGGTGCCCACTAATCCCAGCCCACAGGTTTTAATGACCTCAAACTTCCTTACTGTGCATGTGCAGATATTTCACTTCCAAACCAGTTTTATTTATTCTTTTTTTACCTCACTTCCTACTCAACCCTGTAATTGGCTACTCAGTTACTGATTAATATTAATGGAACAGTTTAACCTGGGGAAAATATTCAACAAAGCAAAAGCTACCAATTGCTCACGGCTCATTAAAGTCACATTACTTAAAATATTTGAGAGGATACTTCAGATAGGTATATAAATAACACAATAAAGTAGCTACATCACCTTCCTCCTGCAGTGCTTCCCTCTTCTGCACAGCAAACTGTCTGCTGTGTGTGGAGGATGGCAATTTAATCTTGGGCTTCAGCCACTGTCAAAAGTCACTCATGAAATTTGCCTGCTGTATTTTTGAGAACTAAAATCACAGCTGAAAATAGCCCTAAGCTGGGATGAAGTGAGGATTGTCCAGGCTCACAGGATCTCGGGGACTGGAAGGGACACACAGAGCTCATCTAGTCCAGGACCATCCAATCTAGCTCAGGTCACACAGGAACACATCCAGACATTCCTTGTCTGGAAAGTCTCCAGACAAGGAAACTCCACAACCTCTCTGGGCAGCCTGTGCCAGTGCTCTGGGAGCCTTCCAGCCAAGAAGTTGCCCCTTGTGTTGAGCTGCAACCTCCTGTGCTGCAGCTTCCATCCATTGCTCCTTGTCCTATGCCAGGGAGCAGTGAGCAAAGCCTGTCCCTGGCTCGACCCTCAGCCCTTCAGAAATTTAGAAACATTAACTCTTCTCTCAGTCTTCTCTTCTGCAGACTAAGCCTTATCCCAGAATCTGCCTTATGTGCAAGGTGTGTTGGAAGGATGGGTCAGAAGCAGAATGATGAGTTGGGTTACACAGATCCAGCTGGGATCCAGACTCTGCAGACAGAGCCACTCTGTCTTATCCGTGTCTGTGTCCTTGCTTTTATACATCTCAGCCATCCTATGAGTGAAGCAGATATCCTCAGTGTTTGCTTTTCTCAGCCTATCATCCATTTTTCTCATTAAAATATTCCAATTAGCCTCAAACCAGCACAACTGAGTCCAAACCCCCTGGCAGATCAGGATCACCTGGAGCAGGTGGTGGTGGAACACAGCCAGGCAGGGTTTGAATGTCTGCAGAGAAAGAGACTCCAGGACCCCAGCAAAGCCTCTCCAGAAGTTGCATGCCCCACTCCAGCCTGACCATTGTCAGTCTGTGCCCCAAGGACACAGAGCAGCTGTGTGCAGGCCTGTCCACTGCCTGGCTTGAAACAGAGAGGTGGGCTCCAGCCTTGACACAGAGACTGGAGGCTTTGGGTCATACCCAGAAGTGTGAATTTACTTATTTTCAGAATATAACCCTGAGGTGGTGTGGGAAGAGAGGTGTGATCTGAAAAAAAAATGCAGATGGTGACTAGTGGGAATGGGATGTGTGAAATCTCACGTCCAAGCCAAGGTGAAAAATGTCACTGGCTCAGAAAATGTTTTTCTCCAAGAGAAAAAGGTTTTGGAGAAGGCACAGCCAGGACAGGTAAGAGCAAGCAGAAACAGCCCAATTTTTTTTAGGTTGAAAAGAGCTGAAAAATGTGCAGAGATTACAGTGTTTTTAAACAAAAAGCTATAGGGAGTGGTCTGCACCTGTAAGATCCTTCAGGTTTCCAGAGAAGAGAACATCTCTGCTGGCATCCTGGCACCTTGGAGCAGAGAGCAAGTGCCTGCCTGAGCCCCACAGTGGCTGAGTGTCAGTGCAGAGGGCACTGCTCAGCTCAGCATCATCCCTGGCAAAAACCCTTCCTGTGCAAGCACAGAGATAATTATTACTCCATTGCTGGGCAGAGGAAGGAGCAAAATGCCCAATTGCTTCTGGAGCCTCGGGAGGAGCAGAGCCTGGCTGCTACCCCTCTGTGCCTGCCAGAGTGACAGGCCACTTTATTAGCTTCAACATTGATTAGCTGCTCTGGGTATTTTTTTTTCTCCCTCTGTGAACTCAAGCCCTGGCTGTGTCCAAGCAAGGAGCTGAAGAATTACATCTATTTACCAGCACTATTTATTTGCATTGCTCCCAGGAAAGACTTCCATTTACAACACACATGCAAGCAGCTCTGTCACAGGGCTTGTTACGGTTATTATTGGCTCTATGATGTCCTTGACACATTTATGCTGAGATCTGAGCCTTCCTAAGTGACCTTGCAGCACACAGGATTATTCCACACCCAAGGAGCAATGTCCTTTTTCCTTCTGATAGGTGTTTTGGGTGTTTCTGACACCTTCATCTACATCCTCCAGCTTTAGAATCATAGAAAAATAGCATCAGTCAGGAATGATCCACAATGAACATCCATTTCCAACCCCCCACCATGCCCAGGGACACCTCACACTAGATCAGGCTGCCCACAGCCTCTGCCAGCCTGGCCTTAAACACCTCCAGGGATGTGGCCCCAAACACCTCCCTGGCCAACCCCTTCCAGGCTCTCACCACTCTCATGCTCAAAAACTTCCTCCTCACATCCAGTCTGAATCTCCCCACCTCCGGCTTTGCTCCATTCCCCCTAGTCCTGTCACTCCCTGATAGCCTAAAAAGTCCCTCCCCAGCTTTTTTTGTAGGCCCCTTCAGATCCTGGAAGGCCACAAGAAGGTCACCTGGGAGCCTCCTCTTCTCCAGGCTGAACAGCTTTGCTCTGCAGTGGAGCTTCTGGTCTTAACAATAAAGTTTAGGCACTTCACTGATATAAATGAGTAACTCCTTTGGTAATAGTGCTTCTATTGTAGCTTTGGTGTGCTCACTAAAGGTGATTTTTACGTTGCAAATTCTTAATTAATCTTGCCTTTAATAATAGTTGGTAAACAAGTAGGGATTTGTTTCTGGCTCATAACAGAAAAGCAAACCCAATATGAGAATGATAAATATAAGAAAACTCAAGGATGTAAGCAGTGGAATGCATTTTGAATTCTACCCCAGCTTCTCCTACAGCCACTTGGCTTCACTGAGGTTTCTCCTTTCAGAAGGTCTTGACTGGCATCTTAAAAACCTTCCAGCTGAACAGTCTAAAACTGCAGATATGAATAGGAGAATCACACAGGGCTTGGAAGAAACTTTGTGCACATTAGTGTACCTAAAGAAAGCTCTGCTTCCATTTACGACCTTAGCCAGCAGAAAACTTCATGTATATTTATAGCACTTTAGAATGCATGGCCCCTCAGTGGCAGAAAGGCTCAGTGGGAGAATTCCTGGTCTAATAGCACAAGGTCCTAACAGCAACACCTATACCTGGCTGAGGCTGCTAATTGTGTCCCTCTGGAAATGGAGGCCTTGTCTGAGCACATTCAAATTGTCCTGGTCTGCGTATGCCTGCAGCTATTCCAAGCTCATTCCTCTTCATATACGTCCCAAAAATAAATCCAGAGTGTTGCACATCATTCATTTAAAAGCACCTACAGGTGGTAGGCTCAGTTTGTGGATTTGGTAATATGAAGTACTACAGGTAGGGCGTAGCTGATTGCCAGATAGCTCCCAGGTGCAATGTGGGAGTCAGACAATTACCTGCCTCTGCATTTATGCTGTGCACATTAACAGTGCAGGGAAACTCTTCTTACAAACTTTCATCATCCACCTGACCTCAGTCTTAGTGTGGTGGATGCTGCTGTCCTGTGCTGTCCATCCCACCTGAAGAACACATATAGAAACTCTTTACTACTGCTGTTGTTTTCCCACCTCCTTCCTCTGCATTTGCAGCAGAGGACTACCTAAGTAGCTGCACTTCACTTACCACACTAAGCTTACATATATTAAGAAATTCCTTGACAAGGATTTCTGAGATGAAAGAGAGCAAGAGAATACAAGCAGGGATGAAGAGCTCTAGATATGGAGGGACTGCTCCCTGTCATCAGCTGCAGTGACAGCACACTGGCAGCACAGCTGCTACTTTTGAGAAGCACAACTTCCTATCAGTGGTTTCTTTGGCTTTAGAGTTGTTTGGCAAGTGTAAAAGCAGCAGACAAGATAGTGAACTTCAGTAGCTGGATGGTTAAGGTTCCTAAAATCATAGAGTCCCAGAATGGCTCAGGTTGGACAGGACCTCAGAGCTCATCTGCTCCAACCTCCCCACCATGCCCAGAGACATCTCTCAACTAGACTCAGCTGCTCAAGCTGGGAGGAGCAGAATAAAATCCATAATAGAAATGGGAAGTCAAGACTCCAGTAGATGTGGCTTTGGAAAATGAGTGTCTGAAATAATTCAAGAGGGTGAAAGCCCTAAGCTTGGAAGGTCTTAAATTAATCACAGAGTTCCAATCCATATAGGCTGTAACTTCTTTCTTCTCACTCGCCACAGGAGTTCAACATGAAGAGTTCTGCAGGATCTACAGACCTGGCAGTCAGCTGAAGTGTCTCCAGTCCTGATGGACAATGAGTGAGGGTGCCCAGCAAAGCCAGGCTGTGCTCATGTGCCCATCACACCAAGAAATGTAGGCAGGATCCACAGCAAATGCTTGGAACAGGGTCTGAAGCAGTGTTGGTGCCAGGTTTGGCACTGACCTGACCGAATAAGTTTCTGTCACTGTTTTGTTAGTGATAACTTCTCAGGTTTGGTTGCAACTGCAGAGAAAAACCCCAGTTCTGTTTGTTTGGGCTGGAGTGCAGGCATAAAGAGCAGGAACAGTTCAAATTTCACATCATCACAAGTCTGGGTGCTGGGTATTTGGTGGCTCAGGGGTGGTTTTATGTTGGGCTTTGTTTTTTTTTTCTGCCTATGGATTTTACTTGGAGCCTGCAAGGTTAAATTACCTCAAAATCCAACTGCTACAAAATAAGGGATCAGAGAGACACAACTCTGGACTTTTGAACAACTCTGCGGCTCTCTTTGGCTTCTCCTCTGAAATGTTCACCCTCTGCA
The DNA here is from genome assembly GCA_013396835.1 of Psilopogon haemacephalus. NCBI lineage: Eukaryota > Metazoa > Chordata > Aves > Piciformes > Megalaimidae > Psilopogon > Psilopogon haemacephalus. The sequence goes on along the minus strand of VWZI01021156.1, from coordinate 1,040,918 downwards.
TGGTTTCCATAATTGCAATGTTCAATCATCTCATAGATGTTATTTCAGTGTCTTATTGACTGAAATTATGCCTCCTATTCGCATCTGATAATGGTCTTGGTTTTGATTCGCACAATTCAGAGGCTTCACAGCAGCAGCAGCAGGAGAAGCACATTGTAATTATTTTGCCATCCTTTGTTGCTGGTGTCATTTTATCTCTCAGCCCTGCATGCTCTCTCTCTCTTTTATTTTTCACATGCACATCCCATAATATGCTCTTAGTATTAGAAGCAGAGAACTTCATCTAGCAGTTGTGGTGTGGTTAAGAGTTTTGTTATCAGTAAGGACACTTTGCTGGAGGTTTTAACTTTGTCAGCCACGCATCTGGGGCCAGATTCTCTCAGCTGCAGTGGGTTCGTGTCTGGTGCAGCTCAGCAAGAGCAAATGAGGTTCAGACTCATTTCAGAACTGCTGTTCTCCTTTTACCTTCCTGGCTTGCTTTCTCTCTCCCTTCTAGCAAGGAAGAGGATGCACTGAACAGCTTAGGGTGACCTCACAGAAAACTGCACCTTAGTCACAGGAGCTCCCCAATTCATTAGGGACATGGAACTATTGGAGCCAGTCCAGAAGAGGCCACCAAGATGCTGAGAGGGCTGCAGCAGCTCTGCTCTGAGGACAGGCTGAGAGAGTTGGGGCTCTGCAGCCTGGAGAAGAGAAGGCTTTGAGATTGATTCTGTGCTTCTGTGTTCCACAACCTCCCTGGAAGCGTTCAGGACCAGGTTGGACGAGGCCTTGAGCAACCCATTCCAGTGGGAGATGTCCCTGCCTATGGCAGGGGGTTGGAACTGGATGAGCTTTGAGGTCCCTTCCAACCTAAACAGCAGTGTGAGCTCAGCTTAGCTCTTACCACAAGCCTGGGCTACCACCATTGCCAAAAAAAGTTCCTCCTTCCATTCAAGGGAGATTTTCCTCTCCTGTGCTCAGCAGCAAGGGGCCTCGCTAGTGTTCATCAGACCTTTGAGTTGTAAAGGTAAGGACCTTTCCCTGGCCTTACGCAGCTTATCTTGGATTCCATATATTAGTAGTTAAAAGTCCATTAATCCTAAGTGAACCTGCTTTGCTGCAAGCTTTGAAATAGAAAGGGAAGGTAACTGCTGAACAAAACAGAGGCAATCCTCTCCTTACCTGATATTCCCCCTGACATTTCAGCGTGCAGCCTCCCTCAAACACGGGGGCTGCAGCGGCTGAGATAGGCAGATAGAGAGCGACTGAGTCACCTCTGACATTTATTCTCAGCCTTGCAAACAATATTATGCATTTACAGTGCAGTCGTTTTTCTAACTGAATTTATCCTTGTGGACTTTTCCAGCTTTCTTCTTATCAGGTGATAAGACTGTTGTGAGTTTTGCTCACATTTATTTTCCAGTCATGCTTCATAACCACTTGAAGCTTTCCCATGCAGGAGGAAGTGCTTGGTTAGGACACATGGACCAGCTCATCTAACCCTGCCCATGAACTGCAAGGAAGGCCACTGAGTGCTTCCAGTCACTGATGCCCTGGCTTGGCAGCCCATCACTGAAGAAAGCAAACACTGGTGTGTTAAACCCGGTGTAGAGCTGAAACAAGAGTGCATACACTGTGTGAGGAAATTCCAACCCCCTGGTGTAAAATGAATCTGTTGGTTTGCTTCAAATTCCTTCAGAGTGGTAGAGGCAGTCCAGAGGAGGGGCAAAAAGATGACCCAAGAGCTGGAACACCTCTGCCATGAGGACAGGTTGGGGGTGTTCAGCCTGGAGATGAGAAGGCTCAGAGCTGCCTGCCAGTAGCTGAAGGGATCCTGCAGGAAGGCTGCAGGGGCACTGTTCCTGAGGGTGTCTAGAGACAGGCCAAGGGGGAATGGTTTGGAGCTGAGGCAGAGCAGGGTTAGATTGGAGCTGAGGAAGTTCTTCAGCAGGAAGGTGGTGAGAGTCTGGCACAGGCTGCCCAGGGAGGCTGTGGCTGCCTCCTGACTGTGGGTGTTAGGGCCAGGCTAGATGAGGTCTTGGGCAGCTGAGTCTAGCTGAGAGGTGTCCCTGGGCATGGTGGTGAGTTTGGTGTAGATGCTCTCTGAGGTCCCTTCCAACCTGAGCCATTCTAGGATTCTGTGACACAATTGCCAGGTACATTTTGACTTCTGATTAAAAAAAAACTCAATAAACAAAACCACTGTACTGGAAATGAGATTATATTAGCTCTATTTAGACAGAAGTATGAAAGTCTGAGTACTACAGCTCTGATGGCTGACCTGGAATAGAGTTTGAACCCTCAAGATTCCTGGTATAGTTCCAACCAAAAGGCTACACCTTCTCTTTAAGATGCTTTTGCCACCCTGTGCTTCTCTTAAACCCTTTTGATGAGATTGCAGCACAAATGCCACAACTTGATTTTTGTTATTAACTGTATGAAGATAACCAATTTCTGAATTTATGTTCTCAAACATTTTGTGAGGAAACTGCCTTTTGTGTTTTGGTGTGGATTTCATTAGTAAAATGTAGCTCAGCTTCCTCTGAGATTGAAATGAGAGATGAATTAGCTCGTGCTCAGCTAGAGCCCACCATTTGCTAATTCATCTGAGATCAATAATGATGAAATGAATAATTTAGTGAACCACTGTGCACACGTTTCGGCCGCTTCATTTTCTTTCACAAGCTACACCACTTATTTGCAATCATAGACAGCATTTAGAGTGTTAGGGGAAAGGAAGAATTTTTTTTTCCTTTTGTTTTCTTTTTTGCTCCTCAAAAACAGAAAATTAGTTTTGGGGGTCATTTTTGTTTGTCTCAGCATTTTTTGGTCGCTTGCTTTGATTTTTGTGGGGTTTTTTAATTATTATTACTATTATTATGAGGAGGAGGAAGAGGAGGAGGGAGAGGAAGAGGAGGAAGAGGAGGAGGAGGAAAAGGAAGAGAAAGAAGAAAAAGAAGAAGAAGAGGAAGAGGAGGAGGAAGAACAGGAAGAAGAAGAGGAAAAGGAAGAGGAGAAAGAAGAGCAAGAAGAAGAGGAAGATGAAAAAGAAGAAAGAAGAAGAAGAGGAAGAAGAAGGGAAGAGAAGGAAGAAGAGGAAGATGAAAAAGAAGAAGAGGAAGAAGAAGGAGGAAAAGAAGGAGGAGAAGAACAAGAAGAAGATGAAGATGATGACAACTACCGGACTGAAAGTCCTTTGAGAATTTAAAATCTCAATATTTTTTTTTTAAGCCCTTTTTGTTCCTTTTAATTTTTGCTTGACGATGGTTTCTATGCTGCTCATTAAGATGCTGTGCAAATAAGTGATTATGAACAACATATGTGGGGTTGCCAAACATACACTGCTTTACATATGCAAAGTGAGCCCAATGCTACTAGAAAGGTGTCAGACAGATTGATCTTTTGTAGCAAGTCCAAAATGCCTAAAAAAAATTATTTGGACTTGAGTATGAAAAAGCCATCTGTGAAAAGCCAGCTAGGCGAGTGACCTAAATTAAGAGTCACTCTTCTCTCTAGGCATGTGTGTGTGATGCTTCTGTTCAGAGTCATTTTCATCAGTACAGACTGAAAAGATCAATCATCTCCTACCTCTATACCCAATTGCAACCTGAAATGTTTCTCAGCCAAGCTCTCATAACCGATCCTGCAGCCATGGTCAGGCCACAGGAGAAACCCAGCAACTACCCAGCAACTGCTGCCCCTCACCCCCACAACCCAGCTCTTTCCTTTTTGGCTTTTATTGAACATTCCGTCAGAGAAGACAAGGATGGAGCCTTTTGTTTGTAGGGAAGTCACCTCATTGGGTACTTTTTAGCCTACACTGTGAGACCCCACTTCCAATCCTGCCTCCAGTGCTGGTGTCCCCAGCGTTAGAAGGACACAGAGCTGTGGAAGTCAGTCCAGAGGAGGCCACAAAGATGATCCAAGCAAACAAAATACCTGGGAAGAGACAATCAATTTGGCAGTGGTGCTGGTAGCCACGAGGATGTGCTGATTACTTATTAGCAGACTAAGGTGCATAGTTCTGTGCAGTACATTACTTTCTACCCCGACATTCATGCTGTTAATACTGGGTCTAATTGTGCCATTACACTCTCTGCTTGTCCTCAGCCCACAGGGAGTTTTGTCTAGTCCTTTCATTTCCACGTGTCTGCACTCATTTTCTCTTGGGTTACAGAAAGGACAGAGCCAAGATGGCCATTTAGCAGATCCTACTTGCACCTACAAGGGACATTTTCCCTTGGGCTCTCTACAGACAAATTATGACTCAACCATACTACTGCCAAGTTATAAGCAACTTCATTTCAAACCTTGCATGGCCCTTTCTGTGTCAGAGACAAACTCTCTGCTTTGCATTCCCCTACCCCTGTTAGGTGTTCTCAGGTGGAAATCTGAAAGCACATTTCCTTTCAAGCTGAGGTGTGCTGTGGAGGGGTGATGGAAGGAGCCCATGACATGTTTATGGCAGTGGTTTTGTAGAAGCCATTCACCATGCAGCAGCATTTCACACCACTCAGCACTGGGCAGTATATTCTGGAGGCATTTTCATGCCCCTCAGCTGGTTCAGGATTTTTTGGTGTCAGAGAGTTTTCTGCGTGAGGAATTCCTTCCATAAAGCAGCGCCCTCCTCTCCCCAGTGGCAGCGCTGTCAGCAGCCCTATTTGTCAGCCTGACTGAGGTATTTATAAATTGTTTTAGATTTGCACATTAACATGATTCAGAATAACCTTTTACATCCAGTATCAAGAGATATATTCTTAACACAAACAACATCTAATAAATGCATCAAGGCACTTCCTATGCAGCCCCTGGCAATAGGAGGTGATGCCAGAGAGAACGGCTCCATTGCGCTAGCTATAATCTTTTAATCTCCGGTTTTAAAACCTCTATTGCTGCTGCCTGAAAATGTCAGATATCCAACCAATACCCACAGATAGATTGAGATAGGCAGACTTTATAAGTGTCTTGTTTATTTGGGGAAAAATATCAGGGAAATCACTGGGGCGAGAGCTCTTACAAACAGTATTAAAGCAATAAATTTGAACAATTGTAGTGGAAAGATTCCTACATTTGTGTCTAACAAGTTGGGTTTCAGCACTGGTCCTTCTGTGCAACAGCAGGTTAGAAATAAGGCCAATTTGCTTGGCTTCTCAGCAAGATAGAGAGAGTCTGCCGAATTTGCTGCTGTGGTGGATTATTATTTAGCTCTCCCACCTAAAGCTAAGCAGGTAATCCCCATGCCCAGCTGAAACTGTGCTACAGGCCTAACTCAGGACAGGGATGTCTTCCTGGGAGTGATGATGCATTCTTTTTTGTCCCTCTGGCTCTAGTAGCTACCTTGGAAAGATACAGTATTTTTCTCATTTGACCTCACATCCTAAAACAGATGTAGGGAAAGGTTAAGTGACTTTGCTCTGCTCTCCACAGACCCCACCTGCAGCACTGTCTGCAGCTCTGCAGCCCCCAGCACAAGAAGGACATGAAAGTGTTGGAGCCAGTCCAGAGGCAGCCACCAAGATGCTGAGAGGGCTGCAGCAGCTCTGCTGTGAGGACAGGCTGAGACAGTTGGGGCTCTGCAGCCTGGAGAAGAGAAGGCTGCCAGGAGACCTTGCAGTGGCCTTCCAGAATCTGAAGGGGGCTCCAGGCAGGCTGGGGAAGGACGATTGACAAGGCCTTGTAACAACAGGATGAGGACTGTCAGAGAGGAGATCAAAAGTGGACATTAGGAGGAAGTTGTTTGCAGTGAGGGTGGTGAGACCTTGGCACAGGTTGCCCAGGGAGGTTGTGGAGCACAAAATCACAGAATGTGATTGAATCTGTGATTCTCTGAATCTGTGAATCACATTGGGTACTTCTGTGCTCCACAACCTCCCTGGAGATGTTCAGGACCGTCTGGTTGGATGAGGCTTTGAGCAACCTGTTCTAGTGGGAGGTGTCTCTGCCTACAGTGGGGGGTTGGAACTGGATGAGCTTTGGAGGTCCCTTCCAATCTAAACCATTCTAGGATTGTATGATCCTATGATTATAGTGTACTTTCTCATGGGTTAACATATCTGTGTTAAAATCAATCTCCAGAGGATAAAAATGTTGAGATTTTAAATAATTATTCAATATGCAGTGAGGACTTCAATAGCATTGCATGTGCTTTAGCAGCTTAGTGACAGACTCCCTGAAATGCATTGACATAATTTATGCCAGAATTCATGACACTGTCACATATCCTCCATGGGATCTGAGCAACACCTGGAAGTAGCTGAAAATAGCTTGAATAATTTTTTCTTTTTTTCAGAGGATTAAACAACTATGAGGAAGAATCAAACCTATTTGACTATCTTACTGTTTTCTGGAGATGCAGGCTTTTAAGGTACAAACTACTTTTAAGGTTCATTCAGAGTACTATGATCAATTCAGCTATCAAATTAATAGGACTTAGACAGCCTAAACACTGCAAAATACAAGTCCTAAACTACTTGAGTTGTTGGAGGATCTGCTCTGCTGAGTCAGAATATATTGCTTGTGATTGTCAAACATGATTTCTATTTTTTCCACCAAAAAAAAAAAAAAGTACAGTATTTGATGGCCTTTCTAACCAGGGATAACTCAGACAAAACTCTGTCAAAACTTCAGAGCAGGCCAACTAGTGGTAGGATTCAGATGCCTCTCAGTCTCACCAGGGAATTGGCTTTTGCTTGCTAATTGCTTTGGTCTCCTTGATATGGTTCCTGCTGTGCTGCTTATAAGCCTGACTGATATGGTAGAAATGCCTTCTAAATGACTTCCTTATCAGCGACAAATTCTTTTAGCTCCCTGGAGGAGGAAGGAAGAGAGTTGTTTTATCCTCTTTTGGTAGGATATGAAGATTACTACTGCTTTTCCAAAACTGTGCACACCAACAGACCATGATGTTGATCTCGGGGCAAAAACTTCTTGCAGTGCTATTTCCTGCACAGAGAATTGTTGACTCTGCCTCTGACTTAGATCCCTTGGACAAAAGTGTTCTGAAAAATTCCTGCCTGGTAGAGATGTTGCTAATTCCTTGTCTTGCCGTTAGTAAAGGAAATTGTAAAGGAACAAAGTAGAAAAGAAAGGCAGTGAGGGAAGCAGGTGCAGTGGAAAGGGAGAGGGACAGAGGATTTTCAGCAGCTTTGAGGAACATTAGGTGAGGAAATAGAATGAAGAGAAGGAAGTGCACTAAAGTAAGCAGCCATCAAGTCGGAAGCAGTGCAAATGTAAACTTCAGAAACCCTTCCTCCTTAGCCATCCCTTTCTCCCTTTATGGTGAATCCTGACTTCATCCTTCTCCAGGCTGTTTTGGCTATTGTCCTACTCTCTCACTAATGGATTTCATTGCATTTCTTTACTTCCTCAGCCTTTGTTGTTCTCTGTGTCCTGTACTAAATCGAAGAAAACCCTGTGCAATCTCCTAGATGATCATGACATTACATACACACACACATATATATATATATGTATGTATGTATATACCTTTTTTTTTTTTTATTATAGGAACATCCAAATTTGAACTCTCCAGGTGTGACAATGAAGCTCCAGTTTTGAAATAGTCTATATACTGGCACTGGGAAATACCTGTGCCTTGGTTTGATAATAACTGGGAATCTAAAAAGCAAAAGTCAAGGTTGTGAGAGATCAAAAGATGAAGTTGTTAATTGTTCTTAAAGTCACCACTACACTACAACAGCAGCAGAAGTTCTTACAGGTGGTTTATGATGCCTTCTGTAGCCACCTTTGAGGAAAAGCATTTGACATTTGTCAATGCTGTCTGGTGGCCAGAAGCAATTTGTAGGAGCAAAGAATGTGTCCAAAGAAGAGGTTTTCAGTGGTTTAGCACTGCAGCCAAACGCAAAGGGAGCACTCTGGTGCTAGGTACAAACAGTGACAAGACTGGAAAGGATTTACCGAAGCCTGCTGCTTCCTAATCCATATGCTTATGAAATAGAGTCCTCTCCACAAGCTCCAGCACTATCCAGTTAGACCTTTTGGGCTGCACCAGAGAAAAATGTCTTTCCTCTCGCGGCACAAATGTTTCCATGACAGATGTGCATTTTTTGTGGTTCCATACCCTTAGCTCAGGTAGTTCTCTCCCACCTGTGGTCTTTACTTCCCTGCTGTCGCAGCCAAACATTCCTTCCAGCTCCGAGCTCCAGACCCTGCAGCTTGACTTGAAATGAGAATCCCTTATAGCTCTGATAAGGAATTGAGTTTTCAGACGTGAGCAGTACTGATTACCTTCAGCAGAGGTCAGTGGTGCAGTTTGGTGTGAGATCGATTGTTCCCGAAGTGCCCTGAGATCCAGCTGCTCCAAGCTGCTTCCCTAAAGCAGGTGGCCCTAATGCCGCTTGCCTTTCAGAGCTGTCAGGGACCAACAGCCACAAACTCAGCACGCCAGGGTTTGCTTCTCTTCAGTTAAAAGGGGTTGGAAGATTTAGTAACAGGAGAAAAATACCAGAAATTTCAGGCATGCTCTGTTTCTATGGCATGTACCTAAGCTGCCAGACTAGACATGGAATCATAGCATCAGCCAGGTTGGAAGAGAGCTCCAAGCTCGTCCAGCCCAACCTAGCACCCAGCCCCAGCCAATCAACCAGACCATGGCACTAAGTGCCCCACCCAGGCTTTGCTTCAACACCTCCAGGGATGAGGACTCCACCACCTCCCTGGGCAGCCCATTCCAATGCCAATCACTCTCTCTGGCAAGAACTTCCTCCTAACATCCAGCCTAGACCTCCCCTAGCACAACTTGAGTCTGTGTCTCCTCGCTCTGTTGCTGGTTGATGCTCACAATTTGTTTTCTCTATGTTCACCTATCAGCTCCAATCCAGTTAGCTGCAGCATGGTAACAATGCAATGCTTGGCAATTATTACACAACCCTACATAAGAACTGAATTGTTCCATGGACCTCTAACAATGGAGTTCACCAATGGAAATCCATAATAAGTGCACTGAGGACACTGAATTTACTCCAGTGTGCAAGCAGTATGAAAGAAGAGTGTGACACCTCTGACAGGGAGTATGTTACCAGCAGGCATCCAAGCCCCTGGCAGGGGCTGCAGGTATTAGTGTCTGTATTTTACAGGAGGAAAAGAAATTATCCCAGTGAAGAAACAAGCCTGTGGTATAAATGGGACCTGATAGCAGATCTGATCCATCAGTCTGCAGGGCTGCCATATGCAGTGTCCCGTAGGCTATGCCAGCTCTGCAAGCTAACTGTTAGAGGAGAAAACAACGACTGCAATCACCACAGCCAGAGGTCTTAAAGAGAAAAATCTAAATAAAATATATTATAGTAATAAAACAAATTAGCAGCTGTTATCCTGAGGCAACAGTAATGAAGCCCTCACAAAACATGCCTTTATTAGAAGTAGTAACAGTAATCATAAGTTCAAGTTTAACTAAGTGAGCCATTAAAAGTGGAATGCTGGAATGAACTGAGGCAAACGACAAAGTAAAACATGCCTGGGGCTATGAACAGGTTTTTAATTTGTTTAACTTCCATCTCACTGGTGTCTGGCTCTAAAAAATGATGTGACAAAAAAGACTCCTTGCTGCATTCTAGTCTGAATGCTAAATAAATTAGTAGTAGGAGCAGCAGCAGCAGCAGTACACCCGGCCCGGACACCTCCCACAGTGCCAGCACCACTGCTCCTCTCTGGCTTTGTGCTTTGGCTTGCCCTTGTGCAGAGGCTTAGGGAATCACTGCGGTGCTGAGCAGCCAGGGAGGTGTGTGCCACTCCTCTGCACATGCACCCACAGAGACATCACTGAACTTTATCAATATGTGCAAGGCAGAGTGGGAAGGATGCAGCCAGGCTCTGCTCAGGAGTGCTCAGTGACAGCAGAAGGGGCACTGGGGGCAAGCTGGAGCAGAGGAGGTGCCACGGGAACAGAAGGGAAAACTTTCCCTGTGAGGGTGGCAGAGCCCTGGAGCAGGCTGCCCAGAGAGGTTGTGCAGTCTCCTTCTCTGGAGACATCCCAAACCCACCTGGATGTGCTCCTGTGTGCCCTGCCCTGGGTGCTGCTGCTCTGGCCATGGTTGGACTGGATGAGCTTTCGAGGTCCTTCCAACCCCTGACATTCTGTGGTTGTGTGACCTGTATCTCTTGGATACCAACCAGGCATGGGCCATGAGAGCTGCCTTAGAACTGCTCTAGGATGTTCTCAGGACCTGTGATCTCAAACCAAGAAGGGAGCAGAACACCAAAGTAGCTTAAAGGCACATTCCTCAAACTTCTCCAGACCACAGCTCAGTGCAGAACTTCTATCTCAGCTACCTTTGGGCTCAAATGGCACAGGCATAACAGAACCCCTGCTTGGCCCACATTTATTTCCCTTATTTTAACTCAAGAGTGGACTTAACTCCTATAATCCTATTTAGTTCTTGTGAAAATACATTTTCCTCTTTACCAAGATGTTAATGACAAATAGTGCCAGAGGATGAAGGTAACTATGCTTTGCATGTAGCAGTCATAAAACTACTTTAAATATTGTAAACAGCATTTTCCATCAGCAGCCATACCGAAGAAAGTTAACTAGGGAAAAAAAATGCCAAATTACTTTCAAGGGTTTACTGAAGGCAAAAAATTGCGTTTTCTAAATCAAATTCCTTAAAAATGCTGACTTAGTTTCTAAATAATTTTCTCTACTTATCTACTGAGTTTCTCCTTGCTGTGCTAGAAATTGTACAGTGAGCTTTATATGAACTGTGAAAATGGATTTGTGATTTCTAAGCTAGCAAATCTAAACCAAAAGAGTGGCTCTGATTTAAAAAAAAACCAAAACCAAACACCACCAGCAAAGGGCCCTGCATGGACAGCTTCTGGTGCTCAAAAACAACAATCTAAATTGGACCAGTCCAAATCTGATTATTGCAAACATCATTACAAAATGGACATTTATAATTGGTCAATTGACTTAGGTGGTCAGGGAGGTGGTTTCCTCTTGTGAAGAATGGCAATACTACTCTAAATGTAAATAACTTCACTGAAATCCTGTTCTGTCTGTGCTACCAGGGGCTACAGAGGAAACACAGAAGCAAAACCTGGGAAGAAAAAAAAAAGGGGGGGGGGGGAAGGAAAAAAAAAAAGNGGGGGAAAGGAAAAAAACTAAGAATTTTTTTTTAAAAGAGAAAAAAAATAAAGAAAAAAACCCAAAACAACTGATTAGAATAATTTAATAATAATAGGATAACTAGGATAATTAAATAAAACGAGAGAAGACCCAGAAGGACCTCAGAGCTGCCTGCCAGTACCTGAAGGGATCCTGCAGGAAGGCTGCAGAGAGACTTTTCATGAAGGTGCCTACAGACAGGCCAAGGAGGAATGGTTTGAAGCTGAGGCAGAACAAGGTTAGATTGGAGCTGAGGAAGAAGTTGTTCAGTAGGAGAGTGGTGAGAGTCTGGCACAGGCTGCCCAGGGAGGCTGTGGCTGCCTCCTGCCTGAAGGTGTTCAAGGTCAGGCTGAATGAGGTCTTGAGTCTAGTTGAGAGGTGTCCCTGGGCATGGTGGGGAGGTTGGAGGAGATGATCTCTGAGGTCCCTTCCAACCTGAGCCATTCTAGGACTCTGTGGTTCTTTCAGTGAAGGCTGATTTGCAGCTGCTCTGGATATGCATTTCTCTTCACTCTGGTTTGGTTTTAGGGCATTCTGCGAGATGTTGATTACAGCCTTAGACCTGAGGTGAACTTCTATGCAAGTACTCAAATTGCTATAGTAAAATTGAGTGTGCACAGTCTAAGAAACAAAGATAGTCCAAATGGATTTGATCAATAGTTCTTCTTCAATGTTTTTTCTATTTCTAATGGCATCCTCTATGAGGCTTTTCAAAGGAAGTTCCAAGTTGGAGAATTATTCTCCAGAGGAAAGTTCTTCCTAACTTCCTAAGCAAATGCTCACTGTGCCCTGAGGAACCTCTGCATTTCTTTTCCAAAAATATGATTTTATATCCTATCTAAAGTAACTATGGATGTTCTCATTATCCTTACAAAGGTTTTAATCCTTTTTTAATTCCTGCTAAGCCCTTGGTCTGAATGCTACATTGTGACAATGGCTTCTAATAAGGTATTATTGTGTCTCTGACTCTTTCAAATCCCTCTTAGCCCATGTTTCCAAAGTGCATGTCACCTGCCACGTTATTGCCCTGCAGGATTCAATGGAAGAGAAGGTCTGTCTCATGGTTGGCTAACCTCCTGACTCTTGCCCATTTACAGATGCATTTTTCTTTTTTTTTTTTTTAAACAATTTTAATTGTTTAAAGAGAGGCAAATTCAGTGATTGAAATATTAGCTTGCTTGACCAATATTTCTTTGTCATGCAGCTTCTGCCTAGATCATAGACTCACAGGATGTCAGGGGTTGGAAGGGACCCAAAGAGTTCATTGAGCCCAAGCCCCCTGCCACAGCAGGACCAGACAATCTAGCTTAGGGCACACAGCAACACATCCAGACAGGCCTGCAAAGGCTCCAGACAAGGAGACTCCACAACCTCTCTGGGCAGCCTGTCCCAGTGCTCTGGGGCTCTCCCCAGCAGATCTCTGTCTCTCATGGACTGGGGAGCCCAAACTGGACACAGTATTGCAGGTGTGGCCTCAGCAGGGCAGAGCAGAGGGGCAGGAGAAACTCAATGGAACAAGTTGCTAGTGTTGGATGCAGGCTTGTGTTTGCTGCCATCCAGAGCAGCACAGCAGTGGAGCTTCTCCAGGAAGCATTGTGAGTATCAAGAGGTTAGTTGATATTTTCTCTAAGTGTACCACTTCTCCCGTGGATGCTCCAAAGACTGCAGGGCTGCTGTTGTACAAAGCACTGAGCCTTTGCCCTTGTGTGCTGTGTTGGTGGCAAGAACTGAATGCTTTGTTGAATGCTGTGCTGAGTTCATTTGGACCGTGGCTGGATTAGCCACCTGGTGATGACTGTTAGGGGAAATGGAGCTGTCTGATGGCCACTAAAAGGGTCACACAGCCACAAGAGTTCAGACCATCCGAATTAAAAACTAAAGGGACCATCCAGAGGAGGCCACCCTGACACCTCTCCTCTTAGCTACTTTTCTTCATGGCAGCTACAGATCAGATATCCTATGAAATAGGTGAGTCATTTTATGCATGAATAGTACTTTTTTTTCTTTAGTAAGATTCATATTAAAGGGGGAAAAAAAGGTCTTTGTTCCCCTAGGTAAAGTCAAACAGGGCATACTTCCCATTTGGCCTTTTCCTAGTTACAGTGATTTAGTGAAATCATTATTTTAAGTAAAAATTCTTATTAAATACTGCATTTATATTGCAAGGATGGCTCCTATCTACACCTTTAAGCAGCTTCATTACATTGTTAGTTCTGCTTTGTCAGTATTTCTGTGTTAAACTGTTCATATGACTAATTAAAATGTGATTCTCAATTCCACTTGTTATTGCTTCTATTATCTTTCTTATAACACACTGACATAACATGTTTATGGGTTCTCTAAGCTAATCTAATTTAATATTTTGCTTGTAAGTGAAATGTCCCTGCCTAACAACAGCTGCCCTTGGAATGCTGATTTAATAATAAAACAAAAAAAAAATTAAAAATTGGTTAGGCTGATAATTGTTACCTCCTTACCACCAGCCCAGGCAAGACTTCCCAGGGATGGCTCACTCCAATGGAGGTGTCAATTCATGTTACAGGAAAGAAAAGAGTGTTCTACACTGGAACCAGTTCCAGGGCAAAAGGAAAACAAGCTTAGACAGGAAACGTCTGCTGCTATGTCATGGCACTTGGGCTATGGAAAAGCAGATACAGTGGTAAAGTCTCTCTTCTTCTTGGAGGATATTAAATATATTAAATATAACATATTTCATAGCACCCTAGAATGGCTCAGGTTGGAAGGGACCTCAGAGATCATCTTCTCCTACGTCCTCACCAAGCCCAGGGACACCTCTCAACTAGACTCAGCTGCTCAAGGTCTCATCCAACCTGGACTTCAACATCTCCCAGGGAAGAGGCAGCCACAGCCTCCCTGGGCAGCCTGTGCCAGACTCTCACCACCCTCACGCTGAATTACTTCTTCCTCAGCTCCAGTCTAACCTTGCTCTGCCTCAGCTTCAAACCATTTCCCCTTGACCTGTCTGCAGGCACCTTCATGAAAGTCTCTCTGCAGCCTTGCTGGAGGATCCCTTCAGGTACTGGCAGGCAGCTCTGAGGTCCCCCTGGAGCCTTCTCTTCTCTAGGCTGATGAAACTCAGCTGCCTCAGCCTGTCCTCACAGCAGAGCTGCTGCAGCCCTTGGACCATCTTTGTGGCCTCCTCTGGACTCACTCCAACAGGTCTGTGTCCTTCTGATGCTGTGGACACCAGAAGTGATCCAACCATGGTCAAAAATGTGAAATAAGCAGGAGTGTTTTAAGAAAACCAAAACACTTGATTGACTGATGAGCCTAACACCAAAAGAGCCACGAGTGGATCAGCAGATGCTTTCCCTCCAAGGAAAAGTGCACTTTATGACAGGCTCTTTCCTGTTCTCCACTTTTCCCAACATAAGCACAGAATCACAGAACTTTAGAGGTTGGAAGTGACCTGCAGAGATCATCGAGTCCAAGCCCCCTGCCAAGGCACTATCACCCAGGGTAGTTCGCACAGGAATGCATCCAGGCAAGAATGGCAAATACAAGATCTTGGCAAGAAGCTGGCTGAAGACATGAGGAGATGATAAATGGTTAACTTGGGCTTTCCTAGCTGTGTGCCTAATTATTGCACCATACAGCATTTTGAAAACAAAAGCTGAGTGCAGATATTGCCAATTAACCCTCCCATCTGAGAAGGAAAACTGCACGGTTAAGAGAGGACTGCGTAGTCTTAGTAACTGCATGCTCAACGTCACAGTCTGCTGTCACCATGAGGAGAAATTCTCTAATTAGGCAGGGTTTGAAAAGCAGAGGTGTGGAAGGTTAGACAGGAAGAAGCAATTTTCTAACATGACATCATGAGAAAATGACAGGATTTAGACAGCCTCCAGCAGTCCATATGGCTGGACATGTGATGTTCTCCATGGGGAATTTTGTCTTCTGTCCCAAGTTCATCTGTACCAACAACAACAGCCATAACAGACCATCAGAAGACAACTTGCTGCCAGCCCTGCACAGGCACAGCATGAATGCTTAGTGTTTAGCCTGGCATGGACAAGGTTCTTGAAGAGCATTTTGGGTGTCTTACATCAAGAAAAGGAGGTAAATCTGCAGTGGTTTATCATCATCATCCAATCCCAGAATGGCTCAGCTTGGAAGGCACTTCAGAGATCATCTACTCCAACCTCCCTACCATGGGCAACACTTGGCTGCTGGAGACCTCATCCAACCTGGCCTTCAACACCACCAGGCAGGAGGCAGCCACAGCCTCCCTGGGCAGCCTGTGCGAGAGTCTCACCACCCTCCTACTGAACAACTTCTTCCTCAGCTCCATTCTAACCCTGCTCTGCCTCAGCTGCAAAGCATTTCCCCTTGTGCTGTCTCTGGACACCCTGCAGCCTTCCCGTGGCGTCCCTTCAGCTATTGAAAGGTAGCTCTACCTTTTTTTTAACACCTGGTTTTTTGAAGATCACGTCACAGAAATTTGATTAGTTTTGGCTCGCTAATAGAAGGTCATGTTATAAAGCAGTGAAATCTGATTTTCGTTCACAAGGCTACATAAATAAAGGTAAGAGTAGAGGGAAAGGCACAAGGTGGATTCGTTCATGATGAAATTTGGCTGATGCTTTCCACTAAGACGCAGAGAAAAGCTCATTAATTTATAAAAATGTCTTCCAATTGTAGCTCACTAATGGACATGGAGTGTAGAAACCTCTAAGCCAAGGCAGTTTGTGTGGAGCTGTCTAAAGGCTGGCTTCAAACACATCATACCAACAAATGCCATGATCAAGTGTCACGGAGGGACAGATGATCACTGTATTTCTGCTTAATCAGAACCAAGGGCTTTGATTTAAACATCTATTTTAACCAGATTATGCTAAACCATTGTGTTCTTTTGCCACCAAAATCTTCCTATCTGATCTCCTATGCAAAACATCAGAGCCAGCATGTCCAAACCAAGAACATCTGCTTTGAGCCGGCCAAGATCACTGCTGCTGTTCTCAGAACTACAGGGAACTTTTGCAATATACACCAGAAAGCAGGAGTCTGCAGTCCTAACCTTTGCCTTAGGAGGAGTAGATCTTACCACAGCTCAGGACTTCAAATCCAGACTTCCAGCAGGAACTTGATTTATTAAAGAGGCACTGAAAAGTTTTTATTTGTTTTCAAATTCAGTGGAATATGGATATGGAATAAAGCAGCTACTCTGAAAGGGCTGTGGCTTCAGACCATATTACCCTGTGGGTTTCATTAACTTGTCCTGGATTTGTTGAGCCATGGTGTGTTCATCTGACAGACTCTATACATCTAGCAGTCTTTGTTAGAAATGCTTATACAGATTCCTATGCGTTACAGAACATTTTCAAGAGAGATTTTTCCTGGCCTGAATAAGGCATTCTATTTTACCCAGATAAAATAGCTGTGTCTGAAAGGCAGAATGCTGCAAGCTGTAATAGCATATCTAAGTGGCTCTGAGAAAAGAGCTCATTAATTTGTAGCTCAGGCTCATTTTGCACTGAAATATTCATGTGACATCTGAAGGTGTTGTCAGTTAAACATCTGGCTTGCAAACAGAGATCCCCACTCCCCTATGATTCTTTACATGCTCAGCCTGGTTTGATGACACCCTTCTGCTTTGCTGCTGTGCTGTAGATGCATTGTCAAGGATGATGAGGGTTTTCAAAGCAAAACAGCTCTTGTAGTGCTATAGGCCAACTTGTTTAGCCTGCAGCGTGTCTGCAACGTGAGGTCGATCATCACTTCTCACAAAGCAGTGCCTGGTGGCTCTGGGTTGCATTCGCACATATTTCAGACTGGTCTGGGTACTGAAATAAGTAGTAAGTAACCTTGAGGAGAAATTGTCTTACTTGGTCTGCTGCTGCACAGCCTGCTGCAGCTCATCACTTTTGGCTGGAGATATGTGCCAAAAAAGAAAACAGCTGCAGGTCTCAGCCACCTGTGCCTGAAGTGCCTGAGTTATGGCATGGCACTGTTGCCATCACTGTTGCCTGCCCAGCTGGATGGGTGTGCAGATCTGAAGCAAACAAAAGGGACAAACTACCTCAGCTCAGCCCTAGCTGCAAAGCCACTGCTGCTGCTTTTGCTCTTTCTTTATGTTCTTTGCTACACCTTGCTGAGTGACCTTAAAGCCAGATTTAGGTTTTGCATGGTCTGTCTGCTCTGACCAGGCTGCTCTGGGACTTCACATGTACGCTGCACCATGTCCCACTGAGAAGTACTGCAATGCCCTGAGGTATTTCATGGACACATCTGAGAAGGTAGAGGTATCAACATCTCACCCAGCCATCTAGACTCTGCTTTTGGTCCTCATGACAAATTAAAAAGAAGGAAGCAGGGGAATAACTTCACTGCATCTTTTATGTCTTCTGATGCCCCAGGCTCATCTAATCAAATGATTTCTTTCAAGTATAAAACTATTTCTTAGTTCCTGCATTTGCATTGTTTCCAACATCACTAACAACAGATTTCTAACTCTGCCCCAAGTCACTGAGCATTTTTTTCCTGTGATGAGGAATCCCATAGAACAAAAGAAATTAATTTATACTATTCAGTAATTCATCCCAGAAGGAAATTTTGGGAGGATGTTCAGTTGTTAGGTACATTTTCAGCTCTATGCTTTGACTTCTCAGGCCTGCTAATAGTTGCAGCAAGGGTGTGCTTATTTTTGGCTTTGGAAATGGACAATCTTTCCAGTGAGGAACAAAGACATAGGTGTTAATGCTTGATCTTGGCAGGCAGAAGGAGGGAGCAGCCCACTGAGCCTCACAAGGGCAGTGGAAAATTTGGCAGTGGAAAGAAACAGAGATTTGGCAGAGGGCAAAACCCAAAGAGATTATACTTGCAGCGCAGTGTAAGAGGGATGCAGCACTCTAAAAACCACACAAACCAGACACACAAATCCCTTAAAACTGCTCTGCCTTGGCTTGAAAGGGCACTCAGGACTTCTGCAGCACCTTGGTGCATATGTGTGTGCCAGCATTACCCATGCACGTTGGTGCTTCCTCCAGGAGGTACCCTGGGAGGCCCCTGCCAGTACTGAGGGCCTCTTCTGTACACAGCAAGAAGACATGGCCTGTTGGAAGCCTGCCATCAGAGGAATTCATCTCCTAGACCTTTGGCCTTCTGAGGGCTTTCAGGTAGTTGTATAGTGGGTCACATCCCAGTCTCTTAACCAGAGCAACTGGTGATCCAAAGCCCTGCTCAGCAGGCTGCCTGTGCGACTTCTGAGTTTCACATGTCTGATGTATGCCACTGTTTATGATGGGAAACCTCAAATGATTAAAGCTGGCCCTAGCTCCAGCTCTGCTAACCAGGTCTTCAAAGAACAGGTGTCATTATTGTGTCTCTCTTGGTGTCCTTCCTGCTGCCAGTCCACTCTCAAAATGGGCAGGAGCAGTTAGATGTAAAGCAGCAGCTGCTTCCCAGCCCCTCTAAAGTGGTTACTGCTCTGCAGGCTCTTGAGTGGATAGGCTTGTGCAAAACTACCTGAAAAATCAAAGCCAGGAGACAAAGTTCACAGTCTAGAGGTTCTTTGTGTCCTTCCTGACTTGCAATTTTTGGGAGAGTCAGCAAAACAGATCTGAGGGATAGTCTGGCCTTAGGCAGATGGATGCTGTTGGGTGTAAGTCAAGTGTGGGGCTCATCCCTCTCCTCCAGTCTCACACTGCTCCTATGCTGGTTTTGTGCCCTGTGTGAAGGGTGAACCAGCAGTTGTCTTACAGGTGTGTCTCTGAAACCAGGAGTGCTGGCAGCAGCAGAGAGCTTGGGGATGCCTGCTCATTGAAATGAAACCTCTGCAACTCTGTGTGCTAGGAGAGGAGGGAGAGCTTCCCTTCCAGTGTGCCTGGTGACTTTGCTTGCCTTCTCCTCCTCACTTTCTGGAAAGGAAACAGTGCCACTGAGCTGCAGAGCTGCACTGGGGGAAGGAGGGGGAAGGCTGGTGGCAAGCTGTGCTGCTGACACAGTGTCACAGTGTAATGAGGCATGGTGCACCGTGCCAGCCATGCGGCAAGCCTGGCAAGTTTCTAATAGCTTGGTTAAGCTGCCCTGAAGAATTTAACTGCACGGGAAAGGGTTTTATAGTCTTCTTTTGCTGATAGTGGTTGGAACTGGGTTGCACAAGCACAACAATCTGGGGACTTGCCATGTTGTCAGCGGGGTTTGGTACATCACCGTGCTGCACAGCATCTCTCAGAAGTCAGCACTTTGAGGCTGGCTCTATTAGAACGTTTCACATTAACACAAGAGTGTTACTGTTGTACAGGAGAAGGGTGGGTTTCTGGCACCACCCCAGGATTCATATTGCCAGCTGTGTCTCCAGCTTCGGAGATTTCCTGCGTGCTCTCTATTTGCTGTTAAAGGGTAAAATATTCCTTGGAAATTGTTTACCAGTTACATTCTGCCATTTCAAGTCAGGAAGTGTCTTTAACACAGCATATTTCATGGGAGCGTTTCCTAAGTGGTATTAATCAAAGATGTTCCAATATGTGCCAGCTGTCTACAGGCACCACATTGTAGTGTGGGGGAAAGCTGCAAGAGCCAGAGGAACTTACCTAGGATCAGACTGAAGGTAACATCACAGCCAAGCAGGGGGAGAAGTGCTGGGTTTTCATGCCAACCTCCTCTGGCACCTTCTCGACTTTACAGCCCTCCAAGAGCTCATCTGCTGGGGACAGGAGCAGTGCCTGTGGCCCCTCCATCCTGGGACCCATATGTGCCTTATGGGAAGGCAGTGAGGGGCAGTGGAAAGCCTCTTGGCTTCCACACATCCACCCTTTGTTTCAGCTGTCTGTGCTTCAGCTTCTTCTCCTGGGGGGGAAAAAAAAAAAAAGAGCACAATTTGAGTGCTGAATGTAGAGTTTGATATCGCCAAAAAGGTTCTGAGAGCTCATCCTTTATTCCCTTTTGCCAGGCAAGGGAGAAGCTGTTTCTGTTTAATTGTTAGTGCCTGAGAACTCAGTTGGCCCTGTAGGGCTGGATACAGAGAAAGTGCATGAGCCTTGCAGTATTACATGGATAAAACACCACAACAACATCAGCTGGCAGACACGGTAGAAGTACAAAGGATTATTAATTGTTACTTTACAAGGGTATCTGGAGTAGTTTCGGTTGTTCAATTTATTTAAATAGTTTTCAAAGTGAAAAGCATTACATAGGGGATGGGAATTATTGTCCTTACACTTCAGGCCAGCTAGGAAGATTATTTAAAATTTAATTTGATCAGCAGCCTAGCCAGGGAGGATGGCACAGAGCAAAGCATTCTGCTCTTACATGTGGTCCCTCTGAGTTTCATACACCCAGGAGAAAAAATCAACTGCTTATGCAGGCACAATTACACTTGTACAAACTCATTTCCACATCCAGAGGCAGCAGGAGCAGGTGGTTGATGTAACTGCAGCACAGGAGGCTCTACCTCAACACAAGGGGAGATTTCTTGACTGGAAGGCTGCCCAGAGAGGTTGTGGAGTCTTCTTCTCTGGAGCCTTTCAAGGCCTGTCTGGATGTGTTTCTGTGTGCCCTGAGCCTGTCTGGTCCTGCTGTGGCAGTGGGGTTGGACTGGATGAGCTCTTTGGGTCCCTTCCAGCCCCTGACATCCTCTGAGTGCTGTCAGGGAGCAGCAAGGTTGGGCTGCTCCCAGAGCAAAGGGAGCTGGGTGGCAGGTGACAGCCAGGCAGTGCCCTTACCTGCCAGCGAAGCTGTCACAGGGTGCCCAGGCCAGAGGAGCAGAGCACCCAGAAACCCTGAGCAGAGCCAGACAGCAGCCCTGGTCACTAGAGAAGTGCTGGGAGAGAAAGCAGAGCCAGCAAAGAGCAGGGCATCCTCCTCATCTGGCTCATCTGTCAGCGCCCTGCAAGCTGTGGTCTACAGAAGCCTGAGATCTGTGGGAGGTCCTGGTTGCTTACTCCATAGCTCTGATGCCAAAAGTCTGGTCTGAGCTGCAACTTAATCCCAAAGCTGCCAAACTCTGTAAGCAATGTCTCTTCCTTTAGGTTACACAGCTCTTTAGAGAGGTTTTTCTTGCATGGCCATTAATACCTTGGCATCCGGCTTACACCTCGTGGAGAAGAGCTTGGCTTTTTTGTGCTCTTTCTATCAGGTAGAGCCTTTGATGCATTGCTGGTGCATGTAAGATGCATTTCTGGATTCCTACACTGTGTGTAGGTCAGAAGGCAGCACTCCTAATCCTTACACTTCCTTTTTCTCTTCAGATGAGAGTACTTAGAGAGCCAACCAACCTTGAGAGGAAGGATGTTGAGCCCATACCCTGTACTCTATGCCAGAAATGGCAGATGCTTTGGAAGTTCCTCAGGCACTAAGGAAAAGAACCTCTGTGTCCTGGGAAGTATTGTACCAGCTGGCACTGGAAGTGCTGCCCACCAAAAGCAAGTCTGAGTTTGCCCTGCACGATGAGGTTCTGTTTGTATCAAGGCACAGACTCTCGTTGCTCTCTGATGTCCAAACTCCAGTGGCAATGCTGAGAGGCAGGGATTCCCACTGAAACACAGCAAGGATTCCACAAAGCAAGGACTTCACAGCATCAAGTCCTTCTGCTTTGACCAGGAAGCTTTCTCTCCACTTGTAGCCATTCCTTGGAAAGAAAGCATCACTGCATTATTTGCACTTCTCCTGCTTCGTGTGTGCTGTGTGTAATTGAGAAGGTTAACCTGTAATGACGAGGGAGCAAATACATCTGTCTCACCACTTGACCACTGACAGCTCTGGCTGGTGATGAAATCCAATCTACAAATTAATTGTGCACTTTAGCACCGCACAGGTTGCTATTAGGAATCTCACTGCTGCTGCCCATAGAGGCTGCAGTCAGTTTTTAGTACTTCTTAGTGAGTGACTAAGTGCTCAAAGCCAGAAGCCACACATTTCCAGTCATCTGCCAGATCTCACTGCTCACAGGTGTGCAAATGCAGAAATTGGTAGCTTCCCATTCCCTTGTTGCCACCTTGCCTGAATTCCCCTGCTAATCCAGTGAGAGGATGCAGCCTGCACCTAGACTGCAACACCTACAGCAAGGAGCCCCGTGGCTCTGGTCCAAGCTAACAACATTTCTGTCTTTATTATTGCTTCCAGAAGTGTGTCACTTCTCCAGCTACCCATTGACAGGTCATGGCTGTGGCACTGCCCCTGCACAGCTTTGCTCTCCCTGTCTGTAAGGGCTCACACAGGCTGTCTGTCAGGCACGAGATGTAACCAAGACAAGAGAGACGAATGAGGGGGAAAGCTGAAGCGTGAGAGCTGCTGGCAGAATAGCAATTCCCTTCGTTTGTAGCTAATCAATCTGCAGCACCAGGACTCTGTCCTCATCCTCCTTTCTCTCTGTACTAGAAATCCCACCCCTCCCAGTTGCAACAAATGTTGAATTAATTGTATGTGCAGCTGCTTTCTAATGGAGGGGTAAAGTCACCTCTGGGGAGGAGGTCTGGGAATGGTAATTTATCTTTTGTTAGTTTTTTTTTTTTTGTTTTTTTTTTTTGCAGTTACTGTTGGTTGCCTGAACAAATGAAAGTAAAACCACTCTTGACAGCTGGGCCCACTTCAGCAACGGACATGTTAATCCCAATGTGGTCCCAGAACTAGGACTCCAGATCTTCTGTAGGAGTCCATGGCTGTGTGAAATGAGGATAATATTTCAAGCTTAGAGATGGATAATTAACTAATAAAGGTTGCAAGGGAAAAGAAAAAAGATAAATCATTTCCCTGGGATGTCTGAGGAATACAGATCTAAAGTTCTGGTTTGACAAGTCCTAATAGGAAGAGAAGGAGAATATGCATCAGCTGAAGCTTTGGAGTTGGTTCTCTAAGGGAAGGGTGCTGGTTGCCTTGGGTTTGTTGGTTGTTTTTTTTCACTGACAATGTTACAATTAAAGAGAGGAATTTCTATGCTGTAGCTCTTCTGGGTTTGTTTTTGTTTTTCAATCCGGGTGCAGAGACTACAGCAATTAATACTAATCTGAATTTGATTATTTGTCTCTTCAGCATTTCACTGGATTATGTTGACTTCATAATTTGATTGCTCTGCTGATGTAAGATGTGCTGATTGCATTAAAATATGCAAAGGAAATGAAAAAAATATTAGCAAGTGCTCTTCTGCAGGCAGTCCTTCCTTGCTAGCTGTGAAGACTTCCTTTTGGGAAGGCAAAAGCAAAGGGTAGCAGTGGTTGCACTCTGACACCAGCCACTGAGTTAGAAAGAATCTCTCTATGTTGCTAATAAGTATTTAGGCTGCAATACTTTGGCTTTGGACTAATATGTGTTATATAACTAATTAAAACATAATAGATGTGGGTTCTGCAATGTGCTGAAGTGTGATATTGGAAAGGTCCAATCCCTAAGGGAATGCTCTACATTAGGCCACTGCCGGAGAGGTTCGGAGAGGTTCGGAGAGGTTCGGAGAGGAGAGGTTCGGAGAGGTTCGGAGAGGAGAGGAGAGGAGAGGAGAGGAGAGGGGACATATATTACCACTCCCCACGCTCCCCCAGGATGGACCTCTGGCTGGAGGAGATATTAGGAAGGATGTTGCTCCTTTGGCTTGGAGGACGTATTAATAGAATCATAGAATGGTTTA
>VWZI01021156.1:799447-1014160 GCA_013396835.1 Psilopogon haemacephalus | reverse complement strand
CCTCTCCTCTCCTCTCCTCCCCTCTCCTCTCCCTCTCCTTTCCTCTCCGTGTTGTGGTGGTTTCTTGGTTGGTTGTTTTTTTGTTTGCTAACGTTAGCTTTCTCAGGTTGATGTGGAAATAGTAGAAGAAGACAAACTTTTCAGAAGCAATGAATATCTGTGAGAAAGCAGCAGCAACACATCAAAAGGAAAAGAAGTTTGGGTTAGATACAGAGATGCAGCATTTGATTTCTGTAAGCACACAGGACATAAGCTTCTCTGCTTAATTTAAGGGGAAAAGATTCCTGTAAAGCAGTGGATAAGTAGGTCCTAGAGACACCATTTGTCCAGTCACAGCTGAGATACAGGCACTGCAGCTTGCTGCTACAGCACAAACTCTTCTGAACATTTTGAAGGTTCTAGGGATGCTGACTGAAGCAAGGCAATGAGTAAACGGCAGGAAGGTGTAGTGCAGAAGTAGCTGCAGCCAACAGGTCCATGGGACAGAACATTGACATGCTCTTGGAGAGGGTTTGTGCATGGATGGAATGCACACAGCAAACACAGGCAGAGCTGCCTTCAAGAAGAGGTAGGGGCTTAGCTTATTTATGGCCAGCTTGTCTTCTTGAATTCAGCTCTTAGCCACTTTGGAAGCACTGCCCTGCAATTATTATTACTTATGCTGTCCCTGTCAAGGTGAAACCCACTCAGCTGGAAAAAAAATAAAAAGATAAATCCTTCAAAGTACTGAATCTTAACTTCAGCTCTTACTCCAGCTCTCATGGTTTAGTTTTTAGTTTCCCCTGAAAAACTGTCAAGGCACATGATTGGTGGAACCTCAGGTGGGTTACAGAATCCAGTTGCTCAAAAGGCCCAACTGAAGGATCATCTCCAGGGAAAAAATACATCAAAAACTGTTTCATGTGACAATACAGGCAATAATGGGAGACCAGCATAACCTAACTGCCACTGTACAGCCTCTAAAGTGGGGCAGTTATCCATAAGTGTATTTTATTCCTCTTTATGGGCACCACAGAACTCTACAATGGCACAGGTTGGAAGGGATCTCAGAGATCAACTCCAACCTTCCCAACATGAGCAGCAACACCTCTCAACTAGACTGCTTGAGGCCTCACCCAACCTGGACTTCAACACCCCCAGGGAGGAGGCAGCCACAGCCTCCCTGGGCAGCCTGTTCCAGGGTCTCAGCACCCTTGGACCAAAGCCCTGCTTGCTCCTGATGCAAACAGCTGCAGGTTTTTGTTTTCTTTGTGCATTTGCACTAGAGGCTCAATGTGCTCCTTTGGAAATTTACCTTGGCTCAGTCAAATCAAGATAAGTTGTCATGCATCAAGACTTGTATCTCTTATTCCTGAAGACAACACTTTCAGAAGAAACCTCCCAGAGTCATCCAAGTGACTCCTCTTGAACCTCTGCACTCCTCAGCTGCTGGTTGTGTGTAAGCAGAACACAGCAAGCTCAGGGAGTGTCCTGAAACTGCCTTGCAACGAGGTTTTGAAATATGTCCTGGCTGAGCATACCTCTTCTTCAAAAAAGCCAAATAGGGCAGCAGAGGGGCAATGTGGTGATTAGTTCTACCTTTCTATCTCACAGTAATGAATTATGAAGGGCGTTTATTTAAGAAGCTCCTTTTGAAGCTCCTGTAGATGATTGCAGATGACATGTGTGACGTCCAGCAGGCTTTGCTTTTGCATAATGGTCACAGATTATACTTAGGAAGAGTAACGTGGAAGTAAAGTGACAGCCTCAGTCATTTAATGAGAAGTTTATTAAGAAACTAGGAGTGATTATCAGTTGCAAATTAGCCATAATGTGAGCAATCAGCAGAGATGTCACATCAGTGCAAGAAAAATTAGAAACGGAAGAATGTTCATCCCTGTGCTAATCAAAAAGTAGCTACATCTCATTACAAGGTGCTGCTTGGAAGAACCTGGGGATCAAGGGCTTGGCAAAGTGGGTTTGGAAAAGGTACTGGCAAGCATAGAGTACCAGAATGGACCTCAGAGCTCATCTGCTCCAACCTCCCCACCATGCCCAGGGACACCTCTCAACTAGACTCAGCTGCTCAAGGTCTCATCCAACCTGGACTTCAGCACCCCCAGGCAGGAGGCAGCCACAGCCTCCCTGGGCAGCCTGTGCCAGACTCTCACCACCCTCCTACTGAACAACTTCTTCCTCAGCTCCAGTATGACCCTGCTGTGCCTCAGCTTCAAACCATTCCCCCTTGGCCTGTCTCTAGGCACCCTTATGGAAAGTCTCTCTGCAGCCTTCCTACAGGATCCCTCCAGCTACTGGAAAATAGCTCGGAGATCAACATCCCCTCACGTATGTATAGACTGCATTTAGTATGTCAAAGGAATGTGAGTTTTTATAGAGATTCAATGGATTATCTCCATGATTTATGGAAAAAAAGGGGTTTTTTTTCAGATTGTAAAATGTTCAGGTTACAGCTATCAGAGGAACCAAGGTTCAGATTGTTACTGAGATGACAAAAGATGTGATGATTCCTCGTGTTCTGAATGCACCTTTGGGGAGTAAGCAGGGAAAGAAATACTGCTAGAAAAAAAGAACTTTTCATCTGAAATGACAGCTGCTCATTTGACCAAAATAACTGCAAACAATATATATTTTTTCCCCAATTTAGGCCAGATGTTTCTGGAGGACACTAACAAAATAAATTTTTAATCCATGAGACAATTTGTCCATGCATATTTCATCCCATTCTAGCCCCAAATCTGCTCATTTTAATCAGCGCTCATCTTTAGGATGCTTAATAGCGCTCAGCAGAACCAATATGTGACTTGTATGTGGGACAGCTCATTCTCAGAACAGAGATGAGAGAGCCTCCAATGAGTGCAGAGCTGATAAGCAGGAGAACGTCCAGTTTGCCCTAGGCATCCAGAGCATTCAGGCATATAAAAATTTTAATGTTTCTAGATTTAAGGTATCTTTATAAAGTAACTCAATTTTAATTGCTGCAAGGTTTTAATTTCATGATCTGCTTTCACATCAGGGATTCAGATTTTTCCCAGCTACTTTGATGCTTCTCTAAGTGTTAGCAACATCCAGACACTGCTGGTGAATCAACAAGTATGGTGATGTGCTGCCTTGATCCAGAGTTGTCAGGAAAGCAGGAGGGCATCAGGCACACAGGCTCTGTGTGCCCAGCCTACAGAGCGCTCCATAGCCTGCAGACAAAGCTGTGAACCATGGTGAAAGCAAAGGGCTAAAGGAGCAAGGAGAAAACAGTGCTTGGAATATTGCAGGACTGAGAGGTCCTCTCACCCAAAACACTCAACACCTTTAGTACCTCTTTCGACAAGAAAAAGCATCAGTGGTTTGTAACTTGTGATGCCAAATTGATGGTGACAAAATGGCCTAAGACAGTGCAGAGCTAGGGAGGAACTGAGATGTGGTTTCTCTGCAAAGCCTTGTGGAGCGTATTAGTTCTGCTGCTCACAAACAAACCAGGGCTGCAGGCTCTTGGCTGCAGGTGGGAGGGAAAACCTGAACTCTCATTCTGTCTGATGTCATCAGATCAGAGGCTGGTTCAAGCTGCACAAAGGAGATCGTTTGTGCTCTCTCCCGTCTCTGGGAATGTTTTCAAAAGACAAAGTGAATGTGAACATTGTGAACTAAAGTAAACCCAACAGCACTAATGTCAGAAGCCAGTATTTCCTTTGTGTCACACAAGGATAGACATTGTCCCAGATAGTCCTCTGAAGGCAAAAAAATATCATATGACACAGACCAGCAAAAACTAATAATGCTGGAGGCAAATTCCTTTTAAGCCTCCCAGTCTTTCTGCAAACTGACACAATCTGGACAGCACACCACGAGGAAACAAAACTGTCCTATTCAGTGACCTTATTGAGATGTCAAAGGGTTAATAAGAAAATTAATTTATCCTTTTAAGCACAAGAAGTAATTAAAGTCTAAGGGAAATCTGCATCATAATTGAAATTGAGTAATGAGCAAGTGGGATGTGAAGGAAAAATGAGTTTGGTAATTAAGACAGGAAGTTGAGTCTAACAAGAAGGAATAATGCATTTGTCACCTATGGCACAATTATACCATGCAGATGTGAAGTGGGGAAGCACAAGATGAGGCAGAGAAGCAGAGTTAGCAACTGAAGAGGTGGTAGCTCTCAGCTGGCACAATAGGCTGCTCTGGGGACCAGGGCTAAGTGGGCTCCTGATAGCATCAGAGCTTTCAGACTAATGAAACTGAAATGCACTCAAAAGGATTAAATAATCATTGTAATAGCATTGGTATTAAAGCTCCTGAGTTTATTTGTGCTTTGGACTTTAAGGAAAAGTTCCAGGAAGAGCTGGGTTTCTGTTTCAACAGGATGGCCCAAAGCTAGCAGTTACCCAGTGATCAATGTGGAGTGTGACTCTCTGTGCTTCTTATCTGAATTTTCATCCTGGAATGTTAAAGGAAATAATCACATCTGTAGAGGCACCCAAGCACTTAGAGCAGTCCACAAGACACAGAAAAGCTTTTGCATCATGTCCCTCACTGGCCATGGCAGTTCATAGCAGCCTGGGTGCAATGACACAATCAAAGAAATAAGCAGGAGTGAATCCTGGAGATGATTTTTGCATTCCCAACGTCCAACAGAGTTTTCTGTATTGCTTAGGATGATTCATTTCAGGCTTGCACAGCAGACCTGCAAGAATTCCTCTTCCTTTAGTGTGCCAACATGTGGCATACTTCTAACTTCATCTCAAAAGAAGTTTTGTTTCACAGGCAAAATACTGTTACAGTAACAAAGATGCAAAAGGCAGACAGGAAAGCAAGGAGCATCTTCTCAGCAATCAGCTGTCTTGCTAATAAGAGACCAGATGGCAGGGTGCTAAGTAGGACACCATGACTGGAGCAATGGATGGAAGCTGCAGCACAGGAGGTTGCAGCTCAACACAAGGAGCAACTTCTTGACTGTCAGGGTCCCAGAGCACTGGCACAGGCTGCCCAGAGAGGTTGTGGAGTCTCCTTCTGTGGAGCCTTTGCAGGCCTGTCTGGATGTGTTGCTGTGTGCCCTGAGCTAGATTGTCTGGTCCTGCTGTGGCAGGGGGGTTGGACTGGATGAGCTCCTTGGGTCTCTTCTTACCCCTGACATCCTGTGAGCCTGTGAGGACAGAAACTTTGTCCTCTGAGGGATAGGACAGTGCTAAGTAGCACACATGACAGAGAGCCTGTATTTTGTTTTTTCACCTGCCTCATCAGCCTTCCATTTACAATATGAAGACAATTAACCATGTAGTTTAAAATCCAGCATTAGAAATAACTTCCAGTAGCCAGGTAAATTGTTCCTCAAACCTGACACCCCCTCACATTTCCAAGAACACAATTTAATCCTCCCTTCCATTAAAAAAGTAGAGGAAGGCAGAGACCTGTGTATGGACTTCTGTGTTGACTCAGTACTGGAAGAGCATGATGACCTTTTCTGAATGAAGTGAAATCTGCTTTACTTCACCGATTTATTGCTCTTTGCAAACTGGAAGTAATCCTGAGTTAATGACATCTTTCCTCGTCAGAGCTTGAGCAGCAGTGGGATGCTCATGGCACAGATCTACGGTAAATAAGCATTATTTGAACACATCTATTGTTTAGGACGTCGGTGTCCTCTCTCAGTGCTAGGAAAAGCAGGATTGCTGTAGATAAACACAGTCAGGAAAGAAGTCCAAATGATGATATTCAAATCCTATATCAAGCACATAACATTAGAGCCTGGTTTATAAAAACCAGGAGCCAAAATAAATACTACAAAGCAAAGCCAAAGCACTGGTACGCATGAGTAACCATACAAATTATTTTCCTTCTCCTGTGTAGTCCATCATTTGAATTAAGTAATAATTAAGTTTATGATGAAGTGCCCCAAAAGTAACATAATGGCAGTTATGTACATTCTGCTGAAAAAAAAATGAGATCAGAGGCACTCTGAAATGTAAAGACTATAAATTATGCTGCTTTTCTCCATAGCATAGAAGAACCAAACACCATCCTACCCTACCCTACCTTATCCTACCCTACCCTATCCTACCCTCCCCTTCTCCATCCCCCCATCCATCTCCAGTCTCAAGAATCATGTCAGCTCACATTATTGGTATCCATGAAGTCTTATGTGACCATGATCTTCCAGAAGCACATTGTAGACTGTAAGGGCCTGTGGGGATAGGACAAGGGACAACGGTTTTAAACGAGAGCAAGGTAGATTTAGATGGGACAGTAGGAAGAAGCTCTTTACTTATGAGGATGATGAGACACTGGAATGAGTTGCTCAGGGAAGTTGTAGATGCCTCATCCCTGGAAGTGTTTAGAACCAGGCTTTGAGCAGCCTGCTCTAGTGGGAGGTGTCCCTGCCCATGACGGGGTTGCAACTGGATGATCTTTAAGGTGCCTTCCAGCTCAAGCCATTCACTGATTCTGTGATACAACTGTGCTTTTTGAAGGCTTTGGAGGACAACTGAAGCAAACTTTGCAGTTGTCCAGCAGGGCTGATAACCCAGAGGCTATAGAGACAGAGAGTTTTATTTACTCAGCAAATTACCCTGCAGTTGAAGTTGATCACTTCAGAGAATCTTCCTCTCTATTAAATGTCTGGATATGTTCCTCTGTGCCCTGAGCTAGACTCTATGGTCCTGCTCTGGCAGGGAGGTTGGACTGGATGAGCTCTTTGGGTCCCTTCCAAGCCCTGAGCCTGTGAAATGTGCCACTGCCGCTTCTCAAAGGTGCACATGCTCTGGATATACAGCTGGGGCCTGACACACTTGTGGTGAAGGAACACATGTAGCTGAATTGCCTCCAGGGTCAGTTGTGTTGGGAATTTGGCTCAGACATCCCTTCCCAAGAGATGAAGAGTGATTTAGTCCTCCTGACTCTTTATGCCTGTATTGAAAGAGAGTCCCTCAAGAAGGAGCTGTCTGCTCCACACTTTGAACATCAACAAGGGCAAAAGATGGACATGAGCTACTGTACTTGGAAGCTAACATGACCACTGAAATTAAATGCTGCTTTCTGCTGAGAACAGTGGCAGCAGCTGAGCATGATCACAACTGACAGGCTCAGCTGCACTGCCAACGAGGAACAAAGGGCAGGTGTATGAGGAGGAAAGACTTTGTGAGGGTACTGCTCTGAAGCTGTATCCAGCAGTGGTTTTGCTGAGGATAAAATCTTGTTTTCTTCACAGCCCTATTTCCTGAGGATTATTTGCTGGAAACATACCAGCCCCTCAAGCTCCTCTTCGCTTCCCAGGCAGCCACCTGACCCTGGAAGCAAGCAATGGCATCCCTCAGGTTTGTCTCTTGAATTATCCACGCAGCACTGAGTTCTGTTGTACTCTGCTGACTCCAAGGAAAACAATTTTGAACTGGCAAGAGCAAAATCGTTGCAGTGATCCAACACTGCACATGTTAGCATATGTTACTGCCCTGGGTATTGTCAGAGAGCAGCCCAAGTGCTGGGGCTTGAGCTTCCTTATCCCCTTTGCTGGCCTTAGATCTAAAATAGATTTTTGCCAAAGGCTCTTCAGTCACACAGATCCCTGTGGCATTTACAACATCCTACATTGTGCTGAATTGAACTGTACTCACCAAACAAAACAAAACAAACAAACTAAACTAAACTAAACAAAACCCCCCAATAAATAACAAAACCCAAAACCAAACCAACCAAAAAAATCTCCCAAACATAACCAAAATAACAAATCAAGACCCTTGGGGAAAAAAAAAAAGAAGTAAAAATCAGGCATGTGCTTGAGCACAGAAAATAAACCTAACAAGCCCCATCTTGTGAGGGATCTATTGTCCTAAAGCAACCCAGATAATGTTTTATCTGGCTGCATGAAAAGAAAGGGGAAATATCTGGGCTTGGTGCCTGCAGGATTGTCAGTGTGAGATTCATGCTTTGCTGACTACCTAAATTACCTGGTGCCTTACTAGCCCTGGTCTGGGCTTTGCCTAGGCAAGCACCTGTCATTAAAGGGGCAATCAATCTACTATTCTAATGTAAGATGAGGTAAGGGCAGAGAAGAGAATGAGATGTGTCATTTTGGTGCCATCACACCAACACCTAGCAAATGTCACCACTCACAACAACACCGAGAGAGAAACTTAGCATACAAACCTTATTCTAACCACACCTCACCAAATAAGGCTCCCAGGGGAGACTCCTTCCACTAACCTGTGAGAATTCCACACAACCTACTGACTGCTTCAAGCAGCACTCAAGCTGAAAAAAATGGTGTTCAAACAGAAAATGCTGGCACTCTTGAGCAGGAACACTTTGTTTTCTTTATGCTACAGGAAAATAATCATTGGGGGCAAAGAATGTAGTAGCTACCCCTTGTTTTACTGGAAGAACTCTTATTTTTAGTTTACTACTGTTGTAGTGTTCCACTACATTCATGGTGCAGAAATTATTCCCAATGCTCAACCTGAATCTACTCTTCTTAACTTCAAACCTTTGCCCCTCATCCTGTTATCTCAGGGGTCCTACAGGAAGGCTGCAGAGGGACTTTTCACAAGGGTGTCTAGAGACAGGACAAGGAGGGCTACCTGGAGGGAGGTTATAGCCAAGTGGAGTTGGGCTCTGCTCCCAGGCACCCAGGGACTGAACAAGAGGACACAGCCACAAGCTGCACCAGGGCAGGTTCAGGCTGGATGTTAGGAAGTTCTACACAGCAAGAGTGATTGGAATTGGAATGGGCAGCTATGAGGAAACCACAAAAAGCAAATGTTAACAAAAAATATTTTCTTCTAGGAAATGGCCAGAAGTGACTGTAAATAAAAGAGCAGTGTAGATGCTGAGATATATAACAGTACTTACTCACATAATGTGATCTTCCTAAATTTATTATGTCACGAAAAAATATGACAGCAAGAAGCCAGCTAGAAGCACATAATGGACTGTCTTCAAAGAGGATCCTTTGATTCCTCACACAGCAGTAGGTGATAAATGATTCTAATGCCATTGTTTACTATTTTTTTCCTGGTTTTATTTTTTTCCTCGCAGCATATCTCGAATCAGACTAATAGCCCCCAGAGATAAGATGCTTTGACACAGCTTCTTCCCATCTCCAATGGCTGAAGCTATCAAACACCTGTCACCAGCACGAAGTGGGGGAGGATGTGGATATTTTGTTCCTGACAAGCGTTGTGGGTTTTGTTGGGGTTTTTTTTCTCTTCCTTTCCAGATTATTAAAGAGAAGATACTGCTGTAGTAAGATTTCTATCACAAAATTGTGTTTGTTTTGTACTTTTGCTTACAATAATCTTTCCTTTCTAGCTCTGAAGCTGTTAGACTGAACCTCAGAAGACAGGAATAGACAAGCACCTGACTAGGTCTAGACCAAAGATGAATAGCTAAAGAACTGCAGTGTCCTATATTTTTTTTTACTCCAGAGAGCCTAATGAATTGCTGTCATCCTGATTTTCACTTGGATTTAGTAATTAACAAGTCACTTGGGGTCATCCTGCTTTGAGGAGAATTTTTAAGCATCAGCACTACCTCTTTGCAGCAAAGAAGAGGAGCATCTACTTGAAAGACCTAATGGCTGCCTGTTCAAAGTCCTAGCTGCTGCTGCTGCTGATGCAGAGGATGTGCTGCTGAGAGCAAAACCTGAACTCAGCGCAGAGCTCAGCTGCTCTGCACCTTCAGGCAAACGTATTTGCATTTTTTCTCCATTCTCTGTTAGCCAGGAGTAGCTTTTGCTTGCTTGGTAGCACTTTTGTTGAGGACAACGTTTCTGACTTTGAGGTTCTTGATGCCATATTCTGATGCGGCATTTTCCAGGCATGAGTACACATAGTCACCAGAAGCAGGACTTTGATTGTTTTTAGGGATAAGTTTTAATAAACAAATTCAATTTAAAAATGAGACAGGTGAAAATTGCCACATTAAGTGAGCAGGGGACCAGCAAAGAGATATGTTGCATTCCACTGGGAGCTGCTGAGCAGCTGATGGGAAATTTCTACAGAAGAAAGAGACTGAGGAAAGTTCATAATAAACCTGAAGTCACACACATTCTCTTCAGACTTCAGATCCATTTGGTAGAGGTAAATGATTCATGAGGAATGTAGTCCCACAGCTCCAGCCACAAAGCTATGGCTCTAGGTTCCACGTGGCTGCAGAGGGACCATTTGCAAGGGCCTGCAGTGACAGGACAGGGGCAACAGTTTGAACTGAGAGAAGAGCAGATTGAGATTGGATGTTAGGAACAAGTTCTGCACCATGAGAGTGCTGGAACACTGCAACAGGTTACCCAGAGAGGCTGCTGAGGTCCCATCCATAGAGATATTCAAGGTCAGGCTCAACAAAACTCTGGGAAAACCTGATCTAGTGAAGGATGTCTCTCCTGACTGCAGAGGATTTGGCCTGGATGAGCTTTGGTGGTCCCTTCCAACTCAAACCGTTCCATGATTCTGCAATCTCTCATCTCTTGAGAGAGCAACCCCAGCAAGGAAAGCCTTCTAAATCATTTCCATGCTGTGGCAGACGAACAAATGATTAGTAAATTGTGGACTTCAAACGGTACTACTGCCAGGTCCAGATTTCTGTGCACACAACTCAAAAGATGATTCTATCAACATTTTACTCATCAGTAGCTATGAACACAGAGGTCAGGCCTGCTCTGTGCTCTACTTCACCTCTTCAAGTGGACACAACTTTTAATCTAATTTTAAGGCTAAAATTTCCAGTAGGTTCTGTGTACTCCATAAATTAAAGCCATACATTTCACAAGTGATGATGATAGCAGGGAGAGCTCCTCTCATTGCAATCACTAAGAGCTGCCTAAGACTGTTTGCTTATTTTCCTTTTTCCCTTGGCGCCCTTACAGAGCCATTTGAGAACAGAATGTTTTGTGAAATCAGAGGGAAATTTTGCCTCCGAGAAGCTTCAGAATCTTTTTAATCATCAAATAGCAACAAAGAAGTCTGTGAGTATCTCTTCTAGGGGGAGTATCAGCTTCTGTGTTTACACTTGCACCCAGGAACAGCAGCTTGGTGAGGCCTGCTGCTCAGGAGCAGGCACACTGCGTTGTTTTTATTGATGGCACTCCAAGACTTGCTTCACTTCCATATGGGCAAAGCCCATCACAGACTGCCAAGTCCTGCTGCGTGCACCAGGCTGCAGCCCGAGCCCTGGTACTGCTCTCCTCACGTCTGAAGTAGCTCGAGCACATTCCCCACATGAATCACACTGCCCGTGCTGCTTCACTGCTTTGCAGCGTGACACAGTACATATATCAAGGGGAATTTAGATGGTGTGCCTCGATATTTCATTGGCACAGAAGCTAAGAACAATAGAATTGCCATAACAGAACAGAACCAATGGGCCATCTAATCCTGCATCCTGCCCGAGGCAACACCTGCCTGCTTCAGAGGCGAGCACCAAGGCTTTGGCATGCACACAAAATCTAACCATGGAAGGAAATTGCTTTTTGATTCTGTCTGTTGCTCAACTAATGCTACAAAGCATGAGCATTACTTGTCCCCATAATTGTTATCCTAGTCAGTGGAACTGTGCATGATAGTCTAATTTATAAATGTCTGATCCTCTTCTGAAATGTGTCAGGCAGTGTTGGGAGGGATACTGGGAACTTACATGCAGTGCTGGTGAGATTTCTCATTTCCCCCTTTTTTTTTTTTCTCCATTTACTATTTCTTAAATGGCTAAAAGGTCTATCAGCAGATGGTGCTGTGCAACCCAGCGTATGGGCAATTAATTCATAGAATCATAGACTCATAGAATCAGCCAGGTTGGAAGAAACCTCCAAACTCATCCAGTCCAACCTAGCACCCAGGCCTAGCCAATCAACCAGACCATGGAACTGAGTGCCCCATCCAGGCTTTGCTTGAACACCTCCAGGGATGGGGACTCCACCAGCTCTCTGGGCAGCCCATTCCAATGCCAATCACTCTCTTTGTCAAGAGCTTGCTCCTAACATCTAGCCTAGACCTCCCCTGGCACAGCTTGAGGCTGTGTCCCCTCATTCTGTTGCTGGGTGCTTGGGAGCAGAGCCAAACCCTACCTGGCTACAACCTCCCTTCAGGTAGCTGCAGAGAGCAATGAGCTCTGCCCTGAGCCTGTTCTTCCCCAGGCTGCACACCCCTGGCTCCTTCAGCCTCTCCTCACAGGGCTTTCCTTAAAAGATGGTTTATCATCAGGTGTAAAGCAGTCCCTTTGCTTTAGTGAAGAGAATGCCAGAAACACTGGCTCTCCTCCTTAGAGATGGCCAATCCATACACTTCTAGATCTTAGTTTCAGCTGCAGCTCACCCTTGGTGCTCACCAGCTAGCAAACATTACTAGCAAAAACATGAAGTTATGGATAGGTCTTGTGGCAATGATTTTCCTCTCTGGATGAGAAGGAATTCTGTACTCAGCAAACTAATCAGATTAGCTCACTGTTTTGCTGTGCCACAGCAAAGAGCAGCAGAACTTGAACAGAAAATATGCACCAGCAGCATGTGCTTTCTACCCTCCTCCCCTGCTCAAGCAATTAAAAATGAGATAGTATCACATACCCTATACATGTAAAACATTTTTGGTGTTGCAGTTTTCTAGTTCCGTGGGTCTCAGAATGAGGACAATGTGTCATTTGCAGAGAGCATACTCATTTACCAGAAGTTCTCCAAAAGCTGAAATAGTGATGAAGAGAGAAGACAAGTCCTGGGCATTTCTGAGTATCTGGTACCGAAGTGCTGTGACCGAAGCAAGCTTGCAGCTACTCTTACCTGCTTGCCTTCAGAAGAGGCTGACTCCCTCACCAGGCTGTGTCCTCTTCCCACTATGGTCAGCACGAGGAGGTGTCAACCTCTCTTCTCCTTCCTCAGTTCAGTAAATGATCAACAATCAGGAGTGGATTTATTTGAAAGAAGTGCCTGAAGGACCAATGTGATAGCACCACACAATAGCTCTGGGGTGAGGTGTGGAGCAGGCTGATGCCTTCTGCAATATCTTGAATGGCTGCTGTGTGATCTAGCAGAGCTCCTGTGGCAGTCTCGTGTCCTGCACTTTACTATTTTATTTCAAGATGAATTCTTGCTTGAACACTAATCTGGTGAAATGGAAGGAAGATCCAGCTACAGGGATACAACTTGAATTACAAATCCAAATTCTTTGTATTTGATCCTCTTTCTATACTCAAAAAGTCAAGGGGATGTTGAAGTGTTGCTCTGGATGAGGTAGAAGGATGGAAAGGACAAAAAAGAATGTTTGCTTCCTAATCAAAGTAGTGTTGCTAGTTACATAGATTACCAAAATGAAAGATACGTAAAAATTACTGAAAAAATAGCAGCAATCTGCTTTAATTCATCCAAGCCACAACTGTGAAAATAATGATTAACCAATTCCCTCTGAATTTTGAATTCACAGTTCTTGTAGCTGATCTACAGACAGACAGCATCTGGTAGTAACCGAGTGAGAATGGAGAGATGAGTCAGAATAATTAAACTCTGTGCAAATCTGAGCTTCCAGAACACACAAAGTATGGGACTTTGATCGTCTGCAATAATGGATGCCAGACAGTCAGCTCCTTCCCTTGCTTCTCTCACTGTCTCCAGCAAACCAAATCTTTGGCAAGGAACCTTCAATGCAGTCTAGCAAATCTTCCCCAGGCACAGCTTCTCCCCAGATGCTGACTCCATGTCACATGGAACAGATAATTCAGCACAAAGACACTTCACTGACTTGCAGATCTGGTTGGAGCAGGACTCCAAAAGCCAGATGCTAGACAAAACTTGCTACATCTACTTGGCCTCCACATCCCACAGGGAAAGAAGTTTTTCTGACACTAACTGCTGGTCAGAGATGACAGCAGGGCAAGTTCCTTGGCTCAAAAACATAAGGACTCTTTTTGCCATAAGCAAAGGAAAGCTTGAGCTTGATTCCCAACAACGCTGAAGCCAACATTCCCAACCACATTGAGGCCAACATTCCCAACCACACTGAGGCCAGCATTCCCAACAACGCTGAAGCCAACATTCCCAACCACATTGAGGCCAACATTCCCAACCACACTGAGGCCAGCATTCCCAACCACGTTGAGGCCAGCATTCCCAACCACGTTGAGGCCAGCATTCCCAACCACACTGAGGCCAGCATTCCCAACCACATTGAGACATTAGAGAAAAACCCACATTTCATTTTGTGCAATGATCATAACTGGAGTGTAATTAAGAACAGTGTAGTCCAAATTTCTTTAGTAATAGTCCTCATCAGATCTGTGATTTTTTTTTTTTTGTTTATGTAGACCTGCAAGACTTTGCAGGCACAGAATTTCTCTGGACGTGGATGATGCTTTCAAATAACTATGTGTAGCAGTTTTTGATTAATTTTATTCTCCTGAAAGGTTGCCTCTGATCTGAACTGCATTTTAAACCACAGACTTTTGATATTTACAGAGATGCAGATAATAGACTTATTCCTCAGGGTATCATCACCCTGATTAAATTATGTCTATATTACTCTTTATGAGCTTACCCAGTGTAATGTTATTTTTACACCACCATTATTTCTAAATCTGAAGCTAGGTGTTGCCCTGGCCTCAGGCAGTTCTAACAGTCCCATGCTTATTGTGGAAAAGGAATGTAGCCATCAGGTGTTTATTGTAATTTTGTTACTGACCTCACTCTCTTAAACCATATGAAATACAGGATTTTGGAGCTGTCATTTTTCATTGCAGCTTTGTGATATCAAATTTCAGTCCTGATTCAACACCCTGGGTTCAATGTGATACTTGTGGGAGGCCTGAGCCTTCTCCTGGCTGTTACAGTGACTGAGTTCCAGAGAGATCAGCATTTAACAGCTCTCAGGAGGTGAAATTCAGCTTTTGTAGCAATGCTCAAGCAGCTGTGGTGTTTCAGCAGGGGCAGCTACAGAGCTCTGGCAAAGATTGGATGAGCTCCGCTGCAGCCTGCACATCTCTTCAGAGCAGAAACACTGGAGCTGACCCTCACCACTGACTCCTTCAACAGCCAAGGGGCTTTACTGCCACAATTTCATCTCTTCCTCTTTGGTTTGTCTGAGTCCTGACTGGAGTCACTACATTGCCTCTGGAATGCACCATGTCAAACTAAGCCTGGATGGGGCACTTAGTGCCATGGTCTACTTGGTCGGCTAGGGATGGGTGCTAGGTTGGACTGGATGAGCTTGGAGCTCTCTTCCAACCCAGCTGATTCCATGATTCTATGATTCAGTGTTCCATTTTGGATTCAGTCACACTGCCACACGCAGCCACAGAGCTGTCCTCACTCCTAAATTTGTACATTAATATAGATGGAGAGTTACTTTAAACTTCAAGTTTAAATAAAAACTATTTTTAGTCTAAATTGCATGCGCAGGATTCTTTGATCCTGCATGACATCTTTTCATGGAGCATTAGCATAATAAAGAAGAATAAAAGCAGCTGGAAGAGAACAGTTAAGAATGTCTTTGCTGGAGAATTTGAAATGAGGCAGCTGTAGATCCAAGGATGTGCGAGTGTCGTTTCCTTCTGCAGCTATTAAGCAGGCTTTGAGCAAGAAGGGAGAAGAAAGGAGCAGAGCATCAGTAGCTCCAAAGGCAGGCAGCAGGCAGGATCCACACCTTGCCAGTCTGCACTGGCATCTTGCATTAGCTGCCTATTTACTGTTGAATACTGTAACCTTCACGGTGATGAATTCTGTACTTCTGTGAGGTCTACAGCAGAGAAAGAGCTCATCCTGTGCTGTAAGTGCAGAGCCTTTGAGATTTCTTGGGAGTTGTCTTCAGAGTTACACAGCTTTTATAAATGCTAATACAGCTGCCTCAGCTGAGCAGCTCCAGCAGTAGAGTTATCTCAAAGAGGGAATCAATAAAAGACTTTAAATTGCTTCCAGGCCTTCAGGATCCTATCTGGAAGACCTTTATGCCATTATTTGGTTGGAGGTGTTTTTGTTGTTTTTATTCACAGGGCGTGTTCAGGTGGGGGCTGTGAGGACCGTGAGGCTCCTGTCATTTTGTGTCGTGCTGGCTGTGTGCTGCAAACCTCCCCTGTGCTGTGTGAGGTCTTAGTTTTATAGCCAAGTGACCTTCAGGGGACCGATATGCAAACAAGGAATTGTTGCCAGACAGGTGTTTAAGATAACCAATGAATATTATCCTTGAGCAATGGTTATCTTAGCCAAATGATGAACTGCATATTTTTATGGGTGTATTATGCACATACAGCTATGATTACACTCTCCTGTACAGCAAGAAGCCCTATAAATATGCTAAAATGAATATGCTATTGCAATGAATACATACATTTTTTGCAATAGCAAGCCAACCTCTGACTTGAGACTGCTTGGGAGTACACTGAGGAGAATGGGAGGAAGGTTTTAAAGGCAAAGTCATAGTGAAGAGCTCAAGAGTCCATGGTATTTCCCTAACTCCAAGCTGCCCATTTCACAAGTTACTGAACCATTCTCTAAACTAAGACAACTTTCAGGTTAACTGAAGGTCAAAGCTTATGTCAGAGAGCTGGATTTGTTCAGCTCTGGGAAGAGAAGGCTTAGGGGAGACCTTATTGCCATGGTCCAGTGTATAAAGGGTATCTACCAAGAGGGTGGAGGCTCCCTTCTTACAAAGAGTCCCATGGAAAAGACAAGGGGTGATGGGGACAAGTGGCTGCTGGGGAGGGTCTCATTGGGCTGCAGAAGAAAATGTTTCTTGATGAGAACAGTCAGATGTTGGAAACAGCTCCTAAGGGAGCTGGTGGATTCCCTAACATTGGGCAGTTTTCAGACTCAGCTGGACAGGCTGCTGGGCCAGCTCATTTCAACTCCACTATTACCCTCCTGCCCAGGTGTATTGCAAGCCAGGTAGGATGGGGCCTTGGGCAGCTGAGTCTAGTTGAGAGGTGTCCCTGCCCACAGTGGGGAGGTTGGAGCATACGTGCTCTAGGGCCCCTTCCAACCCAAGCCATTCTAGGACTCGGTGATTGTATGATCCTAAAAAGATTGGAGCAGATGATCCTCGGGGTCCCTTCCAACCTGGCACTCTGATTCTGCAACGTTATAATTAGCAAGTAAGATACTCTGTACTACATTTTCCTTTCCCCTGTATTTCTGCATGGAAGCTTAACACAACATGTTAAAGAAAAGAGTTTTTAGGTCATAATCAGATGTAAGGCAAGTGAAGGTTCATTAGGTGCTGCTAATGAACTTTGTCTCTGTATACTCCAGAAATTCAGAAATACAGACAACTCATTAGTGTACATCTAGGCAAGCTCCTTCCAACACTGCAGCTTCCTAAGAGTAGGTGGAATGAAGCTAACACAATTTCTTCAGCTGGAATAGCAGAATGCTCACGAGGGAAGGTGGAAAGGTCTTTGCTATGGCTGCAGCACAATCAAGAGCCCATTTGTAAGCAGAACTTCCTATCCCTCTTTAAAATAACTTGTATGCATGCAGTTCAAACACCTCAATAGCTTGTTTGAGGGCATCCAACGAGGACAGATGATGACAAGGAACCAAGAAGGCGTTTGGCAGGGGCTTGGCAGGGAAAGGCTGGATTTTGAGGATCTCTGGTGTCTCTGACAGTGTTGGCTTCTGGTGGCTGACGTCAGCCCTTTGCTTTGTGCCATTCATAAGCGCTGCTGGGTGCGTGGTGCAGATAAGTTGACTTCTGTGCAAAGGGAGGGAATATGGAACGGATGTAAAGAAAGTTTGCTCTGTGCTGCAAAGATATCATGCTTTTTCAGTTGAGCTGCCCAATAAAACCCACATAGAAATGACCACTTTTGACATTTGAAGAACTGAGTTTCAAGCTATATAAAATAAAATAAAATCTCTGCGGGCTGAGGCTTATAGGAGCATCATCATGGTAGAGCTCTGAGTCACACACATCACAGCCTGCTGTGCTAGCACGCACTGAAATAAAGGGCATTTTTATTTAATGTGTCAAGTTGCCTCCCATGATATCTAAGGAATGGACATGGGAGGTGATGGAGAGAGAATGGGTGCAGAATGGGTGGGTGTCATCACCCAGTTGCATTTTAAATAGGGCATAGATTTAAACTGTTAGGAAGACAAAAATCTCTTTGAAGAATGCAATGCCTTTCTGACAAGTAAATGAGTGAAAGCAGTCAAAGATGGCAGCCCTGTGCTCAGCCTTAAAGCTCTGGTAAATGCCAGCCACTGCTTCCAGCTCTCCTTCCATTCCCTGTGCATTTTGGCCTTTCAAATTCCTCCTACTATTCTTTCAGCTTTTCCTTTTCTTTTTGTTTGCTCCCTCATCTGTTTCCTTACTGTTACAACTATCACAGCTAGAACAGACTCCTAACCTTTTTCTTCACTGAGGGGGGGAAAGAAAAAGCAATAATAAAAATTTTTATAAAGGGATTAAAAAAAAAAAATAAAAAAAAAGAAAGAAACAAGGTGGGGAAAAATTGTTATTTAGGACTCTGCTGTGTTCAGAGCTGTTTTTTTCCAGACCAATTCTTACACTACCACACCTTAGAGAGCTTTCTTCCTGCAGGAAAGGCAAACCCAGAAAA
Source organism: Psilopogon haemacephalus (assembly GCA_013396835.1). Lineage (NCBI taxonomy): Eukaryota > Metazoa > Chordata > Aves > Piciformes > Megalaimidae > Psilopogon > Psilopogon haemacephalus. The sequence continues at coordinate 995,656 of VWZI01021156.1, read as the reverse complement.
TATGGGAAAGGTTGCTGCCTATAACACCTCCAAAATAAGCCTGTGTTTTGTGCTGTTTCCAGGGAGCTGGCAGATCTCATGTCCTGTGAATCCTTCTCACAGCTGAGGCCAGTCTTTTGCGAGACAATATTTGTCCCAAGGGGCATAAATTGGAAGCCCTGCTCCAGCAAGCCTTGGGCTGCTTGGGACAAAGTGCTTCCCTTCAGGCAGGTCCATTGATGTGTCCTCATAACAATAGTCACACTTAACAGCTACTTACAGGAACAGACCAAAAAAATGGTTTTGACTAGAACTAAACTTGCTTTTCTACTCCTGTTTTTCTTACATTAAACAAAACCAAATCCCAAAAATCAACCCCTGTTCTGTTTGGACAAACATTCTCCTCACTCTATTTCTATGTATTTGCCTGTGCATCTGTTGATTTATGTTCAGAAGAATGTAAGAAACACGTGGCAATGAATGGTTTAATTTGGAACACAGTAAATCTCTCATCGTTGGAGTACTTGGCAAGGATGCAGGAGGCTTCAGTCCCATACCTACACCAGTCTGCAGGATTTCAATCTGCATTTCCCTTTGGATTTCCCTGCAGATCAGCTGGATGGGTTCTCTTCACTCCTTTCACTGGAGAGATTTCAGTTCAGAGATGCATTCATGTTGTGAGTCCTTAACTTGTAAAGTTGGGCCATTCATTTTTTCACACAGCTTCCACCCATGCTTTGACCACAGAGCTCATCTCCTCCAACCTCCCCACCATGGACAGGGAGACCTCTCAACTAGACTGAACTGTTTGAGGCTTTATCCAACTGACCTTCAACATCCCCAGAGAGGAGGCAGCCACAGCCGCCCTGGGCAGCCTATTCCAGAGTCTCGCCACTCTCGTACAGAAATTCAGCAGAAACTGCCCCTAACTGCTCCTGTAAGACAATATTCACAGGTGGAAAAAGCCACAACAAGCACTGAAATGTAGTGGAATGAAAATGGCAGTGAGAACCTGTGAAGCAGCCATAGATACTTTTGCTTGTTACTGCTTTGACTTAGTTAATGGTAATAAATTGTTCCTGACAAATGCTTCTCTTGACTCTTGCCATAGACTCACAGATAAGGTAGAATAAACATGCCTGGAAACAGTGTCACAAACAAGAGAGCCCTTTAGGAAGGACAAGGCATTGATTGGGTTATGCTTTCATTCTTTTGACATTGATTAGCACAAGTGCTGTGTGGAGCTGGGTGATACTCACAACTCCTGCAAAGAGATGTATTGTTCTAGACAGCAGGGCCCAAGAGATAAGACAGCACTCTTATAATCTAAGACCTTTTAAGCTGGAGAGCCCACGTGGCTTTATATTTTGATTACTTTAATAAAATTACCCCAATAAAATAATATACAAACTATTTTGTCATTCTTGTTTCTTCAGGAGGTTCCTGGCGCAAAATTCTTGCACGTGACTTAAATAATAGATAAGAAAAATGTTTTGTGAAAGTGAGAAAGAGAATAATTATTTCCACGACCCCCAGCTAAAATTAAAATGGATTTTGCAGTAAGCATTTCAGTCCTTGGAAATAATTCTGTCTTTTGGCAGCAGTGCACAATACTTGAGATGCATCAAATGACTTGTAGAAGATTAAGGTTTGATTTACAGAAAAGACATAGTGCCCAAGCCCTCTCTAAATCTGGCCATCACTCTTCAGTCAATGTATGCATGAGCTGCGTTTACTGGATCGTGATTCCTGGTGAAAGCAAAAAGGGCTCAATTCTTACTTTCTGTGGAGCAGACAAAGTGGAAGCAAGAGGAGGTTTGTCCCTGTCATCTTAGTTTTCTCAATGTAAAGGCAAGCTGTCCATCATACACAAGCTGATCTGTTAAAGGAAATCAGTTTCAGTTTTGGTTGGTAGCAATCTTGACACCTCATGCTAAACAAAGAGCCTAGAGGAGAGGACTCCTGGGTCGTGGTTTGGAAATGTTTACAGTGAGTGTTGGAATTGGAACTGCAGACAAATCACAGGGCATGGCTTCCCCCTTTGCTTCAAACAACCCCTCCACAATCAACAGGACTGCTTCTGTCAGACCCAGGAACATTGCTGTGAGGAAACAAGGAGAAGCTTTGCATGCCAGCACCCAGGACATATGTTAGGCACTACCTGCTTCATCGCAAAGCTGCTGATCTAGTGGGAGCAGAGATGAAAATAATCTTTGCCATGTTAAATATGAGTGAGATCCACTTTTTCCCCCTGTGCTGACATTAGAAGGCTTTTCTTCATTTTAATGTTCCTCACTAGAGCAGTGTATGATGATTGCTGCAAGGAGAAGTGCTAAACCTTCACATTAGACCCCAACGTGTTGTCTGATCCGAGAGGGACAAAGTTTTTTTTCAGATACTTATGGTCAAAATGTTTTGCACAATTTGTGCCAGACTGTATAGGCTTGTCCCAAGAAACTGCCACGGGAAGAGCTACTGAAGCATTTCTCGCCTGGGTAGGTTCCTCTTATTTCTGAAACAAAGACTTCACTGCATCCTCTTGGCTCTCACCCTCCCAGCAACAGAAATTGCTGGTCCTGCCCCTTGCAATCAGTGTTATTAATGAACGACCTTCACTGCATGGGGATCATCTCCTTCTCACAGAGCACACAGCTGTGTGACCAAAACACTGACATTTCCCACCTGACACTGCGGGGTTGGAGGGAACCACAGTTTAATTTGAAACCATTCCTGTCCAATTTTAATCTGATTTGAGTATTGGATGTGATTAAAACTGATTATAAATGAGAAGCTCCTACTTCAATTTACTTGATGCTCTGACCTCTGCTATGCAGGATTTGTACTTTTCAACAATCTCTCATTTCAAGTCTTAACAAAAGGCTTCTTTAAATCGTCCTGCACACATTGGATTCTGCAAACATGAAAAGAGCCATTGTTGGCCAGAAGAACCTTGGCTTCAGAGAGTTCATTTGCTCATTTTACATACAGCTCATAGAGAAATTTATGTGACTTAATCTTCCTCTTCCGTTTGCCCTTTGTCATAGCAGAAAATAAAAGCCAAGGCTAAAAGGGGTCAAGCTGCCAGCTGGTTTTAGCAGTTCATAGATGCTCTAGCACGAGGCTGCCCTTTCTGTGCTCAGGGCAACAGAAAACAAGGCAACACCTCTGGATGTGGCTGGCTTGTTCCAAGGGCAGCCCCATGCAGAATGTGAGCTGACTGACTACACCTTGGTGGGAGATCAGAAAAGCAGAAGAGAAGCCTAACTTGGCTTCCTCTGTCACATCTTTTCTTTCAAGACTATTACAAATCTGATGGCTAAACATCGAATCCTTAGCTGCAGGGCATCAAAGACTTCTTAACTTCAGTAAAGGAATTCTCAAGTCACTCAGACTTTAGATTTGCTCTTCAGTAAATAGCAGAGACAACCAACTTTGGCCCCATGAAATACATAATCTTCTGAAAGAAAGTAGCTCAAGCTTCAGTATCTCAGCCTGTTTCGTATGAGGAAGCATGAGGCTTCCTTGGGCTTTTCTGCCATGTTCATACCCAATAGCTAATCCTCTGACTCTTACATGTCTGCTACCTAGGCTCAGTACCCCCAAAGTAAGATTCAGGCTTTGTTTCAGAATAAATGTCACTGTAGCTAATACCACTTATAGACTGAAACTCAAATGTTCTGTTTCCTTCTCAGAATCCTGTGTGTCGACTAGGATCCAGACTCTTTGGAGTATCTGGGTGCCTCTTTGAAGGTGGCAAATTCTTTGCCTAGCATCATCATACAATCTTTGAAGCCCAAAGAGCAAAGGATCAGCAAGACAAAGAACAATGATCTGGTTTTCTAGTTATTAAAATGAATGTCTGCACATACTCACTGCTATCACTTGAATATATTAAAACGGTAGCAGAAACCATTGGAAACAAAGCAGAGAAATGAGGCAGGGGAGTGGGCAGGTGCCTCTTGTGCCTAGAGGGCACAGTTTTTGGAAGTGTCTCCAATAATTGCCTTAGACCCCCATAAGGAGTAGATTCTTTGTCTGTATTGCTCCTCAGAGAGATTCACATGCTCTTACCTGCTGGAAGCTAAAGTCATCATCCATGGCTGACTGCTTCCCAGGAATGCTACATATCTGTTCAATTTTCAGTGCTGGAGGAACAGGTGCTTCTCAAGCAGATACCTGCTACATTTGTTTAGAGGCAGATGAATCAATAAGACAGTGCCTCTCGGGCAGGTAACCATTCTGACCTGCTTGCAAAGGAGGTCACTGTCAAGGGTGCCTCCAGGGCACAGTCTGTTCACCCAGCGTGCACACCAGCTCCAAGGCTGGGGGCATGGCAGGTTGGGTTTAAAATGAGCTACTAAGCATTTAACTGGACTCAGGACTGCAGGGTGGAAACTTGTTCATGCAACCAGTCAAGTCAATCTGTCTTAAAGGTCACACAGGCTCTGTAATAGCAAGGACCTCACCACCAGACTACGGAGGTAATTCCTTTCCACTTTATTCATTTATTTTGTCTGGTTTACCCTTTCCTCTCTTTACTTCACCATCTTTCCCCCACAGCGAGTCACAGCCTGAGCTTAGATAACATAAAGCAGATCCATTGTGAGGAAGGTGCAGTTAAATCTCTCTTTCTTGACTGAACCATGCAAAAAGGATCCAATCCTCTGAGCTGCTTGCTCAGTGCTGGGACCTCTACCACCTGGGTCTGCAGCAAAGGGGAAAAGCACAGCAAAATACAGGACATTTGTGTCTGCCCTCATGCAGTTCAGTGGCATGGCTGGAGACACAAGCTGCCAGACTGCACTGGGCCTGCGACCACAGAACTTCCCTCTGCCTGACATTAAGCCTGCATCTTCTCACTCAAGGAGGAGGTGAGTTTTGAGGTCTTTCCCAACATGAGCCCTTCTAGAATTCTATGATTCAGAATAATTTAGGACTCCATGCTTTGGCTGCTTTACGATATATGCAGTCTGGTGCCTTTTGTTGACTTCTGGTAAATGATCAAAACTGACTGCCCCTCTGCTGCTCAGTTGTCATTGCTCAGAGACCAGACCAACACAGGACTTAATATATCCTCGGTGCCAGCACCGAGGAACTTTAAGAGCAGGAGCCTACACACACCACTTTTTGACCTCAGCTGCAAAAACTTTGTAGATAATTCTCTCACATGGTCGCATTCTGCATGACTGGATTAATGAATCCAAGAATAATAGGCCTGCAAGGTGATTTACATGCATTGATTAAATGCCAGCAGTGAAATGCAGGAGGCTCTATTGCTACAGATGCTGAGAACAAAGCCAGGGAGATTGTAACCCCTGGTTAAACAAGTTACTTATCAATTCTTTTTAGCATGCAATTCATGTTCTTGTTTTATTAAAAGGATACTCGTGTATAAAAAAGATCACAACATTGTAAATAACATTATTTGTTCCTGCCTGTGGCAGGGGGTTTGCAACTAGATGATCTTTAAGGCTCCTTCTAAGCCACTATTGCATCCAGTTCTGGTGTCCCCAGCAGAAGAAGGACACAGAGCTGCTGGAGTGAGTCCGGAGGAGGACACAAAGATGATCCAAGGGCTGGAGCACCTCTGCTATGAAGACAGGCTGAGGGAGCTGGGGGTGTGCAGCCTGGAGAAGACACCAGGGGGACCTTTGAGCTGCCTTCTGTTTACTGTGGTGATGAATTCCAGTGAGAACAATGTACAGGGTGGGCACATCTGTGATGTCTGCTCCTTGCCTCCCTCTGGGTTGGGAAGGGAGCATGATCCCCAGTTTTGAGAGAGTACTTGGGTGGAGAAGTGAGCATTACCAAATCAGACGTTTATTTTTCATGTCAAAAATCGTCTGGGAGGATGCTGGGGGGAAGACAAATGGCTTATAAAGACATCAAATAGTTAATTTCCAGTTGTTTGGGAGAAGAGGCTCCCTGAGGCTTCTACTGCATCTTGGTATTTATTGAACTTTAAGCTACAACCAACAGGCTGGTTAATAACAATTCATGCAGCTGTCAATCTTTTTGACCAATGTCATCAATATTTCACGCTGCCAAATAACAACAATTAAGAACCAGGACTGGAAGAAGCACTCGGGGCAAAAGTGTTTCTAATGGTGATGAAATCGACACTGTAGGACGGACGTTTCCAGTGGGCACTCAGAGAAAGCCTTTCCTGCAATCCTGCAACTGGCTTTTCCAAATGGTGAGGGTCAGTGCTCTCTGTAACACACAGTGTGCATGCACTGCCCAAACTCCATCATCTTACCTTGTGAAACTCAGATGCTCGTGTTGAATGTACATCAGTTAGCTAAACTAGAACTGTAAGATGAAAGCTATGCCTGCATTCTCACACGGAGCACAACCTCTCAAGTGTAAACCAAGCATTGGCATTTGGGGAAATATTTACACTCAACATTAGCTGAGGCAACACAGTCCTCCAGCCCTAATGAGTAAAAGCAACCCAGTCTATAAATTCTTTTTCAAAAGCTTCATTTAAATGCTCATACTTCATGTTACACAGCCCATGCCAACGGTTCAGCTTCCACTCATAAATACAATTGTAGGCAGTTAAACTTTTTGATGGTAACCAGCAACATCTGGCAAGAAGAACGAGGGGGAAAAAAGAGCTCTGCTCCTCTCAGATTAAACAACTCAAGTGTTTACTTTAAGATTTTGTTTAAATCATATCCATAAAATCATAGAATCCTAGAACGGCTCAGGTTGGAAGAGACTTCAGAGTTTGTCTACTCATCTACTATTCAACACCCCCAGGCAGGAGGCAGCCACAGCCTCCCTGGGCAGCCTGTGCCAGAGTCTCACCACCCTGCTACTGAACAACTTCTTCCTCAGCTCCAGTCTAACCCTGCTCTGTCTCAGCTCCAAACCATTCCCCCTTTGCCTGTCTCTAGGCACCCTCAGCAAAAGTCCCTCTGCAGCCTTCCTGCAGGAGCCTTTCAGGCACTGGCAGGCAGCTCTAAGGTCCCCCTGGAGCCTTCCCTTCCCCAGGCTTCACACCCCCAGCTCCCTCAGCCTGTCCTCATAGCAGAGGTGCTGCAGTGGATCATCTTTGTGGCCTCCCCCTCCAACAGCTCTGTGTCCTATTCAATTCCAGATATTAAAAAATATGTATCAAAGTGTTTTTTAAACGGTATCTTTAAAGGACATTTGTGTCTGTGTATGTATGTAGCCAGAGGTCGGTAAGGCTGTAGTCATAATCAAACCTACCCAGCATCAGTAAGCATCACTAATTGAAAGTCATACAAATTATATTAAGTTACACGAGTTTGTGTGTTGGGTCAGCAAAAGACAGGATTTTATTTCTGCAGCTGAAGTCTAAAATCTTAGACTTGGCAAGCAACACTACATGGAACACCTTTGCTGCTGAACACCTTTCTGCTATTAGGTGTGGGGGAGAAGGGAGCTTCTCCATACGTGCAGAATCTGTTAGAAGATTAAAGGCAATTTGTCTGCCCACACAGGCCTGCAATTCAATAAAAAATACACATCTTTGCAAACAGAAAATCTGCAGAAATAAAGCCACTTGTTTATAATTATGAGAAAGAGCTGAGAGTTTTCATCTGTGCGGCATTTCCTCTAACGATCTCCTGGTGTTTTATGAAAGCAGGCTGAAAGAGACAATTTCCTTGCTGCATGAAAAGCAAAGGCTGGTTTACAGTTACTGGTATTGGCTCGGATTTATAAATTATACCAAGAGCAAAGTCATCCATAAGAGCTAATTTCTGGAAGTGCAAAGGAGGAAGGGAAGCATTTTGGATTCTCTCAGTCTGGGGAACGCAGAGCAGCAGGTTTTTGAAGAGCACAGCTTTGTAATCCCGTTACGTGTTCTCTGATTCTGCCAAACCTTTCCCTGCTCAGTGTCTGTTCTCCTTAAAAAGTTCAGAAAGCAGACGTTGGCTCAGATTGTCAGGGGCTCAGCTCTTTTGGAATTAAGATCTGAAGTTGCTGTCACTGAAGTGATCTTTAGTGGGAGCTCAATTGTATCAGGAATGATCTACATTTTGGAATGCATTTTTCTATTTATTAATTTATTTTCCAGCATGTCAGTGTTAGCATTAGGAACTATTTAACTAACAAATCTGAGTTCTCTACATTTCACAGCCGTGCCAGGCTCTGCCATGGTAGTGTTGAAGAAATGAGCAAAGCTCTCCCAGTTTAACATAAAAGATAAAGACTGTGTCTGGAGTCTGCTATTTGCAAAATCAATAGCTTCAGGTTGCAGGGAAATGGTGGAGTGTGTGGTGGTTTGAGGGATTCCAACTTATCCCAGACTCCCTAAAAAATAACTACAGAGCCTACAGCCTCTCCAGTGAACTTTACGATGCCTCTAGTGGAGGAAACAACTGCAGGTTGCAAGTGAAAGTGCCAAAGAAAAGTTTGTCTCTTCCCTGCTTACCAGGCTTAAGGTAGCTCAGCTCCAAGCTACAAGTTCCACTCTGTCCCCTACTAAGTTCACATGGCTGAGGAGGATCCTAACTCCCTGAAGTTATAGAATCATAGAATGGTTTAATTTGGAATGTACCTCAAAGCTCATCCAGTTCCACCCTGCCACAATAGGCAGGGACACCTCCCTCTAGAAAAGGTCGCTCAAGGACTCATCCAACCGGGTATTAGAACACCTCCAGGGAGGGAGCAACCACAACCTCCCTGGGCAACCTGTACCAGTGTCTCACCACCCTCACTGCAAACAACTTCCTCCTAACATCCAGTTTCAATCTTCCCTCTGCCAGTTCAAACCCATTCCTCCTCATCCTGTCATTACAAGCTCTTGTCAACAGTCCCTCCCCAGCCCTCCTCTAGCCCCCTCCAGATCCTGCAAGGCCACTCCAAGGTCTTCTGGAAGCCTTCTCTTCTCCAGGCTGCAGAGCCTCAACTCTCTCAGCCTGTGCTCACAGCAGAGCTGCTGCAGCCCTCTCAGCATCTTGGTGGCCTCCTCTGCACTGGCTCCAACCCTTGCATGTGCTGCTTATGCTGGGGGCTGCAGAGCTGCAGACAGTGCTGCAGGTGGGGTGTGAGGAGAGCAGATCCAAGGGGCACAATCCCCTCCCTTGCCCTGCTGCCCACAGCTGCTCTTGCTGCAGCCCAGCACACAGTTGCTGTCTGGGCTGCATGAACACTGCAGCCTCACTTTGAGCTTTTTACCCAGCCAGACCCCCAGGTCCTGTTCCTCAGGGCTGCTCTCAGCCATTTCCCACCCAGCCTGGAGTTGTGCTTGTCACAGTTCTTCACATCTTTCCTGCTATTTTCTAGCACATCTTCCTGTTTCTTTGCCTGAGCTACAGCCTGGATCTGGACAGCCTGTTAGAGCTGAAGAGTGACCTGAACCCTTGATAATATATGGAAATATTTTTTGAGGAGTTGTTTCTCACCCGGCTGATGTAAGCAATACCTTCCTCTGCCCATGCAAAGCAGAATGGTTCTTTTCCTACAAGGGACATTATCATAATAAACCAATTCTTGATAATTTATATTTTTACAAAGGCATCTCTTCTGGATGACCCTTTGGCTGCTGAATATTACAGTTAAGTTGGTACATGCTGTTAAAAATATTACTCTATTTTGCCTTTAGCAGTCATGCAGCAAAATATTGCTCAGCATGAAAACGAAATGATAAAGATAGAGCAGTTAATAATTGCCAGATATGCTGCTGTATCTCCTCTTATTAAAATGAGTAACATGAGAGGATTTGGAATACATATTCTTAATTATTTTTTGTCTCTCTATTGAGGAAATAGAGAACCAGCATTAAGAAAACTCCCACTAAAAACACAAAATCAGATTTTATTTTATGGGATTAAAACAGAATCATAGAATCATAGAATGGGTTAGGTTGGAAGGGAGCTCAAAGCTCATCCAGTCCAAACCCCCCTGTGCCATAGGCAGGGACAGCTCCCACTGGAACAGTTCACTCAAGACCTCATCTTTAAATAATTCTGTTGTGTTTTGTTTTTCCCTTCCAAGCTGTTTCCCTGCACTAAGGATCTGGAATTCTAATTGGGGTTTTTTTGAGGACTTTTTCAGTTATTCAGACATGATGAGCACATGCCACCACAAATTCCAGCAGGGAATCTTAATGCTATTCCAAGCGGATTTTTCATATGAACCTCCCAGACGTAAAAGCTTCATGAATCATATCCTCAGCTTTTTAGCAAATTTTGGGTTGAGAACATGGCTTCTGCTGCTAAATCACTGAAACTGCATAAAACATTTGAGCTGTCAATCATCAGTAAGTTTGCAGCTGACACCAAGTTAGGAGCAGGTGTGGATCTGTTGGAGGGTAGGAGAGCCCTGCAGAGGGACCTGGCCAGGCTGGGTGGGTGGGCAGAGGCCAACAGCATGAGACTGAACAAGGCTAAGTGCAGGGCTCTGCACTTCGGCCACAGCAACCCCAGGGAGCACTACAGGCTGGGGACAGAGTGACTGAGAGCAGCCAGACAGAGAGGGACCTGGGGGTGCTGGGAGATAGGAGCTGAACATGAGCCAGCAGTGTGCCCAGGAGAGCCAATGACATCCTGGCCTGGAGCAGGAGCAGTGTGGCCAGCAGGAGCAGGGAAGTCCTTCTGCCTCTGTGCTCAGCACTGCTCAGGACACATCTTGAGTGCTGTGTCCAGTTCTGGGCCACTCAATTCAAGAGAGATGTTGAGGTGCTGGAAGGTGTTGAGGGCAGCAAGGCTGGGGAGGGGCCTGGAGCACAGCCCCAAGAGGAGAGGCTGAGGGAGCTGGGGGTGTGCAGCCTGCAGAAGAGGAGGCTCAGGGCAAAGCTCATTGCTCTCTGCAGCTACCTGAAGGGAGGTTGTAGCCAGCTGGGGTTGGGCTCTTCCCCCAGGCACCCAGGGACAGAAGAAGGGGGCACAGCCTCAAGCTGTGCCAGGTCAAGTTCAGGCTGGAGGTTAGGAAGAAGTTCTTTACTGAAAGAGTGATTGGCATTGGAATGGGCTGCCCAGGGAGGTGGTGGAGTCCCCATCCCTGGAGGTGTTCAGAAAAAGCCTGGCTGGGGCACTTAGTGCCATGGTCTGATTGATTGGCTAGGGCTGGGTGCTAGGTTGGGATGGATGAGCTTGGAGCTCTCTTCCAACCTGGCTGATTCTATCATTCTATGAAACTCAACATTGAGACTTCCTCTGGAAGCTCCAGTGGCTGTCAAAAGCAACATGGAATGAGTTACTTGTTGTCCTACTCTGACTTCTCATTCTGAGGGAATCCAGCCTTCAGACATCATAAAACTTCAAGCAACAGAAACATCAGAAACATTTTTTAACTTGCATTAATTAGAAAAAAAAATATTGCTTGTGCTTCAAGAAGAATAGATCCACTCCTCTGAAGGCTCTACCAAACAGTAATAGGACCTTGCAGCTTTATGTGCCATAAATGTAGCCTCAGTACATAGAACACTCCTGGCCATCTATTATCTCCTAGCTGGGACATCAACAGCAGAGCCTATTGCTTCATTATGTTATCAAATTTTAGTAGCTAATTTCTTCAGCTCACAACATAGGTTGTTGAGCAATATTTTTTTCTTTTATTGCTGGTGAAAGAAAAAACCTGCAGGAGAGGCCAAATCTTCTCAGCAAACACCTTTTAATTTGCTTTAACCTGATTTAGCATCCAGGGTGAAAGTATAATTAAGAGTGTAAGGGTCTTGGTCACAGTGCATGATTTAGGCTTCCTCGTGCATCTTGTGTTGCGGATCTGAATGTCTGGTGGGTAACAACTAACTAGGAAAGGAAATTTTGTGGTTTCTCCACGGTAGCTGCGAGAATCCTTCCCTCCTGCACAACCCTGTGAATTTCCTTCTGAACGCCATGTGTGAGGAGCTTTGGCAGAACAGAAAGGGCTTACCCAAAATAAAGCGGAGCCTGCAGAGTGCGTGTGGCTGCCTAAAAGGATTGTCTCATGCATCCGCCTGCAGCCGAGTCTCACAGCCTACCTCACAGCTCGCTGCTCACAACCACACTTACCCATTCTTCACTTGCCTCACACACATGCCAGAAAGTGCCACTGCCAACTGCTTCTTCCAGCTCCTGAGTTTTGAAGGGAGCAAACTGCACTGACAGATCTGCTCGGTAGAACTGCAAATCTGCTCAGCAGCTCCATCCGCACAACACTCTCTGCTCTCAGCACGCAGGGAACTAACACCTTGGGACCACAGTGGCTCAGGGACCACATTTCCTGGCAAGGTTGTCAGTCTCCAAAAAGCACTCAGTACAAAGACTGAAATGTGGCACAATTAAAGAAGAAAATTCTGACAATCAATTTTCTGATCTGTTTTGTATAGGACAGGTAGAATTGGAATAAATAAAGGGAGCTGGGGGTCTTTAGCCTAGAGAAGAGAAGAGTCTGGGGGGACCTTAGAGCTGCCTGCCAATGCCTGAAGGGATCCTATAGGAAGGCTGCAGAGGGACTTCTGCTGAGGGTGTCTAGAGACAGACCAAGGGGGAATGGTTTGAAGCTGAGGCAGAGCAGAGTTAGACTGGAGCTGAGGAAGAAGTTATTCAGGGTGGTGAGACTCTGGCACAGGCTGCCCAGGTGGGCTGTGGCTGCCTCATTCCCAGTTGTGTTGAAGGCCAGGTGTAGTTGAGAGTCATCCCTGCCCATGGTGGGGAGGTGGGAGTAGATGCTCTCTGAGGTCCCTTCCAACCTGAGCCATTCTAGGGTTCTGTGAAACCCAGAGGCCAAAGGCAGCCCGTCCCAGGGATCTTGAGATGTCAGATCTGCTGTAAGCTGAAATGCTTAAGGTTACCTAGGAAACTCCAACACCAGTGATGTTCTGGGCAGTTTTAATAAATGTTATTTAAAGAGGTTTTTACTCTTTTCTGTGTGCAATTATGCTGATTTGATTGAAGGAGAATTCTGACATTTCCAATTAGCATTTACCACCAAAGCTATGTATGCAAACGTGGCAGAAGGTAAATATGGATTTGACCAACTAAAATACCTGGCATGGCCTCATGCCACAGCAGCACAATTAGGCACAATACTATGGCCAAACTTTTCTTATCCAAAGAAAAAGTCACAGGCAATACCCAGCAGATACTGAAAGTCTCTGTCAAACATCTGAAGACAAACCCAGGCCATCCAGCAAACATAGTACGCCAGATTCAAGATCTAAAGGAGCACCTGATGTTCCCAAAATGTAGAAATGGCTTTTGTTGGGCTGGAATTATTTTTCAAAGCAGCTGGTATTTAATTACATTCATACATATTATACAGTATCTGAGAAGGAGAAAGAGGAACTTTACAGTCTGAAAGCATAGTGAGGCTGTTTAGGCAGCAATGTGTCACTCCTATTGCACCCACACCTGGTGAGGAAGGAGAGGTGCAAACTGCCTGGGGTACTCTGGACACCACTGTCTGGCTCTGCACTGCTAGATCATCCCTGGTGGATCTACCTGGATACAAAAGGCATTATCCCCTTGGAAGGAGCCTAGGAATGCTGCTACTTAACTGATTTGGCTGCTTTGTGGGTTGCACTTTTTTGTTTGCAACTCATCTTTAATCTACCCATCAGATGCTTGTTCTACAGATAAAAGAAGCACCTTCTGGTGCTGTTGACTTTAAAATTTCAGTGACTTTGACTTTGCTTTCGAGTCCTACTTTACAATGAAGATTTCCCAGGAGAAAAAGCAAAGGATCAGAGTCTCTCAACACTAACCAAAATAGGAAGTGATATCTGTAACTAGGGTATAAGCAATTCAGGCTAATGAAGTTTTCTCTGTGAATTGCCAGAGAGGCTTTTATGACAGAAAAGAGACCAGCAGCTCCACTGCTGGGGTCCCTGAGTATAAAAATGTGCTGTCTTTTGCAGTCTAAATTCAGACCTTACTTAAGTGATAAAACCAAGTCAATGATCACAAGATCTCAATGTGTCTTCAGAACTTCCTAACAACGAAGTGAAAATCACATCCCAAATGCTTCAAGATGTAGTGAATAAAACATAAGCCATGCTACTGTCTTCTCTCAGCACACACTTTGGTGCAGAGACATAAGCAAGACAAGTCTGAACAAGATTTTGCACCTTACACTGCCAAAGTGTGAACAGGATCAGGGCTCAAAAGCCAGCACAGAGAAACTCTTCTTTCCTTAAAATCACCTAAGAGATTTGCTTCTGGGAGTACGGTCTTAGCTTCTCCACTCATGATGAGACACAACACTTCTCAGAAAAGTGAGAATCAGGGATTCTTCATTTTCACCAGTTTGCCCTTTAACCTGGGTAAAAATAGCACTGCAAGGTGGGAGGAGAGGGAAGAAGGGGAAGGGCAGAGAATCTTTTCCTTATTGCTAATTCCAAGCTCAGCTGTTTCGATGTAAGGTGGCAGTTCTCTAGAAGTCTGTGGAGTTAGAGCAGTTTTATAGCGGTCTGGGAGAAGAACAAGGTACTCATCTGCCTAAAGAACCATAGCAGCTGCAATCAGACTTCAGGACTTGTTGCAGCTGTGCAAAACTGTCATTAGCTCCCCTTCATTTATTTTACTGTTAGGCTTCAGCTTTTGTGTCCAAGTGGCACACACAAAAATAAAACTAGTTTCCTTCTCTTACATCCTGTATTCTTCCATAACATTATTAGCTTAAAAATTAAGGTGTAGATTGCCTCGGTAAAAAAAAGGTAAACTGACTTTTTTTCGTTTTTTTTTTTTCCAGAAGGCAAAAATGTCTTTTTGCCCATTCTGTTCTACAGATATATTTACTGTAAGGTAAAAAGTGCAGCTGGCTTATGACAGGAGAGAATGGCATTGTGAGGCACTTTGACACAGGCTTTGAGATAGCAATTATCTCAATATTTCTGATGGACATACAGAGCTCCCCATCCGTGTTCCTGCCGCGCCAAGGGGGTTGGACTGGATGGCTTTTGGAGGTTCCTTCCAACCCCTAACACTCCGTGAGTCTGTGTCTCAAGTGAGAATTTAAAGCATCAAAGTGAAGATGTAATAGCTCTCTCTGTAATACCTACCCTGAATTGATGATATGTTTTTTGCAGCAGTATATAATCCATGTCTCAGTGACAAAATTTAAGTTTGTGTATTTTTAATCTTTATCTTCTGCTCTTCCTCAGTCTTAAAATTGCATTTGAGCAATGAGTCTGCAGGTTTTCTGGAATGCAGTTTCTATTAAGAAGATAAGGGTACTCATTTTAATTGCAGAGAAATAGGGTGCTGGCATTCTGATTGTCTCCATACAAACACCAGCTGACTGTCTGCCCTACAGAGCTCAAACCTCCATCTCCCTGTCTGCACTTATTGCTAATTCTCAAGATGTCCTCAGACTAATATTGCTTTTGTAGGAAACCATTTCCTGTAATCAATCACAGCACCTTTCATGAACCTGCTTTGCCATTTATTAAGCACTAAACAAATGGTGCAAAGCAGGTAAATGGCTGTTTCTGAGCCTGGTAGAGATAACTCAAAGCGAGATAATAAATCAGCCTCATGTCCCCTGATTACGTCCATTATAATTATGAGAATAACTCTGCTCTAAGTGATAGGGTTAGCACAAAAAATGCAGGGTTAGTGTAACAAATGCAGGGGGCAGAGGGGACAAATTTGGCTAACTGTGCCTCAAACACATCAGCAGTGACTATGGCAGTGTGTCCTTTCGCTTCTGTTAAGGAGGTTTCTCTAAAGGGCTGTGGTCGCCTTGTGTCATTTTGCCTTTTCTAAACATTGCCAGCGATAGAGCCTTTGCCAGGGCTGTAAGAAATGGCTGACGTTCCTGAGAAGCATGTCATTAGCTGCACTTTAGTGAGCTTTCAGATCTCATCTGGAGTGGCTCTGCCTTCCACAAGCATGGGGCAGGGGCTCGCCATTGTCAGGAGCAGCAGCCCCCTGTGCTGGCGGCCACCACATCCCTATGGCTGCCACAAGGAGATTTGCTTTCACTGCCACACATCCCTGCTGACAGGTGGCAAGATTCACTCTGGCAGGCTTTAAATACTTATGGAGACAAAGTTCAGGTCAGAGGAGCATCCCAGCTGCGGCAGTGGCTGACTGAATCTCCTCTCCTACAACCAAACACCTGAGCACCGGGGAGCCTCTGAGCACCGAGGCATCTTGAATACCCTGGGAGAGGATATTAGGACCTCTCCACTGAGAGGGCAGTTGGTCACTGGA
Source organism: Psilopogon haemacephalus (assembly GCA_013396835.1). Lineage (NCBI taxonomy): Eukaryota > Metazoa > Chordata > Aves > Piciformes > Megalaimidae > Psilopogon > Psilopogon haemacephalus. The sequence goes on along the minus strand of VWZI01021156.1, from coordinate 979,562 downwards.
ACACCATCCAGGGAAGTGGTCTGGCACCAAGCCCAGGCAGAGTTCAAGGGCGTCTGGACAATGCTCTTAGTTAGTGAATCACACAATTAAGCAGGTTGGAAAAGACCTCTAGGATCACTGAGTGCAACCTATCTCCTAACCCTTCTAATGAACTAACCCATGGCACTAAGAGCCTCATGCAGCCTCCTCTCAAACACTACCTCCCCGGGAAGCCCATTCCAATGCAAATCACTCTCTCTGGCAAGAACTTCCTCCTGACATCTAGCCTGAACCTGCCCTGGCACAGCTTGAGGCTGTGTCCTCTTGTTCTGTCCCTGGGTGCCTGGGAGCAGAGCCCAACCCCAGCTGGCTACAACCTCCCTTCAGGTAGCTGCAGAGAGCAAAGAGGTCTGCCCTGAGCCTCCTCTTCTGCAGGCTGCACACCCCCGGTAGTCCTGTAAGGAGCAAGAAATGGGACCTGATGACCTTTATGGGTCCCTTCCAACACAAGATATTCTATAATTCTCTTATTGTATGAGAATAAAAGAAGGCAGGGTTAGTGTGCATGAGTTGTACACATGCAGCTGCCTACTGCCGCTGGTAGTTGCTTTATAATCTGTTGTTTCACTTTATTATTTTAATGTGCAATACAACTGATTTTGGCCTCACTCAAATGGCTGTAAAGCCAGTGCAGCTCTGCAGAGGAGCTGCTTGAATGATTTATAGTGCTTTCCTGAAGAGCAGAGCCAAAGCAAGCCCAGGAATTTTTGTGATTCTCTCAAATAACACAAGGTTGTCTCAAGAGAGATGTACAAAAAAAAAATCCATCTTTATGTAATTTTCACATTACATTTTCCTGGCAAACTCACATCTCTGACCAGTTTTTCCAGCAATTTGATATGGATGATGAACCTTTAGAGTGAACTACCAATTTATGGGTCAGAATCAAAAGAATTTGTTATCAAGGCTGGTGGCGGCTGGCAGTTCAACTCAGGTCTGCTTTGGCATGTAAGAACATGAAGTGAAATTCATGGGCTGTAACTCTATGAAAACTCAAGATGAGAAAGAAAGACTTCACAGCTGAGGAAATTAGCTCCTTTTTCATACATGACCTGTAGGGAATTTTTAAGAGGTGAGAATCCTCCAGATTGTCCATAAAATCCTGCTGTGGTTGCCCCACCCCAGGACAGGTTGGAAGGGGCCTTGAGAAATCAGATCTAGTGGAACACATCCCTGCCTGTGCCAGGAGCCTTGGAACTAGATGGATTTTAAGGTCCTTTCCAACTCAAACCATTTTGTGATTCTACGGGTTTATGATTCTGTTGAAACAAGCAGTAGAACATTCATGTTCCACTGACACAAGTGGCATGTGCCATCAGGAGGCTCCAATCCCAGCAGCAGCACTCTACATGATTTCTAATAGTGCATCCAAAGCAGTCTGTAGCTCCCAGTCATGCTTCCAAAGCAGTCTGCAGCTCCCAGTCATGCATCCAAAGCAGCCTGCAGCTCCCAGTCATGCATCCAAAGCAGCCTGCAGCTCCCAGTCATGCATCCAAAGCAGACTGCAGCTCCCAGTCATGCATCCAAAGCAGCCTGCAGCTCCCAGTCATGCTTCCAAAGCAGCCTGCAGCTCCCAGTCATGCCTCCAAAGCAGCCTGCAGCTCCCAGTCATGCATCCAAAGCAGCCTGCAACTCCCAGTCATGCCTTCCCTAAACAATTCCTAGCCTGCTGTCAGCTCTCCCAGTGAGAAATCTTGCCCAGGACATGCACACAACGAATCCCAGCACCCATCTGTCCCTATAGCTAGCAATGATTCCCCAATGTCTAATCTGAATCCAATCTCTCATCTGCTTTACTCACCCATTTGAAACATCTCATTTGCTATTGCTCAGAACACTGCAAGCCCAAACCATTTTGGTGGCCTGCAATGCATGCAATCAATCTTGTCAGCAGGACACTGGGTGAAGGATTACTGTTCTTTATGTACCAAAATGAAAATGCAGAGCTCAACAGTTATGTCTGTTCCTGCTGTTTATCTGCTCTTCCTGGATGGCTTCTAGCACTGTTTCCCGGCCATGGTTATCAGTCTAAAGTGTGACTGACAGCAGCAAGGCTCCTTATGCCTCCCTACAGTCACACACCTCGGGTGACACCAGGACTTCTGCTAGTTCTGCCATAGAGAATACTTAGGGAAAGTCATGGCAGGCGTGGCCCACAGAAGCCTGCAGCCTTCCTCACACTGGTGTGATTTTATTTCAACGCTTGTTTGAGTAATTTCTGCTCTTTTATGTTTGGTTTGGCACTTGCCTCTGGAGGTCTGTGAAGCAGCAAGTGTCCCTTGTTCCCTGTCATTAGCAGAAGAAAGGTGTCTTTATGGTGGTTCTTAGGCATAAGTTGAGTGTACATCATGGTAATTGTATTTGGAAAATCATGTTCCTTGCCAAGTCTTTGCTTAGTAAAATTTAAAACTGCCTTATTATTTTGTATACCTCTATGCAAGAAACACTGCAGTCAGAAAATTTGCCTTTTGGACGAGAAAGATTTTCATCCAGAGCTCTGTGTTGTGTATCAGTAGGAATTGCAGCTGCCACAGAGCTGTTATAGCTCTGTCTAGCAGCACATATTGTACAAATGTCAAACCCTCCCTTGCCCTGGTAGACACCGTGGAATAATCAGTTCCTTGGGTAACTCTTGGATCTTCAAATGCTGCCTGCCTGAACCCACTGATCTACAGTAACCACATGAAGGACAGGGGTTTGGCAGAGTCAGACACAATACTCAGGCTAATTTTTCTTTGTCCACTTAAAGAATTATCATTTCCATAATCAATTATACTCTCAAAAGACATTAAACTTTCAAACCCAAAACCTTTGCTCCATTGCAATCCTTCAATATGAAATGGGGACATGAAAAAGGAAAAATAATGCATTTGTTAGCATCTACCCAGCTCATCACTGACCTTCCTCACAAAGCCTGGACCTGCTATGGTCCTAAGTGATGCTCTGTGCACTGCAGAGCCCAAGCAAACAGAACATGCCTTGAGAAACTGTGCTTCAAGAGCACACCAGGCTGGCAGGCATACTTACATAATTAAAACACTCCCCTGTGCTTCGGGAGGTGTCCTGACTCTCATCAAGTATCTCATTAGCACAATTAAGGAGGTTTTGCCTTTCAGTAGTTAGAGTCATTCCAGGGGTTCACCTCACTACCCAGTCTATTTTAGTAAAATTGTGGTTTAGATACATGGAAAATAACTTCCAGTTTGTAAACCTCTACTCATAGTTACTAAGTAGCCTATGAACAAATGTGGATTCTAAGATGAGACTCTAGTAACCAAAGATAATTTGTTGGAAATCCCTGAAGTCCTGCAGCACATGTCAGGTGCCCAGTAGGTGATGCACAGCCTGCTGACTACAATGAAAAAGAAGCCCTGGGTTACTGGAGCTAATAAATAACATTGCAGAATTGTGCCATTAAACGCTGCTGAAGTGCTACAGGATAAGAGTAACAGAATCAGCCTTTTTGTTCTTTAAAACTGATGCAGAGAGGTAATGATTGAGCATTGACAGCTCTCATTGCTGAAGAGCCTCATGGCAGACTGATCTGATCCACCATAGATCTGTCAGTAGCCAGTCCTGGTCCCAGTGACACATCACTGTTTGAAGAGTGAAAAGGATTGCAGTGCAAAAACTGAAAACAGTTTTGCTTTTTCCAGGTGAAAATACAAAGAGTCACAACTTGCTAAATAGTACCACATGTTCAGCTCAAGCAGGACGTCAGGGAACTGCTTGAGAGAGCCCAGCCCAGAGCCTCCAAGCTGCTGCAGGCAGTGGAACATTCCCTGTGGGGCCAGGCTGAGGGAGCTGGGGCTGGCAGCTGGCAGCAGAGGAGCCTGAGGCTGCCCTCAGTGCTGTGCTCAAGATGTGCAGGGCAGGGTGGGGAGGATGCAGCCAGGCTCTGCTCAGGGGTGCTCAGTGACAGCACAAGGGGCACTGGGGGCAAACTGGAGCAGAGGAGGTGCCACGGAAACAGAAGGGAAAACTTTTTCCCTGTGAGGGTGGCAGAGCCCTGGAACAGGCTGCTCAGAGAGGTTGTGGAGTCTCCCTCTCTGGAGACTTTCCAAGCCACCAGGATGTGTTCCTGTGTGCCCTGCCCTGGGTGCTGCTGCTCTGGCAGGGGAGCTTGACTGGATGATCTCTGGAGGACCATTCCATGTTTCTGTGAGCAGGCTACACACTGCCCATTAAACAGAAAGGCAAAGAGCCCAGATGTTTTGACATGACTACAATTTGCCACCACCACACCCCTAAGGAGAGGAGTTCCCTTGACACGTTAGGCCACAGACTGTCGCTAACATCCATTTAGACTAGAAAATAATACCAGAGTGCAGCAGGAACTCTTTCATGTTAGGACATCTTTGATGATGAAAATTATTAGCAAAGAGCTCATGTTCCATAGAGGGTAGAATTGTTCTCCAAAATCTGGCCAGCCTCTCCTCCCTCTGTCCTCGTCATTGCTCTCATCATGTTCTTTGTAGGCTGCCTGTTTACAGATGAGGCAGGTGGCTGCGTGGAGCTGCCTGCTGCAGCTGGAAGGAGAAGGCACCAGGCACTGTGCAGCACATCTAGCAGGCTTGGAGACATGGCTAAGACATTTGAGCACACTGCTGCACCTGGACTTGAGAAACAGAGAGCTGAAGCATGGACAACACAGACAGTGCCCAGGGGACGCCTTTCAACCACCACTCTCAGTGTGCAGGTCACTCAGAGCTGGCTGACAGAGCAGGGGTGCTTTGTCCCCTTCCTCACATCCTTCTCTCCTTGCCTCTCCCCACTCAAGATATTGCTAAGTACATCCTTTAACCTCATTCTTTACAGCACGTGGGGCTCTCTGCCACGATCTCTTACTATTTATCAGTCCCGAGCTTGTCTGAGCAGTTCTGTCACACCACAGGTTTGATCTTTCAAAGCACATTCCTGCCATACTTGACTGCTCCTCATCTGCTTCTGCTCCTCTTTGCCTGCTTCAAGAGCCAACAGAAGAACTGGTTGAGAACTCCCAGGGTGATGAACATAGACACCACAAATATCCCAAGCTTAGGTACAAATTGGCATGGATGGTCCCCATCTGAGATCAGGAATAAAGTGATCCTCTGGAGGTGTCTGCCACTGAAACGATTTCTTGTCAGCTGGAAAGACAATCTCAGTACCTTGCTTCTCCAAGAGCTGCAAATGTCACCCAGCAAGGGAAATCAGCCTGCTGCAGGGCATATTTCTGCTGTTACCCCTTGCAAGATGTCACAGGTCTACAGCTTGTCTTAAGTCCAATTGACATTTTCCTCATGAACACAGAACAAACAGTCTACATTTTAAAATATTTTAAAAATATGCTTAATGTGTTAGATCAGTTTGTACCTTGCATTTCATCAGGCAGTCCCCTAGGTTGGAAAGTCAGCTAGGAGAGGAGAGGATTTTCTCTTACAGCAATACTGACAGAGGATTTGGACCAGCAGCAAATATTTTGACCAAATATCCTACCTCCCAACAAAGCTTTGAAGACTTTTTAACTAAGGGATACTTCCCTGTGATGTACAGGGGTCATAATCTGCTTTTAGGGCTTAATCCATCAGGGCAGATTCAGAGACAGTTTCTCAGGTGCTGTGGACTAGATCATTCCCTAAAATAAGACCCAAGTAAATCTGAAATGGTTCCACTCTTGTCACTGCTGGAAATCTAACAGTGGCAGCAAGCATGGCACAAGTTTTCTGTGGAGTAAACATTAGACAAAGTTCTGGAAACTGTGGAATTTGACATTCTTAGGTGCTAGGTGGGTGTGTGTGTGGGAAACATTTTCTCCCGTGGTCATCCTGGAGAGATGTTACTGCAGACACACGTGGCAGGGAATTTCCTACTTCCTATTCAGCTGTGAGGGAATTACCAAAGTACCTCGGTGGTATGCCACAGGTCTCAGCTCCAGCCTTCACTTTGGATAAAAAGAAGGGATTAAAGACATTGTCTGACATTAAAGACACCTCACCAGGGCAGAGTAGAGGTCACGGAAGGTTCTCCTGCCCCTCTGCTCTGCTCTGCTGAGGTCACATCTGAAGTATTGTGTCCAGTTCTGGCTCCCAGATCAAGAGGGGCAGGGAGATGCTTGAGAGCCACAGAGATGATGAAGGAAGTTGGACATCTTCCTTATGAGGAGAGCCTGAACGAGTTGGGGCTTGAAGCTTACAGAGGAGGAGACTGAGAGGTGACCTCAGTCATGTTTGTAAATATATGCAGAGTGAGTACCAGGAAGCTGGAGCCAGGCTCTGCTGGGTGATGCCCAGTGACAGGACAAGGGGCAATGGGTGGAAGTTGAGGCATAGGAGGTTCCATGTGGACCTGAGGAAGATTTTTTTCCCTGTGAGGGTGACAGAGCACTGGAACAGGCTGCCCAGGTTGTGGTCTCCCTCTTGAGATATTCAAGAACCATCTGGATGCGTTCCAGTGTGATCTGCTCTGGGTGATCCTGCTCTGGCAGGAGTCTGGACCAGATGAGCTTTGGAGGTCCCTTCCAGCCCCTGACATTCTATAAGTCTATGATTCTATGATTCTGTGAGTTCAGAGTAGCTGAGTAAGAGCAAGGGAAGGTTTACCTTAGGCGTTCTGAAAGACATGGACAGAAAGGGAGAACATTGCAGCTTCTAGCAGAGATCTGTGCACACTGGGCAGAAAGCAGTCCCTCAGCTCCTGCAGGCAGCCTCCTGCAGCTAGGCAGATCTGGAAAGCTGCAGTCTGACTTTTGGTCTGCAATAATTCCAGCTTTCCAAAGGTCTTCTCTAGCTGACTACAGAGCTGAGCAATTTCCTTTGCTGCTTCTTTTCTGCATGGTTGCCTGGATACTCAGTCTCCTTGAGGACCTCTCTGATTAAAGTGTGGTTGCAATTTGATGATTTGAAGACTCAGATCTGTCATCTAGATACAGACATCCTGCCCCAAAAAACAGCAATTTGTCAAGTGCCTGCTTTAGTGAAGTTAATTAGAGACAAGAAAACTCCATGATTTAGAGATTTTTCTCTTCTATTGATTAAGATAGTGGATAGGGAACGAAGGCCTGTGGTGTTAACTCACCCCTTGTGCAACTGTGCAAAGCTGCACCTGTTTCAGCACTGTCTGTTCCTAACAAGTCCTCACTCTTACTTAATGCACCACTTGATGGCCCCTCCATGGAGCTGAAAGAGCAGGTCCAGAGAAAGAACAGAAAGTAATCAGGGAACTGGAGCACCTCTGCTACTAGGACAGGCTGAGGGAGCTGGGATTGTTCAGCCTGGAGAAGAGAAGGTTTCAGGAAGACCTAATAGTAGCCTTCCAGTACCTGAAGAGGCTACAAGAAGGATGCAGAGGGACCATTTGCAAAGGCCTGCAGGGACAGGACAGGGGCAATGATTCGAAGTGAGAGCAGCAGAACAGATTTAAGCTGGGTGTTAGGAACAAGTTCTGTACCACCATGAGGGTGCTGGAACACTGCAGCGGGTTGCCCAGAGAGGCTGCTGAGGCCAAATCCATGGAAATATTCAAGATGAGGCTGGACATGGCTCTGAGCAACCTGATCTAGTGGAGGATGTCCCTGCAGAGTGCAGGGCGGTTGGACTGGGTGAGCTTTGGAGATCCCTTCCAACCCAAACCATTGTATGAAACCTATGTGAGAACATCAGAGACTAACCAGGATGCTGTGCCCCTACTTTCTCACCGCTGTCACAAGGTCCACTTCTGCTATAATGCGTGGAAGGAAGTCACAAGAAGCACAGGACATTGTAGTAAGATAGGAGCAGCACTGCCTTTGTATCTTTCTAAAATCATACAAGGTGTTGGTCAGTGTTTGTTGCCTGCTTTGCTCTTTTCTGGAATTACAACATCTTCAGGACCTAGAATTGCCAAAAGTGGAATCCAGTACATTAGTGGCCAGCATGCCATGAAGTTACCCAAAGCCTGTAGCAACTACTTGCCACATACAAATAAATAGTTATCATGCAAACAACCCCAAACCTAACAAGCATGGGATTTTGAAGGTGTCAGGAAATAGTCTTCTACAACTCAAAAAAATGGTCCTCAAGGCCTGGGGAGTGAACATTTAGAAAAATGAAACCCAAGACAGTCTATGGAAATGAGACAAATTGATTACAGTCTATATTTCTCAGCTTATGCTTAATTAAAATTTCTCCCTCACATCTGGTAAATCTCCACTGATCATGCAAAAGGATTAAAATACTGAGTCAGTCTCCAGAAACTGAAAAATTATTCTGAAGTATTTCCTGTCCATTTGCTTACAGCTTGGTGTGAGGAGCAGCCAGGCAGCCCCACACACAGCCCAGACAGCAACCCTGGGCTGGGCTGCAGCAAGAGCAGCAGGGCAAGGGAGGGGATTCTGCCCCTTGGCTCTGCTCTCCTCACACCCCACCTGCAGCACTGTCTGCAGCTCTGCAGCCTCCAGCACAAGCAGCACATGCAAGTGATGGAGCCAGTGCAGAGGAGGCCACCAAGATGCAGCTGAGAGGGCTGCAGCAGCTCTGCTCTGAGCACAGGCACAGAGAGTTGGGGCTCTGCAGCCTGGAGAAGAGAAAGCCGCCAGGAGACCTTGGAGTGGCCTTGCAGGATCTGAAGGGGGCTGCAGGAGGGCTGGGGAGGGATTATTGACAAGGGCTTGTAATGACAGGGTGAGGAGGAATGGGTTTGAACTGGCAGAAGGGAGATTGAAACTGGATGTTAAGAGGAAGTTGTTTGCAGGGAGGGTGGTGAGACACTGGCACAGGTTGCCCAGGGAGATTGTGGAGCACAGAATGTGATGTTTGATCACATTCTACCTGTTCTAGTGGGAGGTGTCCCTGCCTATGGCACAGGGAATTTGGAACTGGATGATCTTTGAAGTCCTTTCCAACCTAAACCATTCTATGCTTCTGTAATTTAGAGTTTTGCAGTGTGGCTAGTCATGGAAATGCTATGCTTCAGGGTCAGTTCTGTTTTCTTTGCAATAAAGAGAACAGTAAATCTATTGCCACTAATAGGTTAAATTCTTTGAAGTTTTAATTTTTTTTTTCTTTTTTTTTTAAAGTTAATTTCCCAAGACTTTTGAATTTTGTTCCAGCTCTCATCAAGTCATTTTTTAATTACAGCAAAGCAAATAAAATGTCCTTCTGATTTCAGTACATCTTAAGGTATATGCTTTGCTCCTAGGAAAGTAAAAGATGCAGAACTGTCATAAATCAGCGCTTGTGAGGACATCAACTTTCTATTCTTATGCTACAACATATTTAATATCTGTGCATGATCCTAGCACACTGCTAGACTGAAGGACATGGGAAACTTTTGTTGTCTTTGTTAGAAATAATATAGTATGAGTGTATTAATTGCATTCAGAAACTCAGTAACAGATCCAGTTTCTCACTTATTCATTTCCAGTCCTGTAACTTGTGTTCCACTTTATACCTACCATCTTTCCTCCTAAATAAAAGCAGCTGGTGCTGAACACCTAATCTTGCTTCCAACACAATGAACAAGGCAGAAGTAGCTGTTGCCTTCACGTTGCAAAAGCTGCAGAGAGAAATCCTCTCTCTTGTGGAAACAGACATAGATTTTGCAGTTTTCTTGTCATAAAAATCTTTATCCCTACATAAGGAGCACTGATTCTTCTCCTCGGGCAGGGCAGCAAGTCATGGAAAATAGTAAAGCCGCACAAAGTCAAGACAGCAAAGTGTCAGAGGTCACTTACATGTGGGTTTCTCTGTTTGCCTTCAGATAATGTATAATAATCTCTTTTCTCCAGTGCCAGTCTCAAGGATGTGTTTCCCTCTCTCACCCATGCCAACAAGTGAAAGGCAGCACTGAAAGGCAGGCATCTCGACAGGCTTCATTCCATCAGGTGTAAATGCAAACACATCTTACACTTAGGTACTGAGTACTTTCAGCAAGCTGTGCTGACAACAAAATATTGATAAAATATCTGCTTTGTGCCTTTTAGAAAAGAAAGCACAGCTCCTTCCCCTTCTTTTTTAAATTCCAATTAACTGCACTACTGAGATTGATCTAGGAAGACATTAAGCAAGAAGGTGGCACAGCCCCTAAAAGACAACAAGGAGCAACCCCCAAATCAATAGCAATAGATTGCAATGTGAGCAAATCTCCTGTGCAGGTGCAGTAGGATCACCCAATTACAGACCTCCGGCAGACTTGAACGTGAGGGTTCTGATTTCATAGCCCAGGGTGCAGGGAAGAGGAGGCTTGTGTGGGAGAAGGGTACCAACCTCAAGTGAGAAAACAATCTCCTCCTTACAGCTCTGAGTGATTGGTCTTCAGAAAACTAAATATAGAAAGCTTCAAAGAGGATTAAAATGTGCAGCTACTGAGGGTGTCTAAAGAGGTTATGAAGTGAACATAAAGTTTAATTAATTCAATAGATGAGGAACTGCTTAATAGCATAATTACTTGAATTTACTGCAGATATTTCGTGATATGTGCAACACGAAGGCTTTAACCCCGCAGTTGCTGGGCTGTATGATGCACTCCTCCTGCACAGATTGTTACCTTAATTGTTAACAATTATTATAAGTTTGATTATTTTCATTCTGTGATTATTTTAAAATTGATTCACTCTGATTTAGATCTCTCAAACTCACCAAACCTTGTGATACATGGGGAAGAAAAAAAAAAAAAAGATACAAACAATTTACTTCCTAGCAACATGATACTGACTGCAAGGCCATGAATTCAGCTCTAACTTGTGAAGAATCCCTCTACACCTATACAGAAATGATAACAACTGTAAGACGTTCTACACCTTTCCCTGCAAGCTGCAAGCACAATTCAGTTACCACAGAAAACTAAACTGAAGCACTCTCTCAGCTCCACAACTCAGCTGCCCATGGGTTTAACTCAGGAATAAGATCACCACATACTTCGTTTGGTTTTAGTTCTTGCACATTAGAAAAAGCCAAGCATGAAAATTGTCATTCAGAATGAAATGTGACAAAGAATTTTGTTAGATGTGCATTCTAACAGGTCCTGAATGGGGATGCCAAGCTACCAGTGCAGGCTTCCCACCCTCATTTGTGAGCTTTCAATCAGGCCTTGCAAATTTCCTGTACGAGAAACTATCATTTCCAAAAGGCAAGAAGGGGCAGAAAAGTCCCACTACACAAACATGGTTAAACACATGCACAGGCTGTGGAGCAAGTTTCTCAGCCGCTTCAAGGTTCTCTTCTCATTTCTTACAGAGGAGCCAGAATCAGAGTCATAGAATCACAGAATGGTTGCAGTTGGAAGGGAGCTCAAAGCTCATCCAATTCCAACCCCTCTGTGCATAGACACCTCCCACTAGAACAGGTCACTCAAGGTGTGAATGCTGGAAAGACAACTCACTGCCATAGGCTTCCTGCTTCACATAAGTCCAGGAAAAATAGGAGGGGAAAATCTCCACCTCTCAGACACTCAAAAATATACATCAGGCCTAACAGCAACAGACAAGTCATCTGAAGCAGGGATGTGCTGGTGCATCCCTGTCTTCTGTTATGCACAGGACTCTGGTGCAGTGCTAACTCCAGCCAACTAAATGATTTCTCTTCTCAGCATTGGACAGGGAAGATAAGTTTTAACACAGAACCTAATGCCTGCAGACTTCAAACACCTGATACTTCCTGTAGTAAACATCCTCACTCATCTACTCCACAGGTTTTAATAGCAAGAGCTAAGTACTCACCTCCTATAAAGAGTATAATTGCCAAGTAAGTCAAGGATGTTTCAAAAGCTCAGTCACACTCTCTTGAATGAAATACTTCATATGCTTCAGTCTTAAACCCAGCTCTCAATCCATCATCATCAGGATTAATCAACTAATATCCAGGTATGAGGAAATACTGTGGAGTCTTAATTGTGCAATGCTAATCAAAGACAGGAAGAGTCATGAGAAAACAAAATAAAAGGATCAGTTTCCCCCTTTTCTTTCCCCCAGATATTTGTGCACATAAGTTTTTATTTGCCTGTGTGACCTGACTAAGTGTGTGACAAAGACTTTCAAACCATGAGTCAACAACAACTACATGAATTAATGAAACGATTACTTAAAATAAATTTCCTAATTTGCTCTTTCATGACTGCACCAGTTCTGTTTTTTTGGGTCAATGAGTATCTTGTTTGTGTGAGATGAAATCAAGCTGTGCATTTGGGAGTTTGTGTAGTTTTCAGAGTTATATTAAAAATAACATTTAAAAAAACCCCTCACACATGATTTTTGGTGTCACTGTGGCATGCTTCTGTTATGCCAGATGGATTCAAAGTCAAAAGGAGTTGAATTTTGGAGCCTCCTACTAAAGCAGCAGCATTACTCCTACCGTGGGTTTCAGTAGTTTCCTTCGGAAGAATGTAAATAATCTATCTGAAAATAAGATGGACCTGATTGAAATCTCCCAGTTCATAGGAAAATAAATTCTCTTCTGTTCAACAGCAAAACAGAAAGTCCAATATATGCCTTCTAGTAACTGAACTAAAGCCACACCAGACCAAACCTGGGGTCGCCATCTCAGCGAGTGGTGAATATCCTGAGCTTCAGGTTTGCCAATGTCATGGAGTGATAGAATGCATTGGGCTGGAAGGGACCAGAGTGTTTTGTGTGAGAAGCAAGCTTGAGTAGACAATCTCCGAGCTTTTATGTCTAAGAATTCACTCTGGCTATAGCTACATTGTGGTGTTTGACATGGCTCAGACACCTAGGTGACCAGACCAGAGACACAATAGTGATGTAGCACAGCTTTCTGCCAACGTGCTGCCCCACACCTCCCTCAGAAGGAAAACAAGTCAGAAATGAAGATGCTATGTCAACTGAGTCTTACTCTGCCAGGGAGCTAAGGCAGGGCTGCAGCACACCCTTCAGTATCAGGCCTGTCTATTGACTGTTCTCAGATGGATGACTTTATGTGCTTAAAGCAAGGTGTTTAAATATTTTGTTGACCTGGCAATGGCAAATGATCATCTTCTGGAGTTATCCTCCAGGCTTCCAGAATGACAGTCAGCAGAGAAATCCTTTTGCTGTCACTGTTTCAGAACTCAGGGTTTTCTTTTCCCTTGCTCCAGCTATCTGCTTAACATTTTGCAAAACCCATGCCCACTTTCTGCATGTTCCTACTTTGTTCCTGTCACTACTGACAGTCCGAACCAAAACTCTGGAACCGAAGAGCAACGCTTCGTGGTTTCCATTTCCAAGTTTCCAAGCGGTTCTGCAGCATATTCTTTTGTACATTCAAAACTAGGCTATCAAAATATAATGCCAATTTAAGCCACAGCCATTATTTATATTAGCAGCGAAGGAGGGAAAACGTAGTGGTAAATTAATCTTTGTGCAGCAAAGAACTCCTTAAAATAGGTTTTCAGCATGCATAGTAATGAACTATTGCTATCTCTCCTCAACAGACATCTTGAAATAACTATGTCCGAAGTTGTTTTAAAATCCTTTTCCTAGAATTTCAGTTCCAGCCCTGCAAGGGAGGCGGATTCCTCACTTAACGACGCTGATCAACACCAGCCTCCTTTTTTATCTTCTGCTTAACATAGGCAACTCATGAATCAGCTGTGACTTTTACATGCCTTGCCTTCGACCTTCCCGCAGATAATCATAATAACGCTGGGCTGCCGAGAATCAATCAGTTTTCATAAAGGCAGCAGCCCTCAGATTAATCTCATATTATTAATTCTGCAAGTTAAAAAGACAAGCAGAAAGGCAAGATGGCTCTCACTGCTATTTACTTCCCCCAAAAAAATATTTCCTGTGGATAATAAACAAACAAATTTCCAATCTGGTGAAGCTGTAAATTTGCAGCCTTCATGAAAATTAATTTAAATGGATGTGACTGTGAGGTTGGGATTGTAAAGATTAGGGAGACTCCTGTAGTTATAATTGCCTGTTCAGTTCATCTGCTGCTCTGTCACTCAAGAGCGGCACAGCTGCATTAACAACTCTAATCATAATCTAATTCTCAGATCAAATTCCCATCTTCAATATATCCTTTAATAAAGCTTCCATACCCCATCTTTTAGCCTTAATTATTGCTTCCTGTCTCCCCTGACAACCAAATTAAAAGGTACACACAGTAGTTCTCTAATAAAAACCTAGCACAGCTCCAACTGCTGTACTGCAGCTTCACACTAACCTTGTGAAGGTTGAGCGGCTTGTGGGAACCAGATTTTTACTGATAGCACAAGCGCTGCGAGATAAGAAATACAATTTTATAATCATCTATTGATTTTTCTTTTTTTCCCCTGCTAATATGGGAAATTACCTGGGCCAGATTTTAGATTAGAAAAGTGAGGAAAAGGCAGCTTTATTGGAAAACTGTCTAGATCCCAACACGTGGACTGTTCTTAAAGCTGAAGCTCTTGACGTGTCGGTGGTTGACAGCAGACATTGTGCGAGTCCGAGTTAAAGCCCTTTGAACAAGAGCTGAGAGGCCAGGTCAGCAAGGTACTTAATCAGACATCTGCCTTTTGGCATTTTAATAATCTGAAGTCAATAAAGCATTCAAGGTGCTTAACACCAGTGAGTAACAAAGCACTTTTTAAGCAGGACACAAGCACTCAGTGTCGTGTCCATGTAGGATTCCGTTGTGCTGTGCGATGAGTTAAGCTGCTGCCTGTGGGTGCATGGTGATGGCATAGCCACGCTCCTGAGCCACAAATACAGTGCCACCAAACTTTCATAACGCACTAGCCAGCACACAGCCACAAAGATGCTGAAGGGAATGGAACAGCTCTCTTATGAGAACAGCCTGAGGGAGCTGGGGCTCTGCTGCTTGGAGGAGACTGAGAGGTGACCTCAGCAATGGTTATCAACATGTGCAGGGTGAGTGCCAGGAGGCTGGAGCCAGGCTCTGCTGGGGAATGAAGGGAATTAAGAGAGACTTCAGGGCCTCAGGATCCTTGGTGAAAGAGTCTGGGACACAAGTTACTTTCTCTTCCTTCATTCCAGCTGCAGACAGTGACATTGGATAGAATAGAAGGATCCAGTCCATAACCATCTGGCTCCCAGACCGGTGCTCCAGGGTGGGAGCCAGGTGCAGGAGTTTGGGTTCTTTGATCATGGCTAGTTGTATAGGACACCAGATCTGATGGTAATGGGTGGGAACAGCTGATCTGGCAGGGGGAAGAGGGTCCTAGGACAAGAATTAGCAGGGCTCCCCCACGGAGCTGTGAACTAGATTTGAAGGGTGATAGGGTTGCAGCTGAATTTGCGCCAGTGGGCAGTGCTCTGGTGTTAATGGAGAGCAAAAACCTTCTCGGCCACTTAACTGTGTGAGAGAGTAAGTAAAATAAGTTAGGAAGGTTTTAACCACAGCAGCACTGTGGTTGGAAATGATTTGGAAATGTAGCGATGGATTTCAAGGGCAGTAGGAAATGTCTGTTAGGAAATGGCCTCAAAGATAAGAGAAGCCTGTAAGAATGCCAAACCTTTAAACATGGCAGGCTTTAATTATCCTGCTACCAGTATTGATTTGGGTAAGGACTGTTTCAGGACTAAGGAGACAAATATATTTGAGAAAGTAGCCAAGGATTTCTTTTCCAAGCAATGTGCTGACCAGTTTGAGCAGCTTGGGGCTATCTTGGGAGTGAGTGGATCTTGAACAAATGGGGATATGGAGAAACAATTTAGTGTAGGCAATGAACAGCAAGTTCTGTGAAACAAAAGGGGGTTGTCATTTAAATGGACACAGTTTGAGGGGCTCTGACCTAGAAATGAATGTGTTTAGTCACTCTTGCTTGGGATATCTGAAGGTGAGGAGTGAAAAACATCACTGCTGAGAAGGAAGAGAGCTCTTCTGCACTGAGATTTCTGCTGTCATATCACCAGCTCCAACGAGTGACCTGAGAAATGCCAGCATTTAAAATCCCAGGTGTATTTGATCAAGCCTTTCTGCTGGTCTTGGAGCCTCCCACCAATTCTGGCAGCTGAACTTTCTAACTTCCCAGGGGTCGCTAAAGAGCCCTTCCCCTTTTTCCTTTTTCGGAACTGGCATCATGGTGCTGCTGAAGAATACAACCCAGGTACTGGTTTCCTTACAGCAAAAGGCACAGGAGACAGATGCAAATGTATTACTTTGTAGTCATCTAGCAGAAGTGAGGAGAGAGATTTCTATAACTCTTGATTCCTCATTCTTTTGTAGCTGGTGTTTTTATGACCCAGGTCTTGCCAGACTTGAAGCTATAGTGCTGTGCCAGGATCAGGATTTGCCAGAGGTCTTTAACCTTTGAAAAGCAGGAGTCCTCTCTTTCTGCAGCATTTATTTGATGGCAGCTATTACCATATGACTTCTCCCACCCTTGTAATACATTTATCTTTACAAGACTCTACAGATGAGGAAATGTGTTGCTGTTCCTATCTTTTCTGCTGAAAACAGAAACAACAAAACAGATGAGATTCATCTCCGCCTGTAAAGTGGAAGAATAGTTTAGAAGAGGTGGATAAACTCTCCTAACAGTCAGTGGACAGAGCTAAGTAGCCTTCAGAGGGCAATTCCTTTTATCATGCTCTCCAGGTGAATCACACACCCTGGCATTTCTCTACAGTAGAATGAGGCTTTGTGACTTCTGTAAAAATAAATCATGACCTTTTTGTCCTCTATTTGGTTCACCTGGGACTCCATTCATAAAAAGAAAAGTGAAATGGGATTAAGTAAGACCAAAGTGAGAAGTGCAAGGGAACTTACTCTGGGCTCAGTATCAGGTTTTGTCATTTGTCAGAAATGGAACTAAACAAAATTTCCCTGGGAGATGGATATCCTAATGACAAAATATTGCCTGTTCTGACATGAAGGGCTGAACCCCATTCTGCTTTTTTAAAGTGCTATGGCTCAGAGAAATACTTAGAGCTGAAACTTTCTTTGAAATCAGCTTAACATTTTGCTGAAACAGCTTTTTTTTTTTTTTTTTAAAGAAAAAGAAGTGTCTGAGTAACTTCTGCTCTCTAAATCTGATATTAAAGCTACACAGAAAATTTCAGATGCTCCAAAAGTTTAGGGCAAGGCAGAAGAGTTCAGTCCCTAAAATGTTTATCTGTGCTACCCACATTTCTTGTGCTAGCAAATTCAGAGTAGAGGCAGTGTGAGAAGTCTTTTGTGAAGGTTTCTCACACTCATTGTCCTGTTGGTTTTCTTTCTTTGGGTACAAGTTACTCCTGGGGAGATTTTGACTGGACTCAGGAGAGAAATGCTTCACAGCGAGAGCAGTGATTGCAGTCATCTCCCCAGGGAAGTGGGAGGCTCCCCAGCATCAGATGGGCACTTTCAAGATGTGCCTCACTTCAGTGACTGCTCACAGGGCAGTGGGGACCCCAGGCAAGCACCTCTAGTCTGGCAGCCCAGCTGAGCTCCGTGCTGGAGCACTGAGGCAGGGCTTGTCTCTAGCCCACATGCTCGAGCAAGAGCAAGCGATTTCATCCGGATGATACCTTGAGAAGAGCATTCTGCTCCTGTTGCCAACCCAACAGTCCAGGCTCTGTAAGGTTTAGTGTATCTTGCTGGGGAGTTGTAAATGATCCAAGTAACAGCAATGCTACTATTTCACTTAGGAAAATATTTTGGAGGCATTCCCAGGCAGAGTCCCATTGGGAATTTTTCCTGGACAGCAATATACAATTCACACTTGCTTGATTCTGGCCTGTAATTTTTGATCCCAGTCTATTGTCTTGCACCAAAGAAACCCTCAGCTCAACTCTCCAGTGCATCCCTTATGATCACTTTTCTTTGCTTGCTTTTTTAAAAATAGCTCATGCTTGCTTTTTTATCTTTTTTTCATTTTCAAAGGTGATTGACAGTGATTATCCCTGAATACTCCTCTAGTTTCTTCTTAATCCTTCCTATCTTGCATTCTGTCTTTACAACGAGTTGCATCCTCCAATGCACGAGCAGCTAATTGCTTATTTTTAGTCAATTACACTTTTTGCCTGTGAAGAAGTCTTTCTCCTGGCACGCACTGAATGCAGAGGAAAGCACACTGCTGGTTGTCAGATATTGCTACCACAGAGCACACACTTTTCATTGTGCCAGGGTTCGCTTACACTTCCCTGGCACATCCAATCTCTGGATGGTGATCAATAAAAGGACGTCCTCCTGCACCTCACTATTTCTGTTTTGATAATACCAACTCTGTTTTATTTCTCTGCACCCAAGAAGGCAACCATTGTGTTCATGTTCTTATAGAGATATTCAATAGCTGCCTGGTAGCTCCTTAAGGTTATAGTAAAGTGTGATGCTCTCTCTTCTAGAACATCACAAACCTTGGCCTCTTTTTGCTGTCATTTTCAATAAGCCACCCATAGCCTGCCTTGTTTCCCAGAGAATAAAACTGTGTGGTTCAATTACAGGAGCCGATACTCTGAAGGTTAAATCACTTCGCTGTGTCTCTTTTACTCTATCTGAGGGAAGACTTTGATTAAACAAGGCTTTCACATTAGCAGTGATGCTCTATGTTGAGTCTAGCATCTTGGAATGAAAATGAGTATTTGGATTGCCCTGTTTAATCTTTGCAGCATTATAATGTTAGGGTCTCGTAATTTTTTCCCCAACATATTCATAGCCATAGTGATTACTTTGGAGAATAATCCCAAGGCTACAGCCTTGATTCTTTGAGTTTATAAATGACTGCTATGCTTGAAATGGATTCCATGCCGAGGTGTGAAAGGTGGCATCTCCTTCTAACAGTATTTATTATTCTCATTACTGGTTTCTGTATGACAATAAATATTATCCCTTAAAAGTGATTCTTTCCCAGAGACCTCTTTTCTATATTTTATAGCAGAAAATGTGACAAGGGAAGTTCATTTAGCAATTAATAGGTCTGCAATCTTTAACCCTATTGTAACAGTCTAGTTCTTGTTTAATCATCCTAAGCATCTTTTGCTCTCTTTTATCTGATTTGATTGTAAGACATAAACAAACCCTGTAATTGCAGCTGTGTGTCTGTACTTTACTGGGGTAATATTCCCCAACTGTTCCATACCATGTGTGTGTTTGTAGAGCATGACTCAAATGAGGAGGAGGAGATATCAGCAATTAAATTGGCAGTGTTAAGCAGCACAGAAATGCAATCACTGTGAATCTCTGCACTGCATTTCTCATTGGCTAGGTCTCCAGCTAGCCAGACTCTTGGGGCTCTGCATAGCCGACCTCTAGCAGCAGCCCACCAGAGCTCCTTGTAGCCGTTCTTGGCTTTCTGTCCAGCTTCTCTTCACTTGTGTGAATGGTTTCCTATGTGAGCATCAGTAATGGAACTAAACTTCTTTTACACTGACTTCGTGCCAACACACAGGAGACTGTCACAATTTTACTCTGTTTCTGAAAAGTGTGGTCTGCCTCCTCTACCTGCCACTTCCTCCTCAGTGTTCCTTTCACATGTCTATTTTTTCATAAATATTTCTCCCTTTTGTCTTCTCTCCCTTATCAAAAGCAAGGCATCTATGTTCCTAATTTTCCTACTTTCTCTTGTTCCATGAGGGTTTTTTTCCTAATTAATATATTGCTTACACTTTCCCTCTTCAGCTCCTGAAAACACTGGCTAACCAGCTTAGCCTCCTGATTTCACTGAGCAGCAGAGCAGTCTTAATTTTTAAGGTGGATGAAACAGAGATGATGACACTGTGCCTTTGCCAGCCACTGAACTTCTGGAACAAGAAACCTCCTTAGGACATGAGAGCTAACTGAGGGTGTTTTTCCTGGGAAAAAAATCCATCAGTCTTTCAACCACCCACAACAGTCGCAGGGCTACTACCTGGTGACCAAGCTGGCCTTGGCTTTCCATGCTGCTCAGAGGTGAGCATCCTTTCCTGACCTTCTGTCCATCTTCCTATCTTTTTTTTCTGAACAACTCCTGCTTGGCCATTAAAATATATTTGCAGGGTTTGACAGCAGGATTGAATGTAAAAGATTCTGCAAACATTGAGGACAGGGCCTTCTTCCTGGCTTCTCTCTCTGTCTTTCTCTCTCAAAGAGGTCTTTGCTTTATTCTTTTCCCAGCCTGAGAAAAAGGGGCAGGACCCAGACTTGGAATTTCATAATTGCATTCCTAGCATAAAGTTAGCCAAGGAAAGCCAAGTCAGTGCCTTACAGAAAGAGCAGCACAGAAAAAGACAAATGGAACTGAGCCTGAACAATAGATTCTGTGCAACAGACTTACTATAAGTCATTTGCAAAGCTTGAGGAACTTGGCTGATTTTTTTTTTTTTTTTAATGAGACTGTAGGATGAACAGAAAAACTATTTTGAACCTATCAGAAGGATTGATAAAGTTCCTAAGATCTCTTCTTTCTTTATCTCATTTGAAGAAAACCTGGAGGACACAGCCTACTCATTTCCACATTTTTCATAAAGAGTGTAAATAGTTCAACAGTAAGTGACACAAACTGACCTCCTGGCAGCTGCCCCACCTGGCAAGCTCCTCCTGAGCAAGGTCCTGTGTCTCAGGTGCAGGACTGGCTGCCAGTGCCTATACTCAGAGGAGGATGGTCTGGAAGGGAACCAAAGCCCCCTACCCTATCCTTCTGCAGCCAAAGCACTGCTTACCAGCTCACAGCCAAAAGCTGCCTCAGCTTAGGAGCTGACATTGTACCACAGCAGTTTGTTTCTCTGGAGCTTTGTGGTTTTGGAGGGGTGGTTTTGCTTGTTTGATTTCTGTAAGAGGAGCATTTTTGGTAGGTTGGGGAATATTTTTCTCCCTCTTGTCTGGTTTTAATCCAAAGTGGCTTCAAGAGAATACTGCTGACATTTCTGGGTATCCTGCAGCTCACAGAATATTACCCACTGTGTCTGGAGCATCACTTGTGCAAACTTACTGCCCATGTGAGTATGTTTTCAGCACAGGAAATGTGTAGTCCATATGGGAGGAGCTGTAAATATTTTGTCTCCGTTTCATAGCAGCACAGCAGCTTTGCTGCCCGGGATGCTCATTTTCCTTAGGTCTTCAGCATAATCCTCAACAAGTGAAAACCTTGTCCCTCCGTGGTTGCCCTGCCCTTTCCTGGCATCTGTCAGAGTCATACTCCAGCAGCAGGGTGTTGCTGTTCCCAAGCAAAGGACATGCACATCTCTGTGACACCACAAGGCAGGCCCCGCTGCTTTAATTAGCATCTTGGGCAGGCTGCAGCACAAAGTGACAGCAGATACTCCACCGGTAGCCTTCCTCCATTTCAGTGCCCAGCACAAGTAAAAGTCATTTTAAAACAGCACGGGAAATGAAGTAAGCAATTTTTGCCTGTGTAATTGCAGAAGTGTGTAAGCTCTGATACAATCACTTTAACTTACTCTCTGATTGGAAGCATGGAAATGAAGTTCTCTGAAGTGCAGAAATGAGTGGAAGAAGGAAGCTTTATTTCACCTTGATTCTGTCAAGACAGCCTGAGCTCAAAAGGAGCAATAATTCAGAGGTTGCAAAACGTTCTGGCATATCACATTAATAAGTCTGGATTCACCACAGGTGTGAAGGCTCAGCTGATGTCAGTAGGACACACTGTGTTGTGCTGGCTCTGTCCTCCTGCAGTCGTCACATATAACCCAGCACTGTTATAGCCCTCATCAGAACAGCAACTAGGGGAATGCTCAGTCTGTTTGCTGGTGGCCTCCTGCTAAAGTGCTCAGCTGCCATGGCCCCCTCGCTGCCCTCAAATACCCACCTGAAGCTTTATACAGCTGCAGCATCTCAGTTTGCTGTCTCAGACTCTCTGAGAGGCTTCAGAGCCTTGTCCTATCACTGCAAGCCCTTGTCCAAAGTCCCTTCCCAGCTTTCCTGTAGTCCACTTTGCTACAGATTCTAGGAGAGCTTGAATCACTGACAGTTTCCCTAGCTAATAATTAATGATTTTAGATTATTTATGTACTTAGTAATTTGTAATTTGTTTTCAGCTGGCAGTACTTACACCTATTGGTTGAGTAAGATTATATATACCTGTGCTCTCACTGACCTAGGGAACCCAAAATACATTATGGAGACATTTATTTGCAGGTTCCAACTTTCCAAGTCAGTGCAGTGCCTCAGCCTGTGCTGTAATCTAGCAGAGTTCCAGTGAAGCTGCGTGTGCCTTCCTCTCAACCGGTGAACCATGTCAATTTAAATGTGTGTTAAGTCAGCTCTTGGAGTGAGACTATAAATATTGCAAATGCAGCAGGCGGTTCCACACCCTGCATGCACAGCCCTCCATACATACAGAAAGTTCCTGCATTAAACTTACATGCCTCCAATAAACCATCCCACAGCCTCTTATCAGAATTTCTGGCTGTCTCCACTAGCAAAGCAGCACAGTGGCCTTTGTGGCAGCCACAGAGCTGGCGCAGCAGCAGCACACTCAGCACT
This sequence comes from Psilopogon haemacephalus, assembly GCA_013396835.1. NCBI lineage: Eukaryota > Metazoa > Chordata > Aves > Piciformes > Megalaimidae > Psilopogon > Psilopogon haemacephalus. The sequence continues at coordinate 957,225 of VWZI01021156.1, read as the reverse complement.
CCCTCAGCTGTCTGCCCTTCACACATTTGCCTCAGTGTGCTGCCCAGTGCCATCTGAAACAACCTCGGGGGCTGGCACCCATTGAGGTCTGCTGCATGCACTTCCAGAAGATGTGCAAGTGAAACCATTCCTTTCTGAGGGGGTGGAACAACCCTGAAAGCAGCTGCAGCCATGGCTTGGAGCAGACCCAGCAGGAAAGGCAATGGCTGAGGCTTTGGCCAGAAGCTGAACAAGTGCCACTTGAAACTGGGTGAGCTGCCCACATTATGGAACAGGGAATTATCACAGGAGGTTCCTGTCTTCTGGGCTTCTAGTTTAGAACAAAGGAATAAGAAAGTAGAAACCAAACAACTTTTCAGCATCTCGTTCTGAAGAATTTCTAAATAGTTCTCTCAATCTCTTCAGCTCTCTGAGCAACTTCAGGCCAGAGCAAGCACATGGCACACAAAATTGCAGCTCAGATTTTTCAGTTTGGAAAACAATTGGGAATCAGCAACAATCAATTAAGCAGCCTTAACTTCAGGCGTTGCTATCAGTTCCCCTAAATTAACAAGAGGCATCACTTCTGACCTGCTCTCATTCTAATTCAGAATGCAACATCCCCAGCAAATAGTTTCTACATTCAGTCAGTAAACAGCAACTGTGGACAGCTATGAATCTCACCAAGAGAGAAGCAGAGCTGAGCTAGGGTAGGCATGGGGGCAGTTGTTAATTCTATAGTGGGAGCTGAAGCTCACTTTGTTTCGTTTGCTGTAAGGCATACAGCAGGTTGCAATCTCTCTGCTGCTTAGTGCTTTAACTGCTACAAGGCAGACACTTTCCCTGTGCCCTGCTGTGAGGCTCAAGCATGCTTTGTCACCTGAGAAACTCTTGCTTGCAGTCTCGCTGTCTGGCCATTGTTAGGAGCATTTTGTAGATCACAAGTCCTCTGCAAAAGGAGACTTTTAGCAGTAGATGAGGTGTCTCCTGTTGCATGGGGCTACATGCAGAAAGCCACTCTTTATTGCTGACAACAGCAGGCTTTTTGCTCCCTTAGCTTACTAAATTACAGTGAATTAATTACTTGATATATCTAGTGGTGATCATATAAGGTTTATATTTAGTTCTTCAAAAGAGTTTAGGTAAAGAAAAGAAAGCAGCAGGAAATCCTCTTACTATAGCACCTGGATGTCATATGTAGAAGCAGGACCATGACAGTCTGTGGCAGACCCCTACAAGTCGTATAAGATGATTTCTGCATAAGAGATCTTGCATTATGCATGAACTGGTCAAGCAAGGTTCAGAAAGGATAATAGATTCACAGATTGTATTGGTTTGGACACCCTCAAATGCCATCTTGTCAATCAGCAGGAACACCTCCGACTAGATCAGGCTGCCCAGGGCCAAAGGACAGCTGCTCACTGAGGTCATACAGAAAAGCTCTAGTGAAACAGGATTCCATTATTTGTGGCAGTAAATCTGCTGTGTCCTGTTGCCTTCCTTGATAACATATTAAAGTCAAGTAAAATATTAGCAAGTGTGCTAACAGCAGAACAAAGAACACAGCAAACTTTTATCAACCACAGTACCACCAGAGTCTCCTCTCTCTGCTGTGCATTCCACACGGTGCTGCCTGCACTGCAGAACATTGCACTAAAAGGAAAGTGCTTGTTCCAGTGACAGTCACAGAAGCACAGAACGGCAGAGGTTGGAAGGGACCTCAAAAGCTCATCCAGTCCAGCCCCCTGCCCCAGGGCAGGGCACACAGGAGCACATCCTGGTGGCTTTGGAAAGTCTCCAGAGAAGGAGACGCCACAACCTCTCTGGGCAGCCTGTGCCAGGGCTCTGTCACCCTCACAGGGAAAAAGTTTTCCCTTCTGTTCCTGTGGCACCTCCTCTGCTCCAGCTTGCCCCCAGTGCCCCTTCTGCTGTCACTGAGCACCCCTGAGCAGAGCCTGGCTGCATCCTCCCCACCCTGCCCTGCACATCTTGAGCACAGCACTGAGGGCAGCCTCAGGCTCCTCTGCTGCCAGCTGCCAGCCTCAGCTCCCTCAGCCTTTTCTGAAAGAGTTCTGTTGCTTTTCTGTTAAGCAGAAGGAGGCATCAAAACATTAGAGGTGATCTTGTTGGCCAAGTGTAATCTTCACATTGTATGTTTAGTCACTTGCAGAGGCAGAAAACATCTGAAATTCACTGATGTCAGTAGCTGCTTTCCACAAACCTTTATCCCGTTCCTCAGAGCACATCTGTCTCCAGAGTTCTTTGATTCCAAGTAAACTACATTTTTTTCCCCTTCTTGTCCTAAAATACCAGTTGTCACCAAATGAGAACAACTCAGACTCTGTGTCAAGATATAAAGTCACTGGGTGTAAAACACACTAATCTGCAACCTGGAATAGAGTGTTTCCACCTTGGGGGGGGGGGAAAAAAAACAAAACCACGGAAGCTGTTCTTCAGTATAACAAACAACTCAAAATTCCATAAATAAATGCAAGTATTTGAATTCTGGGCACAAGAGAAGCCAGCAGAAAATGCCATGAAAGCTGCATTTCAATTTGTCCCTTCTTTGTCTAGGGAGAACTTTTCAAGGTCGTTTGCAATTAGAAGAGCTTTGAACTCTTCTGTTGAGGGAGAGGGAAAAAAAAGAAAAGGATTTGCCTCAGCTGCAGTTTGCAAAGCCCCCGCATGCCTCTGGCTGTAAGAAGGATGTGTCCTTAGCCAGTGCTCTTGCATGACAAGGAATGAAGCGACTGTTCTGTTCCTCAGGGCCAGCTGAAAAGCACCCGAGGAAGTTGTTTAGGGGGAGCATCGGAGAGTGATTCAGGCACCTCAACACCTCTGAGAGCAAGGGGACCAGATACGGATAGGTGCATGGATCAGTCATGAAGAGCACAGGTCCTTTGTAGGAGTTAAGAAGGAAAAGGAGCCCTGAAAAGCAGAAACTTCACGAGATCCTTTCAGCACTGTTCATCACCAACATATTACTATAAGGGAACAAAATGCTGCAGAGCTTTGGGAAACAAATACATTGCTAATCCTTGGCCTGCTCAAGTCTTCCACAAAAGAGGAGCAGATGATGAAACCCAACCAAAAATTATGCTTAAACTGAGGTAAATAATTAATGGGGGACCTACATTAGCCCGAGTTACATAATGACTGAAGTCCCTGATCAGAACCTGTCCCAGCTGTGCCACGTGTTTCACACAGCAGCAGCAAAGCTCTGCTCTTCAGAACCTCATCAGCGTGCAGAGCCAAGGCTGTGTCTATAGCACCAACAGGAGCCTCATGGCAGCTCTGCTCACCCCACGCCACACGGTTTGGGCTGTGTCCAGGGACAGAGCAGCCTCCTGCCTGCCCACACACCCCAGAGAAGGCAAACTCCAAGGGGACTAATAAAGGAAGGTTAGGATGAGGCTTCTGCATGCAGGCATGTGCTAGTCTTAGATCCAGTGGAGAGGCACAGTTTAGTCCTCCCAGCGTTTGCTTTTGCTCTGCTTGCAGAGGTGCTCTTTACAGGAATGGCATATTTCAGAGGAGTCAGGCACAGGGAGCTGATTTCCATGATGCTCCTTATCACTTTGTACAGGAAGTCAGAGAATCCCTAGGGACCTGTATCCTCAGCCACAACAAGCACCTGACCACAAGCCCTTAGGGGCAGAAGTACAGAATGGAATGCTAGCAAAGCTTCCACCTTTGCTTACTGTCACTGGCTTGACCATGGCCAGCTGTCCACCTAAGTCACTCATCACTCCTCTTCTCAGCTGGACAGGGAGAGAGAATAGAACAAAAGGCTCACAGGTGGAGGAAAGGCCAAAGAGTGATCACTTACCTGTTACTGTCATAGGCAAAATGGACTCTGCTCAGGAGAATCAGTTGAATTTATTGTCAATCAAACCAGAGCAGGGTAATGTGAAGTGAGAACTAAATTTTAAAATGCCTCCTCCCCACCTCTGCCTTCTTCCCAGGCTTAACTTTACTCCTGATTTGCTCTACCTCCTCCCTGCCAGTAGCACTAAGGGATGCAACATGGCAGTTGAGGTTAGTCCATCACATGTGGTCTCTGCTGCTCCTTCCTCCTCAGGAAAAGGACACTTCACACTTTTCCCTTTCCCCACCCCAGGGAACAGCCCTCCATGAGCTGCTCCAGTGTAAGTTCCTTCCCAAGAGCTACAGTTCTCCATGACCTCCTGCAGCATGAGTGGCTTCCCAGGGGGTGCAGCCCTGTGGGGATAAGCGAGTACCCTCTAGGCAATGCAGAAGGCACAGTGACTCACCCCCTGCAGAAGAAGTGAGGCTGATTTTGCCTTTGATTTTCCTTGCCACACAGAAAGAGTTTTTCCAATTATGGCTAAAAAGGTAACGTTACAGAGACAACAATCTGGCAAAATATCACATCAATCAGGAAGGATAAGCTCATTGGAATTCCACATATTATGCTGAAGGAGCTATTTCTGGAGCATCAGAGAAGTTCTGAGCTACGGAGGCACGTTCTGGAGCACTGATTAGCAGCAACATGTTGATTGTACCATTAACATATTGTTAAACAAGGTACTAAAATATTCAGGCTCTCACCTGCTTTTTTTTTTTTTTTTAAGGAACAATTAGGAGCCTAAAGAGTTGAAATTATATCTAGAAAAATGTTATATTCTGTAAAATATTTTCTCTGAAGGTAGCCGAATGTATCAATGTGGTGGTATCACCATGACCAACTCTTGAGCTATAAAGATATGCCCCTGCCATGGCACTCCATGTTGCAGGGACCTTGCTCTAACTTCTGGCAGTGTTGTCACCACTTTGTCCGCAACACGGAGGTGACATAAATAAACTTGGCTGGATCCTGTTGTGGCAGAACCTGGCTCAGCTTGGGCTCTAAGCCTGCCAAAAGGAGTACAGGAACTCACAAAAGCTCTCCCTTTCCAGGGAGGGCTCAGAACTGGATAACAAGTGGGCAAGCAAGGAGATAGTGGAAGGAAGCAATGGCATCAGCCCTTGGTTTGGTGACCACTTCCTGTTGGAGCTGTTGGTGCTCTACAACTCTGAAAATCAGAGCACAGATGGCTTAAGGTAAACACTTCTAATCAGAACGGTCCCATAATTGTGGCTCTTATGTTCCAGACCCGGGGCGAGGTACAGCTTTCTAGACAGCAGAGCTGTAAACCAGATGAGCTATTACAAAAGCAGCCTGCCAAGAAAACTCACTTCAGCTGAGATTCTGTTGTTGGCTCCCATCAAAGTGATGGACACTTTCAAAGGACTGAGATAACTTCAGGGGTTTATGTCTCCTTTGCATCCCCACACATCAACCTCAAAGTGAGATACTGGAGCAAAGTTTGAATAACATCTTGGCAGGTCTATAGGATTATGAGAGCACAGTGATGAGCGGGACAGAAAAATATGTGCAGGCAGATAACATTGGCTACAATGAGTGAGGGTACAGAGGGAAAATGAATATTAAGAAAGGGCAATTTCATAAAAATGAAACAATTGCTTGATAATGTGACAGGGAATAGCACTCTGCTATTGGTTTTATACTGATAGCAGTGAAGAAATTGAGAGAAGTATAATAGAAAGAGTAAAATAATGATACAACTTGGGTTCCAGGGAGAGTAATCACTCAGAACACTATTAAGTATATGGTTGTTGTTATTTGTCTAATTTTTCTACCCTGCACAATGGATCCATATTCTCCCAGTGTAAAACTAGTTGGAAAAAGATATAGTGAAAATGCAAATTGTGGGCATTTATTTCACTTTGAATTTTTTTTTTTTTCTTTATCCAATGTTATTCCTAACATGACCTCTGACAATGACAACCAAAAGGAACAAACTGGAGTATCCAGTGCTGCCTACAGTGGCAACAGCCTTTAAGGACACCTCTGAGAAAGACAGCAAGGTGGTCACGGCTTCATTTGTGACAGGGAGACAGCATTTAAAGTGCTGTCTGCATTCCTGTCACTCTTATTGCAGATTTCAGCATACAGAGCATCCCCACATCAGCTCCTCCAAGTATTGAGCCCAACTCCACTCGCTTCTATCTAAGCAATTCTCTTAAAAATCAATAAATCACAGAATGTTAGGGGTTGGAAGGAACCTCCAGAAATCATCCTGTCCAACCCCCCCTGCCAGAGCAGGATCACCCAGAGCAGGTGACACAGGAACACATCCAGGTGGGTTTGGAAGCCTCCAAAGAAGGAGACTCCACAATCTCTCTGGGCAGCCTGCTCCAGGCCTCCAGCACCCTCACCATACAGAAGTGTCTCCTCCGTGGTGGGGAGGCTGGAGTAGATGACCTATCCCTAAGGTCCCTTCCAGCCTAAGCCATTCTATAGGATTCTATGATGCTCTTACAGAAGAGCAGTAGAAGTGAGCACAGAGAGACAAGCAAGACAGCCACTGCACTGAGGGGTCTGCACCATCAGTTCTCCAGGAAGTGCTGCAAAGAGCCAGGAGTTCAACAGCATAACCCCAGGGGAGAGCAAATGCACCTCACTGAAACAAAGGGGTGGGATCAGCATGGGCAATCCCCAGCCCCAAAATCATGAGAAATGCTGCTACCATCCATGGCCTACTTCAGGGGCTGGGCTGGAGAGCTAAGGGAGAGGAACCTCGTGAAGTCCAGCTAGGGCATGCACAGGATCCTACCCCTGCAGAGGATCAAGCCCCTGCATCAGCACAGCTGAGGAGTGACCTGTTGGGAAGCAGCTCTGAGCAGAGTGCTGGCAGACAAGTTGCCCAGGAGCCAGCAACATGTCCTCATGCCTGTGATCCACCCTTTCCCCACACACTCATCGTGGGGACTTGGCTTTGCCATGAAAGACAACCCAAGAGCCACTGCAGTCTCTCCTGCACGCTTCTCAAGTCACAGAGCTAAGTCCTGTGGTTTATCTGACACTTGATGGAATGGAAATAAGGAGAGGCAAAGAGAGAGCCCTTCCTGAGCAGCCACATCACAAATTAACAATGATGACAAAACAACAAGATAAGCTCACATGGTGATTAATATTCATCTCAAGCTCTTAGAATGTGTTTTTCTCTCTGTTAACACAAGATAAGGAGTGGAGGGCAAGCACATGATCTCAGCCGAGATGCTTCCCCACAATACTGCCTTTATTCCCACACTGTGTAAATAAGTGGATTGTACAGACTGCTGGGATTCATTCTGCATGCAGCTCTGGTTCCTCACTGGTACAGAGAAGGGAGGCAAGGACAGCCAGAGGCATTAGGAGACATCTCTGGTGAAGCAGCAGGACTAGGGAGGATCTCCTCCTTCAGAGGAGGCCCTGCTGAGGCCACACCTGCAATACTGTGGCCAGTTTGGGCTCCATAATCCGAGACAGAGATCTGCTGGGGAGAGCCCAGCAGGGGCCTGCAACATCTCTGCTATGGGGCAAGGCTGAGAGCCCTGGGGCTGCTTAGTCAGGGGAAGAGAAGGCTGAGAGGGATCTGATCAATCTCTATCCATGTCTGAGGGGTGGGTGTCAGGATGAAGGTGCCAGGAGCTTTTGGGTGGTGCCAGTGACAGGACAAGGAACACCAGGTACAAGCTGGAACACAGGAGGCTCCACCTCAATGCAAGGAGACACTTCTGTATGGTGAGGGTGGCAGAGCCCTGCAGCAGGCTGCCCAGAGAGGCTCTGGAGTTTCCTTCTCTAGAGACTTTCCAAACCCACCTGGATGTGTTCCTCTGCAGCCTGCCCTGGGTGATCCTGTTTTGGCAGGGGAATTGGACTGGATGTTCTCTGGAGGTGCCCTCCAACCCCTAACATTTTTTGATTCTTCATTCTGAAGCAGCTTTATGGAACCAGAAATCTCCCAGAGAGAGCAAATGGCAGAGTGGTGTTGTCTCTCTCAGTGCAATAAGCAGGATGCATCGAGTCAGCCAGAAGGTGACAGAGACTAATCCAGAGAGAGTTTAGCTGAGCTGTGAAGTCACTTGTCACCAGTTGCAGAGGATGTTCTAAACAGTGAGTGCACAAATCCTCACCAATATAGCCCATTGGGGGTTATTAAATTGGTTGCACCACCAAGTTCCTTGAGTCTCAACTGTTGGGATCTAGGACACTTGGAAAAGAATATGGTTATGTTGTCAACTTTAGAGCTTTTCCCCAGGCATCCAGCAAAATTCTGGGCAAAAGTATCTCTGGCTGTGTGTTGTGCAGCACCATCTGACAAGGTGTGGAAGCATTTTTTTCTCAAGCACACTGGTAAAGCATTCAGTGTAGTTGATGTAAGCAATGCATGCACAGTGCGGTCAGAAGCAGCTTCAAAACCACCTCCTGCCCTCAGCAATGTTTATGATGCCATTTGATGTTAAGGTATCCTGATACTCAGCTCGAGATTTCAATCCAACACAACTATTCACTGTTTAATCTGATTTCTCCTTTTCATTTCATTGGCAGGAAATGCTTCCCTTTTTCTACTGTACACTGTTAATATTTACCTGCTCTTGTGAGGCCCCAACTCTCCGTATAGAAAATAACAAAACATTTAGCTAGCTCTCTAAGAAGAATAAAGGTTTCCATTTTCATCTCTGATACTGGAGAAATCTTTGGCATGTTTATAGTTATCTTTTTCAAAGTTTTCTTTAGGTTTTTCACTGCAAGGCTTGTTCTAATCTATGTATTAATAACCAAACTCAGATTAGCAAACTCATTACTCATCTTCATGGGGTTTATGAAAGTCTGAGATGTCAAAATAAATCAAGTGAGTTGAATATGTATTTATACTGCACCCAGTTGCCTGGCATTAATGATGGTGCTGTCATTAGTCTGCACTCATCCGAAGGTGAGACACGATTGCTTCTGCCATGCAGCCTTTGAGATGGGTTGATGCAGACCATACATGGTGCATGGCTGATTGCTCTCTGCAGAGTAACCTCCATACCACTGAGACTTGTAGCACCCAGCTATGTCTAAGGACCTTTGCACCGTGCTGCAGTGCTGATCCAGAACAAATTGCTTGTGCCTTCCATAACACCAGAGCCAAAAGCAAACTCACAAGCCTCCCTGGCTCCCAGCTACTACTAGATCACAGTTTTGGAGGGATTAAACCGTTTCAGATCAGCTGCTTCACTTTGAGCGCTCAGATTTTCCTTTAAAAAAAAAATTAATCTAATCCTGGAGTGTCTCTCTGTACTCATTTAGAGTTGTAAATAGAGAAGAAAATCTAAAAGCTTAGCAGCAACTGACAGCTGCAAGAAGGAAGAAAAAAACAGCAGCCAAAAAAACCCACCCGAAAAATAAAACCTTCAAACAATAATTGAAGCAATTATGTCTCCCAATAACCCCTTTAACCACCACCACACCTGCTTTCCATCCATCCTTATTAGCAAGTCTAATGCAAGAGATTAACAACTAGAGACTTTCAGAATCCAAATACTTATTACCAGCTGTTAGGTGCAGATGTCAAAGACTGGGACTTTCAGGTGGGTTCCTGAACCACAAACAGCCTGCTGAAGCCTGGGTCAGGTATTGTATCTCCTCAAAGTCACAGAGGAGAAGGCCTGACTGTCTGGAACAGCAAGCAGTGCCAGTGCCACGGGTGAAGAGGGCAAGGGACACTAAACCAGAAGCAGCCACAGGCAAATGGATGTCTTCACCATAAACACAACCTTTGTTCTTCCAAGGTTTACACTCCCACCCCATCCCATCCCAAGTAGCCATTACCTTGTGGGCCATGCTGAGCACTGTCAAAATCAGCAGACAGGTGTTCAGTCTGGTATTTGACAGCTACAGCAATGACAGGCATTGTCCTCCCAGCTGTGGGAACTGGCAGCCATTGTTAGCAGCCAAAGCCTGGCAAGTGAAAGCAGAATTTGCATTCTTTTGCAATTGCAATGAAATTGCCATTGTGCAGCCACTGCAGCCATCAGTCAGCTCTCTGGGCAGGCTGTTCAATATCTTTTGTATCAGTGCAGACAGCAGCCTATTTGTCTTGTGCACTGGCACTTAGCATCAACTTGCTACTTAGTGGATTAGGTAAATGTGTGAGCATCATCTCTGCAGCTTCCTGAGGTAGGGCATCTTAAGGCTATTGTGGTGAACACTGGGATGAGATGAGCACCACTGTGACCTGTTGTCTCCTGTCCTGAAAGAGAATCATCTCCTGCCTGCTGCTCTGCACAAGGCTCAAAGGTGAACTTTCACTTGTAACTGAGAAGCTCAAAGTCTCCACCCTTGAACTTAGGCACTGAAGGACAGATCCACATCCAAATATCCAGGGGCTGAAACACCAGCAGCAAGGCAAGCCTTGCCTACCTACAGGCTGGGTGAATAGAGGTACGAGGTTAGCCCCGGGGGCAAGTGCTTTGAGTGCTTCCTGCTTTCTTACTGGATTTTAAGACACTGCTACCTGTGTGCACAAAGCTGCTTCTGGACCCCAGCACCCTTCTTTCACACAGCTCTCCAGAGTTGTCTGTGCATTCTCGGCCCTAAGCTTCAACTCCAGACCAAAAGTCCAAAGATTTTTTTTTCCTTCTAAAGCTCAAGCATTTGTGACTAATAGTTCCAAGAGTATCAGTGGTACTTTTGTGCCATTGTACCTGGAAAGGCAAATATTGGTTTTTAATATTGCTTCATCAAGTCCACAGAAGACATTTTTCAGCCCTTTGCTTTTTGGCTAATATGGCAGACCAAGAGTAAATTCCTCCTGATTCAACAAGAAATTAACCATCAGAAAGTGGAACAATGGAGCTGGAATTTAAAACTAAATATTTTTAAAAGGAAACTTGTAAACCAAGCTGCTTGCTTAACTTTGTGTTTAAATATATCCTCATAAGCAACTTACTTCCAGGGCGAATCTACCACAAACTGCTCCCTGGAATTATTTATATTTTTTGAATACACAGCCCCAATCCATAAATATTATGTTTAGATTGATTTATTTTAGTATTTATACACAGTCTGTTCTTCAAGCTTCTGGGCTTTTAATTAATCTGGATTTGGGGCATAAATTCTTCATGCCTTGATTAATACCAAGCAGGTTTTATTTAATTAAAGAGACAGACTGGCTAGAGACATTTTAATCAAAAATTTCATATGCATACAGTACATCTGTATTTTTAATACAGGCTCAGGCACATTAAAATAAGATTCATTCTTTCTCAGCTGTTTTCCTTTTTGAATGATGGCAGATCTGTGGCTCAAGTGAGGAGTTACCTTAGCGCACCCATTCCATCCCCTTCCTCAGCTCTTTTTGGAACAGCAGGGTGAGAAAATAAGATGCAGTGACAAGATCAAACAGAAGGAAAAAAACCAAGGGCAAAAGTGGAATTATCCCAAGCTGAGAGGACAATTGTGAGATATTCCTGAATTTTCTAGAAGAAGTGGTAGGACACTCTTGTCCTTGTAAGTCTTGGTGCACTTCTACTGCCACCTTCTGCAACACTGTGCCTCTGGCCTGGTTGTAGGAAGGAGCCCGATGAAGATGTGTACCTGCAAGGGCAATGGCCATGGCCAGCACAGAATCACAGAACAGATCTTCTTGGCAGAGGCCTTCAAGATCATCCAGTCCAACCCTCAGCAGGGCACCGAAGGCTCAACACTAAGCCATGTGCCCAGAGAAGAACATGTCTGTAGCTCACATCTATGTTATGTACCACACAGTGTTCTTCTCACCACCACTCAGGACAGCTCTTGGCATACTCTGTGCAGTGGAAGCTGACAACAGCTCCAGACAAGACAATGCTCCATGCTCAAAGTTCTGAATGATCCACAAAGACAGCTGCACGTTTGCTGCCTGACCTACAATTACCAATGGGCTTCTCTTTATTTGGTGCCATTCCTTATCACGTCTGGTCAGAAACCATGTGATGTGCTTTTTGGCTTTCAGAAAGATGGGAGCCTTGATTTTAGAGCAATATTTCAAGAAAGATGTGTGGAAAGGGAATCTGGCTCTATACTTTTCTCCACTAACTTCACTCAAGCTTTTATTTGCATCTTAAATGTACAAAAGTGCTAAGAATTTACTTTGCTAAAAGGAAAGATTCTTACAAGTGTCACATGGATCATAGAATGGCTTAGGCTGGAAGGGACCTTAGAGTGTGGTGTGAGCAGGGCAGAGCAGAGGGGGAGCAGAGCCTCCCTAGAGCTGCTGGACACTTCTCTTACTGCATGCCAGGATGCCATTGGCCCTCTTGGCCAGGGGGGCACATTGCTGTGCCATGGATCACACAACATCTCTGCCAGGCTACCCTTGTGCACAGAGTGCTTCTGCCTCTCCTTTTTAGCAGATTAATGTCAGGGTTTATCAATTGTATTGACAGAGAAAATGGTTGCAGTGCTCCAAATATCAGAGTCAGGCTTCCTGTGTAGAATGGAATTTTGGATTTCATTAATTACTTTATTAGCACAAATTGTTGGAAGAAACATGTGTTCTTGGCTGTTAATTAATAGCTCATTATTATTATACAAATTAACTTGGCAGCACTATGTACCATATATTTGTGGAATAATGAATTACATTAACGGGAAGCCAAGATGGCAAACACTGAAGTGCATGCATCTATTATCTGCTCCTTACAAATGCATGAGCCTTTCCTAGGGCATTAAACAGGAATCCTAATGAAAGGCACACTGGAGTGAAAAAAATAAATAAAAGAGAAAAGAGCAGGGGACAGATAAAGAGCAATGCTCATAGAGCTTGGAGTGCTGAGCCCTGCACTGCGGGGCAAGAGCTGCTGCTGCAGTCCCACAGGCATTTGCTCCTAAATGGGTTCCAATCAAGCCTGGGAAAGTCAACAACCTCCTGCACCGTTGTGGCAGTTTTGAGGCTGACCTTTGAAAGCAGCAGGAGCAATAGGCTCTTCTCTACTGCTCTGAGCAGCTGCCCTTGGTAGTAAGCCAGAAATTCAGGGGGTCAAAGGAGAAATCAGCAGAGTCTTACCTGTGCTGGTGCAACACAAAGAAACCCTGCCCTGCCTTGCCATTCTGCTCCTTTTCCTTTCCCTTCTTCCCTTCCCTTTAAACGTAGTCCAGTCCAGCCCATCCTTCCATTTTCAACTAGATAAGGCTGCTCAGAGCCCCATACAACCTGACCTCGAATTTTTGCAGGAATGGAAATGGAGCTTCTCCCATCTCTTTAGGCAACAGTTTTGGGCTCCTCAATTAAAGACAGACAGGGATCTACTGGAGAAAGTCCAGCAGGCTGGGACACACTTGGCCTTCTGGGCTGCAAGTGCACATTGATGGCTCACATCCAGCTTTTGATCCACCAGCACCCTCACATTCCCCTCCACAGGGCTGCTGTCAAGCTCTGCAGCCTCCAGCTTGTCCACCTGAACACACAGTAACTGCAGCTGAAGGTAGTCCTTACCTTTCCTCCTCCTTTGCAAGGCTAAACCCTTTGCAAAGGAAGAAAGTTTAATTCCTTTCTTGTTTGGCTGGTAGATAAATCTAGAATCTTTTACAGTCCCCATCAATATCTCTAATGATATTATGTATTCCACCTGTAAGAAGTTAGTCTTTCACAAAAATTCCATTTCTAGCACTATTTATTATTCTAATTGTGCCACATTCATAAGGAAATCCATCACTCACCACACACTGCAAACTCCTAACATTGTCTCAAGAAATTCTCATTTATAATCTTTAAAAATCCTGGTTGGGAGCAGAGACATTTCTATTTTATCTGCACTGTAATGTCTTATTTCTTTAAAAATGGATCCCATCACATTACTGAAAATGTTACACAAAACTGTCTGCATTCATGTAGCTGTGAAAACTCAGAGCAAGCACTGAAGAAACACATTACACAATCCTAGAATGGCTCAGGCTGGAAGGTTCCTCAGAGCTCATCTACTCCAACCTCCCCACCATGCCCAGGGACACCTCCCAGCTGGACTCAGCTGCTCAAGGCCTTCAACTCCCCCAGGCAGGAGGCAGTCACAGACTCCCAGAGCAGCCTATTCCAGAGTCTCACCACCCTCCTACTGAACAACTTCTTCCTCAGCTCCAGTCTAAACCTGCTGTGCCTCAGCTTCAAACCATTCCCCCTGGTCTTATCATGGAGGATTCCTCTCCAGACTTGCTCAAGGTTGCCTGTGTGGTCAGATGCCTGAGACCACATCTGTGCACCCAGGAAGAATGTTTGTAGAGAAAGTATGCATTTGCTAGTGGAGAGTTTGGCTTATACTGAAGGAATGAAAAGAAACACCACAAAACACCACAGAACAAGATATTAACAGAGCAGATATCCTGCTCGAGACTAACAAGCTAATTTTCTAAGGAATCTCCTGGCAATTAACACTTTTTTTAGGGAAGAGTGCTCACTGACTTGCCACAGAACCAGGATCCACAATTCCTGCCTCATAGCATAGTTTTGCATTGGCAGCTGGTTTCAGGGAAGGGATAGCAGAGGGTGATGCTGAGCGGTGTCAATATGATTGCAGTCCACATATCAATAACTGTTTATACTATCTTCACTTTCTCAACAACAGGACATGAATTAGTGCAGCGGTGCCGGGAGCTGGCCCCTAACGTTGCAGCTGGAGTGCACAACTTGCACATTTCATAGGCTGCAGCTGAGTTTCGTTTCAGGAAAATGACAGATTGTGCAAAATATCTTCCTTTAGTGTCTGATCACAGCCAAGCTTAACTGAGATCACAGAGGTAAAACCAAAGCATGGCTTCGGGTGATTCTTATTAGTTCCAAAATTCCAGCTATTACACTTCTTTTACAAAAAGGCCCTTCTGCAGAGAACTAATTCTGTTGATATTATGACCCTAACATAATGCTAGCTTTTATTTTCTGTCTTGCTATGTCAGCTGGCATTTGTGAGCCTACAGACAAAAGTAAAAGCTTCATCCTCAAAGAGCATCTCACAATTACCAACCTTCTCTTCCCCAAGACGCCGAGGGAACAATCTGCCTGATCTCCTGACTTCTCCCCACGACTGGACACGTGAAAAACCAGGATAACTCTATCATCAGTCCAGACTTAGCCTTGCAGGGCCGTGTGCCAGATTGCCTTTCAGAATGTTTTGAACATCTTAAAGCTCATTGAAACTTCTTAAAAGTGAAAATGCAGGGAGCTACTCAAGATCTAAGAGTTCCATAATCCCACAGTAATGGCTGCAGCATTCCCCATTGTGCTACGGCACTTACAAACTCTTTCAACAGTGTTCCTCGGCATTGATCTCGGGGAGCAGAGACGTGTGGGTACTTTAATATCTTGAGGAGAAAAGGATAGATGTGGGAAATAGGTTCTGCTTTCTGTAGGAAGTGCTTTGCTTTTCATGGGCAGCACAACAGGGCTCTGCGTGTTCAGAAACGCTACAGTGGCATTTGGTGGGAAATCTATTTGGGTTTTGCTGTTCCACTGAGGTCAGATCTGTCCAGCCCAAGGTCTCTCCACCCGTTCATCCTGAGGCACAGTAACAATTTCTCTTAAAATGATTGCTTTTCTCTTGAGGAGTGGAAGAGCTTCCTTATGAGGAGAGCCTGATGGAGCTGGGTTCCTGTGAGGGTGACAGAGCACTGTAACAGGCTGCCCAGGGGCCTGTGGAGTCTCCTTCTCTGAAGGCATTCACAACCCACGTGGATGCATTCCTGTGTGACCTGCCCTGAGTGATCCTGCTTGAAAGTGACCTTTCAAGGTCCTTTCCAGCCCCTAACATTCTCTGATCAATTATTTCCTGAAAATGATCAGAAGAACCATTTGTATCTTCTCTGAAGCTCGATGCAACAATTTGCTTTGCCCACTGTAAAGCTGAGGAATGATCTGGATGCTCCGTGTTTAGCAAAGTGGTTGGGCAAGGCTGAGAGTAAAACCCTGACATCACACTTCATTATGTGCTCAAAGGCAAGGGAGAGCTGAAGTGGAAAGGTGCTCCTTAACACCATCATGGTCTTGCTACACTTTCACCTGAAGGTGCTAATTTTCACAGTTCTTAAGGAGGAGAGGCTGGCTGCTGCTGCTGCTAAGCTGGAACAGTAGTCCCACTGTATTCCTGCTTTTACTACACCCATCTTTTGGTGGCTGCTGTTAAACAGAAGACTTTTTGCTTAGATCCTGAAATAATAAAGTTAAATCACTGAAACTAAGGTCTCTTGCTATCTTTTCTAGCTACAGGTAACCTTTCCTACTAGGTGTATACATAAATATGATTGAAATAAGGACCACTAAAATAAATGGCTTGTTTTATAGCACCTACCCAGCACAGCTCTGTATGTTTATAGAATTACAGAATCATAGAGTCATTAAGGCTGGAAGGGCCTTTACTGTCATACAGACCAACAATAACTCAACTACCATGACCACTAAACTATATCCTGAAGCACTACATCTACAGCTTCTTGAGCACCTCCAGAGATGGCAACTCCACCTCTTCCTTAGCAGCTGTTCCAAAGCCTCACCACTCTCTCAGCAAAGAAGTTTTTGTCCAGTCTGAACTTTCCCAAGCACAGCCTCAAACCATTTCCTCTTGTATTGCCACTGGATGCTTGGGAGAAGAGACCAACATCAGCCTCACTCCAGCCTCCTTGCAGGCAGTTGTAGAGACCATCCAGAATTGAACACAGTACTCACTTGGTAAGTACCATCCAGCTCACACGTGCATAGGGCAAACAAGGGTCACTTGAACGTATGTCTACATTAAGCACACATTTAAGCCACCTCATAGGTTGAGGCAGAGCCTCCACAGACCATGAAAGAAGCAAGAACCTGCCCAACAGTGTGCATCCTGATTCTTACTGACCACCCCAGGGCACCTGGAGGTGCCATCTGTGTCTGGGGTCTAGTCAGAAGTCAGCACTGAGCAGAAGTGTGCCTTGGGAGCAGTGGGGTACAACAAAAGGGTCTTGCTGGCAAATGGTGGAGCTAAACAGGCTGGATCTGTTCACTGCCGAACAGTCTCCAGTCCTGCTCTCTGTCACACACAGTTCTGAACATTCCTTGTCAGGCACTGTGTTTACTCTGCAGGAAGATGTGTTCTATCAGAGCACAGCTGCTTCCACCTAAGCTCCTAGAGCTCAGAATGCCTTCTTTGTCCCACAAGCACCAGGCCTGCCCACTGCTCCCTGCGGAGATTTATCTCCTCAGAGTTGCCTTGCTCTCCCATAAAGGGACAATAGTTCTCTCACAGCTCTGACACCCTAATGGCTACCACTTGGTCCTTTTCTTCTACCTCTCACAAGAGATTTTCACCCCCCAACTGTGCCATTTTTCAGTTGAATTTGACTTCCAGTTCACAGATGGAGAGAGACTTCTGATGAAATCTCTCTTTAGAAGACAGTGCAAGAAAACACATTTCTGCTGTGTGACAGGTTAATATTCTACACATTGATTTGTTCATAGCTTTCAGGGTGTAAAGGCAAAGCCTTTCATAAATTGCAGTCAAGTTCTTTGAGAATAGTATAAGGGAGTATTACCAGGAAAAAAAAGGGAAATGACCAAGTTGCTACAAGAGAGGCTCCCACGTGTATGGAAAGTAGAAATTAGCCTTATTACTGCATTAGCAACTCAGATCTCAAAGGGTGGGAGCTCACAGCCATTATAAACCATGGCACACTCTGGCTATCTGTTTTGTTTCCTAAAGTATTAATCACTAAACCACATATCTCCATACTAATTAATCACTACTCACAAAACCTAGTGTACTTAATAGCAAAGCTCCTAGGAATTCAATCTCTGTTTCTCATTCCTTATCTTTACAGCATCAATGGGGTCAACAGCACAACCCAGACCTGTCAGGATGGAACTGTGATACTGGAAATTAAATACAAAGAGACACAAAGCACAGAGGAAGCTCTTTAGAAAATAGGAGCAGGGTCCTCAACAGCAACAGCACAGCAAATAATGTCTTTCTAGGAACTTTGCACTTGGGTCTGAGGTTGGTGACTGTGCTATACACCACCACCCAATACTGTGATCTTTCTACAGCCTGTTTCGGGTATTTGCCTGACTTGCTCTAGATAATGCTTTGCTAAGGCTCTTTACAAGCTTCCCATTGTTTCATTAGCTTAACAGTGATGCACTCCCCCCTCCCCAGCAGTGTTTAAGCCCAGGTTGGATAAGGCCTTGAGCCACTTGGTCTACTGGGTGGTGTCCCAGACCATAGCAGGGGTTTGCAACTAGATGGTCCTTAAGGGCTCTTCTAACCCAAACCATTCTATGATCCTCTGATAACTTTCAGGGAAGCTGCAATCTCTGTTGTTATTTTTTTTGATTAATTTTTCAGGTAATTTACACATTCCTAGGAAAATTCTGACAAACAAAATCTAAGTAAAGGGTAAAACCTACTTCTTTGAATCTTGTGTGTTAGACTGAGAGATAAGAAGCACACAGGTGTTGATGTGTGTGATTCCAAACATCTCTCCACCATTGCAGAAGTAAAATCCTTGTCCCACGGCTGGGAAAGTCTTTGGTGCCCCCAGAGCTAGACTCCATGCCTTAGGACTGGAAACCTTCAGGCATCCATCTCTTGCTTTGCAGACTCCAACCCAGCCTAGCAATAATCAGCTTTCAACAAGAGCTAACTATTCAGTGAAGCATTAAGAGCGATGCTGAAGTCCAACAGAGCAGAGGAGCATGTGCTGAACTGTCAAGGAGACATCAGCATATGCCAGAAAATGCATTGCTGCATACTCCTGAACTCTTGCAGGGTGGGTGACAGCTGCCCAGTACAAAAAGTCTTTAAAGAGCACATCTAAGTGAGCTCCTGCGTGGTGATGAGGACCTCTGCATTTCTGAAGACCAGGATACTCCCCAGAGTGGCAGCTCAGGACAATGAAGCACATTTCTCTTGAAGAAGCAGCTGTGTTTGACAGCTGACCAAAGGTAAGCCAAGGCAATTCTTCACAGAATCATTCTAAGCTATATTAACTCACAATAAATTTTCATATCATATAGCATGAATCTCTAAAAGAATTTCCCTCTCTTAAGCATTTCTGATTTAACTCATGTGGTAGAGGAATTCCAATCTGTAAAGCAGACACTATACAGGACTCAGTACAAATGCTAACTAATAGCTTTTGCACTATCAGAAGCACTTAGATCTGCTAAAAAGGAGCTACATTCCTTCTAACAGCTTTTCTTTTTACGATCACAGTTTAGTTATTCTTAGTTTTGTTTCCTCTTCCTTACAACTGTTAACAGGCATCGGAGTCTTATGACAGGCACTGGCAAAACTCTTGCTCTACCTGAAATAAATGTGAACGCTTTCCAATAAGAACAAAGTCTTTTCAAGACCTCTATTTGTGCTTTAAAATCAATTCTAATTTAATCTGCTCATGTTCTCATTTGGATAAAACTATTTTACACCATTCTGATATGAAAAGTAAGCCTTAAGGCCACACAAACTGGAGGAGAAGTTACAGCCATGCTGAAGTGCTTTGCTGAATCAAGCCCTAATTACCCGCCCAGCCCTGCGATACCATGGTACTGTATTGCAGCCCTTCATAGACCCATCACAGCTGATTCCAGACACCTGTGCTGGAACTGCATACATTACAAGGTCATACCTTCAAAAAGTGCTAAGAAGTTCACTTGTGTTTCAGCCATGTTAACTGCATAACTTAATTGCAATTAGGTTATTCTAACACAAAAATAAAAAGCAACCAAGTATGTACATTCTGCCTTTTAGTAGATGATCTCAAATACTTGCTAGCACCTTCTCAAACTTCAAAAGCACCTGAAAGTCTGAATGAAGGCTGTCAGTATTTCCAAACATCACACAAGCTCCACACTTCAAGCTTGTCCAAGCTCAGTCAAGGAGGATGGACACGAGGATGCCATAGATTGCCAAACACACTTAATTGTGGAACTTCACAAAGCTGTACATAATGAATTTATGTATGAAAGTTTCTTCTTACCTGGAAGGACGTTCCAAGAGCAGACTTCTTGGGAAGTGGGTAGGTCTTCTGACTGCACCAGCACCGCCAGGCTCTGAAGGGCCTCCCCAGCTTCCATCTGAACAGTTTCAACTACCTTTAGAGACCAGGCTGGGAACCAAAAACACAACAAAAGTTCAGGCAGCTGCAGCAAGGCCATTTTGATCTTTCTTGGCAAAACAAGAGAAAAATAAATGCCTGAATCGCAAAGCAGCTTGGGAACTATCACTGCACACCTGTGAGCCAGGCAAGTGGGGACCTGGGAACCAACACTGCACACCTGTGAGCCAGGCAAGTGGGGTACTTGGGAGTTAACAGTGTGCACCTGTGAGCCAGGCCAGTGGGGTAACTTGATCACAGGTGAATGCTGTGAGTTCCCAGGAGACAAAGGTGGTCTCCATAAGCATCAGGAATCAGTAGTGTTGTAGTAAGAGGCCCTACAGAACCAGTAGCTTCTCTTGCTTGTGTGTGAAAATGCAAGTACACAAACCCATGTGCACTTAACACACATATCAAACAGTAGATACAAAGTAGGATATTTCTCCTTTATATTTCTGCTGTTGTTTTGTGGGGTTTTGGTGGTTTTGTTTGCTGATTGTTTGTTTGCTTGTGTTCATTTTCTTGAGGCTTACTATAGAGAAGAAATCGGAAAAATTAGACAAGAACAGAAATAAAAGCCTAGAGAAGAGAAGGCTCCAGGGGGAACCTTGTAGCTGCCTTCCAGTACCTGAAGGGATCCTTCACGAATGCTGCAGAGGGATTTTCCTTAAGAGTGTCTAGCAAGAAGCCTAGGAGGAGGGGTTTGGAGCTGAGGAAGAGTAGGAGTGGTGTCTATGGCAATCAAGCTGTAACACTTTCTTGAAATAAATTATGCAAGGTGAAATAAATTATACAAGGTGACAGGGACTCATTAGACACATCCTGCAATATCCCAAACAGATTTGCTTTAGCTAACATCTTTTTGATCCAAGATAGAGCCATTTTTAAAATACAGTAATTTGATACAGGTTTTACCTTTTGGAGCTGGAAAAGACTTTAGATCATCTTTGGGTTCTCTTCCTTTAAACACCAAAGGTTTCAGTTTAGATTTCCATTTAGGATGGAAGTGCAGGCAGGGGGATGTAGCTGTTCTTGTACTGCTTGAGTGAAAGCAGAAAATATGCTGATCAGGAATAGCATTCTGCTTCCATCAAGATCTCTGAGGGTTTGGGCTGCAGTGGAGAAGAAGTAAGTCTCCAGTAAAGTGGGAGCAAACCCCTCTTTGTCGGTAGTGCTTTATTTGTTGGTGGCAAAAGCTTCAGCACAGAGGCAAGAGAACAGTGTTCTCTTTCCTTGCTTCCATCTGCACTTCTCATTCTTGTGGGATTCCAGGCGTTAGAGTAAATGGTCAAAGACAAAGCAACAAAAGGCCTGGCTGGAAGCAAACATTGCATAGGGAAGTATTTCTCAGCATGATAACATTGAAAGAATCAGTCCCAAAATATCAGCTGAAGGAAATGAAAGATAAGAAAAGTAATGGCAAAGCAAGGAAAGATGCTGTAGGGAATGAGCTGACCTATGGCACGGGGAAAGTTATAAAACAAATGAGTAGATCTTCAGCTGCTGAAAATCAATATAAATCCTTATAAGCTGGAGAGCTCACAAAGTAATTAAAAGGAAGCAAAATGTTGTCCTGCATAAAGCCTAAATTGCAGGGAACTCACTGCACTTTTAAAGCCACTGCTGGAAAAACTATGTCAGAAAACTTGCTCCATTGGATATTCTCCAGAACATGAGGAAGGCAGCAGCCTGAGAGCTTTCCTACATACTAGCTCCATGTCTCAGGAAGCCCGTGGCTGCCTCCTCCCTGGGGGTGTCGGAGGCCAGGTTGGATGAGACCTTGAGCAGCTGAATCTAGTCAAGAGGTGTCACTGCCCATGATAGGAGCTCTGAGGTCCCTTCCAATCTGAGCCATTCTAGGATAGTGTGATCCAGCCTGCACTGCTTTGCAGTCCCAAGGCTCATCTGTTTTCGGAGATGTCTTCTGGATGTGAGCAGAGGCCTGACTTTTTGTGAGGAAGTGGAGTGGATCTCATCTGAACCACACACGTGGCTGGAGTGACCCTCAATTTCATGCTGACCTTAGTTTGTAATGACAAAAGAACGCCTCCCTCACCAGTCCCCTTTTTGACAGTAATTTTATTCGAAGGAGGGGGAAAGCTCTCCAGGATCTCCTGGCTGCATGATAATGTGCAGTTTCTGAGAAATGAATTGAACTTGCCTTCAAATTACACCTCTCTGGAAAAGAGCCGCTGTGGCTGCCTTCTGCTGGGCTGAGGGGAGCAAAAGGAAGCTAATTCCTCAATGTTTCACTTGTAACTTGTAAACAGGCTAAATTGCCTGTATTTTATCTTCCTGTTTCATAATTCTTCTGCATTTGTATTCAAAGACAATCCTTCAATGTCTTACCAGGGGTAAGACTTTGCCTTAAAATATTTATGAGGGAAAAGCACATATTCCAGAGGAAGGCACTGGTGGCTTTACATCACTTCTCATACAACAATATAATGAAACCATTTGTTAATAATATTAAAATCAGAGCAATCGAACCCAATGATGACTAAAAATGGCCTCAAGCAGAGCTCAAATATTGATTCAGTGGGAAGTTGTACACTCTTCATTATTAAACCTTTCAACAGCAGCTGAAAACACTTCCTGCTTTGGTGAATTAGCCAGGGCAGGATAACCATGACCAAAACCCAGCAACCTGCAAAAAACCAGCAAACTAAATACTGGCTGACTTTTCATAAGGAACTATAATTTAAGTAAAATATTTCCTTACACTCTTGTGACTAAGAGAAAGAGAAGTCTAAATCAAAAATTGCAAGCTTTAAAGGCCCTTCTCCCAAAGGCAGGCTTGGATTTCTCAGTTGCAGCAAGCCTGCAGAAGATGTGCTTGCACTGGCAGAAGAACTAGTAGCCTGAGCCATTCTAGGATCCTCTGCACCCTGGTAACATCTTGGCTTGTATGAATATCTCAGAACAAGGAGTTGCACAATAAAAACTGCATGTGGATGGGAAGAATATTTATGTCTCACTGGTTTATATTTGTCATGTTTCTATTTCAATGGGGGGATTCTCCTATTATTGCTACAAGAAACAGCCACTCCATTTCCACCTCTATCACCTATTGATTATTTTGTATATCTTCCTCCCATTTCCCCTTCCTAGTCTTCTGTGCAACGGACACATAGCAGACTGGAGAGTTTTAATTTCCATCAGCTTTTCCAAAGCACTCCTAGGGAATTATTGTTGGTCATTTCCAGCTGCCACAGTCTTCAGGAGTCCTTTATACTGTTGTTCACGTGCTTGACAGAGGCAGAAATGAACAACTGTGTTTCCAAAACATTCTCCATCAGTTCCTTAATTAAAACTGAGCTCTGTAGCCCTTTCAGTTTATTAAATGTTAGTCATGTTTTAATATCTTCCTGCAGCATATCTCTCAAAAATTTTCGTGAGGATCCAAAGAGAAGCATGACAATAAAGGGGCTATTTACATACTGCTGTTAAATATTGAACACATTCTTATTTGCTTTGTCAGTTTGATTAAACCGTGGTTGTCATCTGTCTGCTAGACAGCAAACCCTGCTATCCTAACTTGAAAAATATGCTCATCATAAGTGGACAAATAATGTTTCTCCCTAAATCATTTAGAGCCTGATTCTTACAGAGCCCGGAGCTGAGGAGTGAATGCTTGCAATCATCCTCAGATGTCTGCTCTTTTGGGGGGAAAGAAGCTTTTTAATGGAAAAAAAAATCACAAAGCAGTTTCGCATTCTGCCGAGGAAATAAAATTGATGGGTTCTCTGGCACGTTGTATCTAAAGAGCTGAAGAAATAGGGGCAGCAGCAGCAGACTGATTTCAAAATGTGTGTTAAATACTAATTTGTGTCAGGATATTTTATCTCCTCCTTCTCCTGGTCCCCATAATCTTTTTTTCGCAGCATGCTCACACAGCAGAAGATAATAATTAGGCTACTGTGCATTGTCTGTCTCTGGCACACATTAGAAAATGATGACATAAGACTGAGGAATAGCCAAATTAACTTTTAGAAACTCAGGGTTTGCACTTTATTTCTTTTAAGGTCAAGCAGGCCTGGACAGAGCATAGTAACTTATATCTTACAAAGGACTCAGAAGTTTGGAAATTTGCTTACTTATCAATTCAAAACAGTTTGGTTTAATTTTTTCCCCCATGAAAATGAAATCTGAAGCTAAAAATATGTTTTTAAAATCAGTCCATTCTGATAACTTGTAAATAAATATTTTGTGATATATTGAAAGAGAGCCAGTGGCCCTCAGCAGAGAATTTTACCAGCTGGTGTCCTCAGAATTTCTCAGCTGCAGTATTTTTAACTCAAGTGCTCTCTCAGACAGTTGTGAGAAGTCCTGGGATGGCCGACTGAGCTTAAGCTTCTCTGGAAAAATATCCCAGAATAATAAGTCATGGAAATCCAGGGAGAAAAAGAACAAAGTCTGTTTGAGAAGAGGTGAAACTGGCTTAGTGACTGTCTCGCCCAAAGGTTACTTTATCAAACAGTACTTCTTGTTGGGGCATGGTTTCCCAGCTCTGAACAGAGTGGCAATGCCTTTGTGAGGACATCACTTTCACTTGAGGCCATCATATACTATTCTGTAAAGTTCACAGAATCCCAGAATGGCTCAGACTGGAAGGGACCTCAGAGCTCATCTCCTCCACCCTCCCCACCATGGGCAGGGACACCTCTCAACTAGACTGGGCTGCTCAACAGCCATGAAAATGGAACAGGCCTTCAAAAAGTTTGAACCATGGCAGTGACTCAGCCTCATGGATGCTATTCCTGTTTTCCAGGATGATAGAGAAGTGATTATGTTTGGTGCTTAGCAGTGGAGAAGACAGGGTGAAGATGGTGGGTGAGTAGTTTAGCCTGCCCAAGGGTAACACCATGCTTGTAGTACTTGCCAAAGAAACAAAATGTGCTGTGCTGTGGCAACCTGAAATATATTTTCCCCTTGACTGCAGCAATGGGTGTGACACACAGCTGTTATAACATGATTTATCTGGACCCTGATTCCAGTGACGAGCACAGAAGCATCTTCTTTTGTTCTTCCTTTTCTCTTTGTAGCTCATTTTTAAGTATTATAGATAATAACCAAACAAGATGCCAAACTCTTGGCTCATTGTCTGTGTTCATTGTTCCATAATTACATATGAAAGCTAAATCCATGGTTAGAGACTGCAGTGCTCTGTTATCAGCACAACAAAACACAGGAGGGAGATTTATAGCATGTGTAATGTTACAAATTGTCTGGACAAGAAAGGAAGTAGAAATAGCTCATAGTGGGACTAGATATTAAGAGTACAGCTATTCTTTCACAGCCAGATTGCTGTGCAGGGCAATCCAGCAGAGTCCAAAGCCAGCACCCACCAGTGCTTTAGGTACTTTCACATTTGTTGTATGTTCGTGCTCTTTTTTCTCTCCTGAGAGAGGTATGAGCAGTGTATGTTTTGTTTCTGCATTTTAATTGCCTCAGGGAAGGAATCTGCCACAAACACAAAAACATTTGAATTCATCTTTCCCCAACTGTTCTTGGAAAAGAAGCTCTGATGTTTGTGCAATAGAGGCCAGACTTGGCAAGTGTCAGAGCAATGGTGCCTTCCCGCGGATCACACAGCGCCTCAGTCCATTAATGACCTCAACTCCAGGCAGCAGTGCCCTTGCAGAACTTCTGTTGCTAGCAAATGTTGAAGCACAAACACTCCCAAAACAAATCTGGTGCAGATTAACTTAATTATCTCAAGCTTCTAGGAGCTCGAGGATTTCTAATGAAGCATTTACAAAAGCAGAAAAGCAAGAACCAAGTGAAAAATGAGCACATCTTCCAACCCCAGCAATAAACAACCTGTGGTCACCCAAGTCTCATGTCAGTGTGGCCTACAACATATATTACAAACAGAGAGTTATTTGCTTTTTACCACAGTCAATAATCAGTCTCGGGGTCAGACGCTGGCTCCCTGAAGTCAAGGAGTGCTTTCCTATATATAATTTAATGGTCACAATCAGTCTTCCCCAGTCTCTGCCTCATCACTCACAGCCTTCTGTTCAATGCCTGTGCCATTTCCATTGACTTGAGTGAAAGGACTTCTGCTTTCTTACAAAACTGAACTACAAGCAGATAGCAAATAGCTTCCCCACTACCCGTGCTGCACCTTTATGTTGGTTAAGTCTACACATGTGCTGTATGTCATTGCCTCTCTTTTGCCATTGCCTCTGTACCTGGTTTTGCCTGGAGACCCAACAGGCTACAGCATCTTCATACCACATGGGCAGACTGTGGGAAATATTCTCAGCCAACATCAGTGTCATAAATGGGGATCATAACTGACACAGAGAATGTAAATAAAGAATTGTACTTCTCTTCCTTGTAACACAATGAGAAGCAGCATAATAGCAGAAGTCTTGTTTGTGCACCTGGGATGTGCAACCAAAAGAATAATCTCTCAGTTAAGCACTGATATCCCCTGGTGTGATAAAATCAGGTTGCCTTTTTTTGTAGCAGAGCCTTTTGAACAGGACAATGGTTCAGAAGTAAAAGAAGGCAGACTTAGACAAGATACAAAGAATAGAATTTTTAGGACAAGGGTGGTGAAACACTGGAATGGGTTGCCCATGGAGCTGGTAGATGTTCCATCACTGGAAACACACAAGGGCATGTTGGACAGGGCTCTGAGCAACCTGAGCTTGTTGAAGATGTCCCTGCTTGCTGCAGAGGATGGGATGGAACAAATGATCTTTAAAGGACCATTCCAGCCCAAACTGTTTTATGATTCTCTAATTGTGAGATATCAGTTTATCAAATTGCTTTAAACCGTGCACCCAGCCCTCACTTATCAAACGATCCTGCATGAAAGTCCTGCTCCTATATTCAGGATTCAACTTCTGTCCTGGTGCTTGTGAATATTTATACAAACAAATACACCTGGATTATGTTTGTCTGTGTGTTTTATGGCACAGCTGAGGTTGAAGGAAGCTCGAAACTGCAGAACAAAATATTTAGGTCCAAAAAAATCCAAAGTCAAAATATGCTTATTTATTTTAAACAAATGCATTATTCTAAGCAATCTCCTTACTTTGACATTGATCTCTTTCCAGCGAGGTATAGTGAACTCTCTGGAGCTGCCTGCACTGGCCTCCTCTTAAGGTGACACCAGAATACTTACAAAATCATTTGCACTACCAAAGATCTTGGCCAACACCTAAGCCACTCTTTTGTCCAACCACCTGACTGTCTCTCTCTTTCACAACCCTCTGTGCTGTTGCTCATCCTCAAATTAAAGGTGTTTATAACAAAAACCACTTTGCATTTCTATAGTGCTGCCCATCTAGTGATCTCCAAATTCAGGAAAACATTAATTAAGCCTCAGAAGTTGTTGGGGGATAATGAAACTAAATATGTTCTAACTAATGTTTCCTTTATTTCGCACTCAGATGTAGGTGGGCCCACTCAAGCTAATAGTTTAGGGAGTTTTTTTCCTTGTTCCATTCTTGGATAAACTCTTTTTGGTCTATATAAATGCCTCAGTCACCATGGAACCACATAAGAAAAACATTAAGAGCAAAGTTTGTTTTCTTTCTTACAGAATGGGCACCTCCCAACCACCTCCTTGACAGGCTCAGCCTTATGGGCTCCATCTAAGTCCTTTTACCTTTTCTGTATCAGTTAGAAACATGTCTGCCCTTTGCCTTTTTTATTCACAGCACTGAAGAAGAAAATCAGAAAGGAATAATGCTTACACAAGCCACACCAGCCCACATTTCACTCGGGAGGTTTATGGCAAGAAGTGCCCATCCAAAGCAGAGTCTTACGTGCATGTAAGCCTGCAAGCTGTTACAAGTCAAATTGTCTTCTCTTTGAAAGGCAAAGCACAGATATGTAGAAATAGTATTTAAATGGCTTAGAAAATCCAGTTTTTCACTGACTATAGAGGAATGATTCAGTAAGTGCTCATACAGAGCTCCCAGCAAAAGACATAGTTCCACTGTCCAATCCAGAGGGGAACCAACATCAGCATGTCTGGAATTGTTCAGCTCTGGCAAGTGCAGGCCCTGTGCAGAAAAGTGCAGGGCTTGAAACACTCACACCTATGTTGTGGGTATCAACCAATTCCTATTTTGATACCTAGTTTTGAGGAAGCTGATTTGGGTTTATTTTTCTTCTGTAAACCTAAGCCAAATTATCTCAGTTAGAGCCCAAAATTTGCCTGAATGTCTGCACTGGTAGTTTTAAAAGAGTCTTGAAGGGACTTCAGGGAAACGTTTTGCAATGTCAGAGAAGCTTCAGGTCACCTCTGCTGTGACAGTTTGTGCCAATTCACCAAGTACTGCACCCTACAGCCTCTGTTTGCTCTGCTCAGAGGCAGTTAGGAGATAAGACACTGGCTGGGATGCTGAAGGTGATCCTCAGGCTGATTGATAGAGATCACACAGGCTTAGCTCAGGGACTCCAGCCAGCTTTAAGTGACAGAAATGATCTCGACATTATCCACTCAACACAATCCTTTAAAGGAAAGTAATTGTTTTGCTCTATAGACGGGAGAGCTTACACCTAAAGCTGTGTGGGGTTCCCTATTGTCTGTCATTAATATATTGAGATATTGAACATAAGCAACAAAAACTAGTTCTGTTTTAAAAAAGGTATGTCCAGGCTACTGGATGGCAACAGGATCAGATCCTAACAGGAAACAGAAGCAGCTAACCTGGGCTCTCAGCTGTTCTGTTTAAATAAGGATCTCTGGCAGAGGGAAGGTTGAAATTTAGGACAGAGAGAAATAAAAGCAGGAGTATTTCACTGGCATGTATCAGGGAACAGGACCAATTAAAATAAGCCTTTATTACTGTTTTATATGTATATATACACACTTGATAGAGATCTCAGGCTGGAAATGGATGAAGAAGGAAGGAAAACAGAAAGTTGTTATGGGTGGAAGTTACACATAACCAATACTGGGAGGAAAAGGGAAGCTGTGGTATTTTTGCAGATAACCAAAGGTAAAGGCAATCTTTTCACAAGCCTCACTGCTTTTGTGTGAGTAAAGTGAAAGCTGAGTTGCTCCTTCCAATTACTGGTTTGTCTTGCTTCAGATGTTTGGTTTTTTCCTCCAATGGATGTGAGGTCATCATTTGCCTACGAGAAAGGCACGCATTTTAGAGGCAGATAGTAAACAGGATCTGAGAAAAGACAGGGATGTGGTATGCAAGTGCCACATCAGTGGAGATGCCACTGTTTAAAGAGGGATCTGCCTCAAATCCCGGATCTCTTGTCAGAGCCTGTGTGATGATACAGCCTGGGCTGTGAAGTGCTGCACAGCTCTGC
The DNA here is from genome assembly GCA_013396835.1 of Psilopogon haemacephalus. Lineage (NCBI taxonomy): Eukaryota > Metazoa > Chordata > Aves > Piciformes > Megalaimidae > Psilopogon > Psilopogon haemacephalus. The sequence continues at coordinate 928,028 of VWZI01021156.1, read as the reverse complement.
CAGTCTCAAGTGTGCAGTGACAAAAGCATGTAATGACAATGCACCCATGAGAGCTTGGCTGGGATGAGTCACTCAGCTCCTTCTCTTCATCTGCACGTACAGAACAAGGCAGGTTCTTGCTGCGTGCCCACTGCCCTCTGCATCTGCTCTGTGGACGTGCATCAGGGACAGCCACAGCCTTCTTCATGTCTTTATCTAAAACCTGCACTCGGCAGAGCAGAGCTCACTGCAGGGAGGACAAATGTCCTTTCATTTGCATATCTCCACTTTGTCACAGATTTTTCTGCTTCCTTTGGGCTCTTCTCTCTTTTCTTCCCCCTCACACAGACCTGGTGTCTCCTTTTCTTTCCAGCAAGCCATCCTCATCCACAGCTCACCACAGCCCTTCGTAAAATGTCCTAGCCTGGTGGAACAGAGACTCACCAGGGGCCTCTTCTGCCTGCCTGTTCCTGGGCATGCAGTGAAAGTAAGCTGTGCTGAGCTGTCTGAACTGGACCTGAATCATCCTCTGAGCTCCTCCTTCAAACAGGAAACTGGACTAGGTCTGTGTCCTGGTTGAACATCTATTGAAGGAATCCATAAACAGTGTTAAATGCAAATTCCAGGATTTGGTTTGGAATTTTTGGGGGGTTGAGGGTGGAGGCTTTTTTGGATTTTGGTTTTTTGTTTGGTTTGGGTTTTTTTCACTCTAATAAAAATGGATAATTATTTCAATCTCTACCGCACATTAGTGCCACCGAAGAGAGAGTTTATTAGTCATATTGCTAGAGGTCAATTCTAGCCTGAGAGGAATGAGATGCAAAAAGGACCTCTGTTTTTCTGATGAAAGTTCACTGCTTGATTAATGCTGAAGTATCTTAGAATTTGTCATTATTATCCTTTCAGTTTTCATTTCCACAACACAGGGAGCTTCACACCCTCTTGAAGTGGTTCTCTTTTGTTCTAGGATCATTTCAGAAGTGCACATGGCATCACCACATTGTCTAATTGCTGCAACTAATTTTTCCAGTCTGTTTGAGCCTTCCTGTCAAGACGACAAGCTGTTTTATTTCTTTCCTTTTGAGGATGTTGTATCATGAGGAGAAAAAACATCAGGCATAATGAGACAGAATTATGTTGTAAACCCTCAGAGGGGAAGATATTTTCTGAAAATTCTTGGCACAGAACTTTGGAGAATGACCTAGTTGGTAAGTGGCAAGAGACAAAAAAAGTGAAGTGGCATAGTATAAACAAAGTCCTGCCCTAAGGACCAGTAAACAGGAAAAAAACAAACCCTTTGCCCTGATTGCTCAGCACAAAAGGTTAACCCCTCCTGGGGGCTAGCCAGAACCCGATCCCAGGTCATCCTGACTCCCTGGGGGTGGTCTGATACCTGACTCCCAGGTGCAGTGGTTAGCCCACTCCCACTTCCTCTCTGGACTCCCTCTAAAAAGCAGAGGAACTTTCTGTTCCTCTCTCCTGCTCTTGCTTCTTTGCTCCCATTCCTGCATCACCAGCCAGCATCATCCTGCCTTCCTGCTCCTCTGGCTTTTGGCCATGTGATGGGGTCATCCAACATCCACCTCCATCCACTTGTACCCATTTCCATTCAAGCTCATTGTATACATATTTTGCCTCTTGTTCCCCTTCCCTTACCTAAGATACTTGTTAATTATTGTTAAAGTTTTCTTTTAGCTTCCAAATCGAATCAAGACTACTCTTTGGGCTTGGGGAGGCTAACTAGAACCAATACACTCAGGAATCATCCCCTTCCCATTTCTCTTGTCTTTCATGCAAATGCCTTTACATTATGGAATTCCTGGTTTCATTTGGCAGTATCCAGAGTAGGATCACCTTCCATGCTCTTTTTGCCTTGCTTCATGGTTATATATTCCCCAATACAGGATTCTCCTCATCTAGAACCACTCTGCCCAAAATGCATTTTAACACCTGGCATTTCCAGCTGGGGGCTGTGACAAGCCCATGTGGACATGGGTTTAGTCCACCCTTGCTTGCTTTTTTCAGTCCACATACTTCTCATAATGGTGAAAGGGAATTGGGGTGCCATTTCTTGGCTGCAGAAAGAGTTTGTTCTTTCTCATGGCAGGGAATTAATTGTGGGTGCAGGAACCAAAGCTACTCCCTACAGAAACTTCCAGGCACAAAGCTGTGGCAAGGAAGCAAAGAAAGCAGAAAGTCTCCAGAACCTGCGAGCCTACAACTTGTCAGAAGACTATGAGAGAAACAGGCAGTTCTCAGAGGTGCCAAGGAAAAAGTTGTCTCAGCTATCAAAATGTGGAAGTGGCTGCAACATGGAAGCTCTGTTCTGAGTGAAACTAAATCTGGCAGAGGGCAGGTCCCCTGGATAGGTTGGCTGGGCAAAGATTGCTTTGTAACACATTTTGAGTTCTGATTTTGTCTGTTTGCCCACAGTTTGAAATATTCTAGTTTATGGCCTAATGAATGCAGGTTTTGAGGGATAGTAGGCTGGCTGTGCCTTCTCCAGTGAAGTCCCCAGACGGAAAAGCCTGAGCTCAATCTTTGCCACTTTTGGCACCTAGCCCATAATTATCTGTGGGTCTTGTGGAAGAGTCAGTATTTTTGTCATTCATTACCTACAGTAAGCTTTAAAAACTTTTCTTGATCTGAGAATGGTTCAGTTGAGGGCAGTTGCTACCTTCTGCCATTGTTAAGCTTCAACAGCATCTGATGGACTATATCTAATGGGATAGGTCTAATTATCTAAAAGTAAGGCTGGAGAGACACCAGGAAAGATTACCAAGGGCATTTGTAGCAGCTCTGTCATAGAATTTTTTAAAAACCTGCTAGACAAGTGCCTGTTAGGAATATTTTTGCTATAAATGACCTTGCTTTGGGCAAAGCATGGAGCAGATGATATCCCAGGATGCTGTTCATTCTCATCTCTTCTCACTAGTTGCTGTGGAAAATTGGCACAGGTACACAAATGCTCCCACAGAATGGCTGGTGTAGGAAAAGCCAGTCTAAAGCAGCTGATACAACAAAATGGTGCACAAGCTGCCTACCACTGATCTTACTCAAACCTTCAAGATACACACAGGGGAAGGACCCACAGATACTTAACCTTCATGAAAGCATAAAAAAGTCCAAGGCCAGTGTAAAAAAAAAATATCCAGGATTCTTAATCTCTTCAAGTCAGTACGAATCATTCAGCAGCTCTCTCAACCCTCATTAACAGGATGAAACAAATGATGCAATATTTAGAGAAGTCTTGGTTGTATGGAATATCCTATTGTCTCTCTAGCTTAGTCTTATCACCTCATACTCAACTATGCCAAATTAAAACTCCTGTGGGTGAGCTCCTCCCTCCCCTATGCATATTGTTTTCACAGAGCTTTTTCATAATCTCTGAACTCTTTTGGTATTAGCCTCCTGACAGATAACCAGCTTCCACAGAGATTTCTTCTTAGCTAAGATCATAAAGCTTAAGTTTGTCATATCCTACATAACTAAGCCTTCCAGCTAAAGTATATTTATAAAGCTTGAGGCAACCAGATCCCTTCTTGCATTGTCAACATTAAACACCATCTCCTGTTTCTTTTGCAGGGGCTGGCTGGGGAGCCACATGTGATGTCCTTTGTCCTTAAATACAAGCGTTACTATCTTTTAGCATTAGTGGTGTAGGAAGGAGAGTTTGTGTTTGTATAGAGCCTTGAAGAAGGACTGTGAGAAAACTTCCTGATAAATCCCAGTGATTACAGGAAGAATGTCCAGAAGGAGGCTGCAAAGCAAAGGGCAAATGACAGGATGGTTTGGGAAGACTGTAAATGAGGGAATCTTTGCAAAGTCTCTGGCTTGGAGGCAAGCTATTTTAGTTCTATTTCTGTCTCTATTGCTGACCAGCTATGTGTGTCGGAAACCTCAGCTGGCTTTTCCTCGCCTCAGCATAGCTCTCAGCACCCCATCGCCCACCTCCTGGGTGACTAATGGTCACTCTCTGCTAAGTGGAATCTGAAATTCCCTGCTAGGAAGTCACTAGCATTCACCAGGGCACCACCCAGCAGCAAAATCCAAGGGTGGCTTGTCCTACAGCAGCCCTGCATTAATATTTCTGCATGTCTCTGAGCTTCTGGCAGTTCCCAGTTTGTGCTGCCCTACGTGGGCAGCCTTACCTGGGAATTTGTCACCTGTGCACTAGAAAAGCTGCAGCTATGGATCACTACATGCAGGTCACTACTGTGTATATGGATCACTACACGCAGCTAGAGACTTCTGTGTGAGCTAGAAGTGTCTTTTCACATTACAGTCACTACAGGTCCACTCAACACATTCTGAAATGCTGCTTAGCTCAGGGTAGAGCTGCTGTCTAAACCTGGTTAGTCACAGGATCTGACTGCAGAGCCACACACTAGGGGGAACATCCACCCATAATTTCCGAAATCTCCGAGGAACTCTATCATCTGTGCCACCACTTGAGCTTTCAGCTGGTTTGCCCATAGTCAGCAGGTCATCTCCAGAGCTTTCTCCATCACATATTAAACAAACTCTGTGAGTTCTGTACCACACTTCCTTCTCACTCCAACTCCCCAGGCAGTTTAAAGCATAGCAGAGCACTTACAATGTATGGCTGCCATTTACTCATTGTCTGCTCAGAACAATTTCTTGCCTTTATCAGGTTTAGGAAGAGACAGAAAATTCACACAGCCTCCATGTGTCCTACACTGTACAACAGCAGGAATGTGGCATTTCTCTTATCTCCAACGTTGCTTTCACTGAAGCACTGACTAAACCAATTTCCATATGCCCACGAATGTCCATCAATCTCTTTACAATAAAGCACCCTTAAACCTCGCAATTTTCTCCTTTGTCTGTGAGCATTTTTTTTCCTTCAAAATACAATTTCAATATATCAAATACCATCTTGTTACAACCTTTTAAAATAGCTGAGCCAGGACTGCCTTGCTCTTTTCACACAGGGAACACAACTCATAGATTGGCTTTAACAAATCCGTTTTGGTTTTTTTAAAGCAACCTTAGACAAATAATATTATATGAATGATTTTCCCCGATTCCCCCTGCAGAACCTTAATAATTGCTTCCTCTTTTAACACCTCCTACAATCTGACAAATAGGCCTTCTAAAAATGGCATATTTCCCCCAGGTGAAAAATACGCTTTTCCTTCCTCTGAGATCATAAATAAGAATACAAAAGCCACCAGTGTAAAATAATTTTTTCTCTTAGAAACATGAAGCTCATCCTGAGCAAAATAGACTGAGCTGAGAATAGACAAAATAAAAGGTGACTATATCAGCATATGGAAAACAATTATTCTATGGCCACAGCCTTTACATAACAGAGGGCATTCTCACAGGTCACAGAAGCACAGAACCACAGGATGGCAGGGGTTGGAAGGGACATCAAAAGCTCATCCAGGCCAAACTCCCCACCAGAGCAGCAGCACCCAGAGCAGGGAACACAGGAACCCATCCAGGTGTGTTTGGAAAGCCTGCAGAGAAGGGGACTCCACAACCTCTCTGGGCAGCCTGTGCCAGGGCTCTGTCACCCTCACAGGGAAAAAGTTTTCCCTTCTGTTCCTGTGGCATCTCCTCTGCTCCAGATTGCCCCCAGTGCCCCTTGTGCTGTCACTGAGCGCCCCTGAGCAGAGCCTGGCTGCATCCTCCCCACTCTGCCCTGCACATCTTGAGCACAGCACTGAGGGCAGCCTCAGGCTCCTCTGCTGCCAGCTCCCAGCCCCAGCTCCCTCAGCCTGGAGGTGTTCCACTGCCTGCAGCAGCCAGGGGGGCTCTGTGCTGGACTCTCTCAAACAGCTCTCTGAGATCCTGCTTACCCTTAGAGGCCCAGAACTGGACACAATATTCCAGATGCAGCCTCACCAGGGCAGAGTAGAGGGTTAAGTAAGGTCTAGTGAGTCAAAGTTCAGGGAAAGAGAAAATAAAAGGAAAGGAGAAGAACCTCTCTGGTGTGATAAACGCTGATTTTAAAAGGGGTTTGTGTTTATAAGCATGGCTGTAACTATGACTAACATTTATTACACCTCTGTGACCGCAGTTTAAAGGTTTTCTTGATCAAAAATTCTGTTTGGAGTTGAGGAAAGCTCAACAAATTGAATCCAACAAATGGCAAATGTCCAAAAATTAGGTAAGACACCGAATGCTTCCTTTCAAGACACTGGGAATTAGAGCTTCCTTTCTAATTGGAAATACTTCACGATTTGCCTGGGTTTAATGTTACAATTTTAGTTCCAGACATTTGACAGCCAGTTGCTTTCCAGGTATTATTTGCTGAGCCAGGTAAAAATGTGGTTCTTTGGAACTTGTTTTTCAGTTTGGTCAGTGGATTCAAATGTTAGGAATTTCCATAGTGCTAGCTGAACAAGTTGTATTTATAAATAATGTTTCTCTGTGTGGAAAAATTAACTGGAAAGTGGAAATTATTCCCTCTTTGTAAAAATGGTTTCTTGATATAGTTCCCGGGAAGCTAATTCACCTTCTGCACCAAACAGAGCCTGTTGTGTTAGGATTGTGTGTGCTGAGTTCAGCTGCCACTGTCTGTGTCCTACAACAGAGACACAAGGTCAAGGGAGCTGTAAAATCCACATTTATTTGAGGGAGCATTCTGCAAGTGAGAGGAATGCACTCTGCAGAGAAGAAGATGTGTACTTAAGTCCAGAAATCTCTACTGCAGGTTAGCTTTAGGTAATTTGGCTCTGGGACGTTTCTCATTTTCATACCAAGAAAATACCTCTTTGAGTGTGATGGTAGTATCAAAGCACAGGTTAGAATGTTCTTATACGGAAACAGCAAAGTCTTCACAAATTATGTCTTAGCACCCAATTAAAAGTAGAGCATAATAATCTGAAATTCTCCCCTATTGAATGAGCCCTTCAAGTGATTACAGGTTTCTTAGCCGGCACATTGACCAAGCCCACTGCTCGACACCAACATATCAGCCAAAGCACATTCATTACAGCTTTTTACAAAGCCAGGCCACTTTGATTTAAAGTCATGCATTCTAATATGTTTTGACAAGTAAATTGCTTGCCTTTTTGCCTTGATAGCCAGCCGTATAAATAATGCATGCATAGTAATAGCTAGAGCAATAATGTAAAAGTCAAGTCAGGAGACACGTGCGGCATGTTAATGGCAAGGGTGCACACGGGGAGGGAAACCAAACCCCAGCAGAGCACGAGAGAGAGGAGCCCAGTCCTTAGCCCACCCAACTTTCCAACCACCATGGGAGCTGCCAGAGAAGGATGGAGGTTATTTACTCTGACCCATTAAATAAAGAGATTTTTGGCTTCCTGAAACACTTTCTCATCTCAGCATGCAGAAGATGAGCCATAAGGCACAGCAGATTTTAGGTCTGGAATGATCCTCTTTGTCTAGTCAGACCCTCTGTGATGCAATCTTAGCGCTTCACTGAGTATCTGCCTCACAGGAAAGCTCCATGGCTTGACTAGGCAGGGAGCTCAACAGGAAGGCCTCCAGTCTCCATCTGAAGACCTCAAGAGAATGAGACATCAAGGGGAAGGGACCTCAGAGCTCATCTACTCTAACCTCTCATCTAGACTCAGCTGCTCAAGGCCTCATCCAACCTGGCCATCCATGGCCTCCCTGGGCAGCCTATTCCAGAGTCTCACCACCCAAATGTCTGCTGATGCTGAGAACTAGATGAGAGTCAAACTACTTTTAATGTATGAAACTTTTATTTTTGTGGTCTGTCCTAGTTTTTTACAAGCAACCTTTCACATTTTGAGCCAGGAGGATTAACCACTGCAAATCTTTCAAGAGAAGTGTAACATTTTCTGCCACACTCCCTTTCTCCATACCTTAGGGTCTAGCTGTAGAGTCATTGCAAATTATTTAGACTTTAATGACTGCTACAATCAAGTTAGACAAGCCCTGACAGTTCAGACCTTTTCTTCTAGCTACAAATCAGTTGCAGACCTGCTCTCATTCTTTTGCAGCTGTTACAAGATGTTCACTGAGTAGAACAGGCAAATTCTGAAGCACTTCCTTTGGACTGATCATGACCTTGGTAGAAACAGCATTACAGTGTCACTCACTGCCTGGGAGCTATGGCACGTGTTAACAAAGGGCAGAAAATAAATATATGCTGGCACAGGCATTTAATTTTTCCCTCGCTGCACCCTCCAAATTTTTTTACCATATTGAAACATGATTATGTGAACATTTGCATGCTTGTCACATGAAACTGATAGGCATCAGTTAGGTCATTCTGGAAAAGCAGCCTAAACAGACAATGCCCTCTATAAGGTACTGTATGAGTGCTCAAGAGGATTGCTCTACCTGAGATTTGGAATCTATCTGGGAGGCACAAATCTCATTTTGAACAATATTTCTCCTAAACAACGCAGCCAACTCCAACTGGAAATTCCTTATCCCAAATACAGCTGGGTTATCACACAGAATCACAGATTGTCAGGGGCTGGAAGAGACCTCCAGAGATCATCCAGTCCAACCTCCCTGCCAGAGCAATGTTGTCTAGGGCAGGTCACATAAGAATGCACCCGGGGGGGCTTGAATGTCTCTGGAGGAGGAGACTTGTACTCCTATGAAACCCTTGGACTAGATCATGCATACAAAACCAATATTCTGTCATTCACTCCATAAGGTGTGGGGGGTACAATGTGGATTTTGGTGACAATCCTGTCCATAGTTGGCTCTTTTTAATAAAGGAATATAAAAGAAAGTGGTTAAAAATGCAATTATTATTAACGCCACAGATGCAGAGACATCAGCTTTTGTTTTGTATTTTTAGTAGCTGCCAGCATCCATTTCTGATCAGTTTATCAGCATGTAATTTAACTGCTCCTATCTTCCAGACAAACTCTATGATTAGCCACTTAAATACCCTCATTTTGTTCTTTTAAACAATTGCTATAAAGAGCAACTCTTCCCTGTATCAGCAAATGGTTTGAACACGAATTATGCAATGTGTGCTGCACTTACAAATAAGCAGAAAAACCTGATAAGAATGTTTAAAATGTATCATCATTATAGGCTGGACGTTAGGAGAAAGTTCTTGACAGAGTGATTGGCATTGGAATGGGCTGCCCAGAGAGGTGGTGGGGTCCCCATGCCTGCAGGTGTTGAAGCAAAGCCTGGATGGGGCACTTAGTGCCATGGTCTGGTTGGTTGGCCAGGGCTGGGTCATAGGTTGGACTGGGTGACCTTGGAGGTCTCTTTCAACCTGGCTGATTGCATGATTCTATTATTCTATGATCTTACTGAAATGCTGCTGGAACACACACAGAGTGTCAGTCACAGCAGTGCTGGGTGAGCAGCAAGAGTGCCTGGGCACTGGAAGCAGCTATCCTCCTTCCACTGGACAAGGAGCAATACGGAAGAAGGTTGCAAAAGGCTCATCCCTGAAACAGCCACAGATGAACCTAATCTGTGGTATCAAAGTGAAAGAAAACAAGGCTGTGATTGCTCTTGGAAGAACCAAAGTTCTGAATTTTTTAAATACCACAAATATGCTTTCCAAGAGCATTTGCTAGCTTCTGAACCCTTTTGATCATGGAAGGGCTAGGGGTGTGAGGGTCTTCCCATGCTTTCCTGCTCTAGATCCTCCTGAAGATTTCATTTTACACTCATCAGCTCTGCAGGTATTTCCAACTAATACGTTTATTATCAGAGTATGTGGCATTGTTGACTTTAGAGTTAATAGACTTAACTAGACAGGGGCTTTCATTGTTGTCATGTTGTGGCCACATCAGGAGGCCATTTGTACCCTAATCACTACATTGCCTAACAGTCAAAAAACCTCATTTCTTTCTGGGTACATTCAACAATAGATCTCATCATGGAGCTACATCCTCTTAAGAAGATTTCTGTTTTGGATGCTTGTGAAAGCAAGTGAGCTCTTAGCATCTGTATTTGCAATTATGAAGATTTTCTCATCATCTAGCACTCAGATTTCCCATCCGTTTTTTATCAATGAAAATTTGATCTTGCAGATTTGCTTCCAAAATTTGTACACTGCCTGTTTGCCAGAAGTGGTGAAGGAAGTCTATTGGTCTCTAGTCAAAAACTTGTAGCTTGACAAGTTGAAAATGTTTTTGGTTTGTAGGGCCTCCTAAGTAGTGATAACAGAACCAAAAGCTGCTGCAATCTTTTTTGGGTTTCTCTAATTAAGTTAAAATTAAAATGCCAAATGAAGGCTCCCAAATTGTTTAGCACAGTGAAGACATTTCACTGTGGCCCTTGAGCTCCCTAAAAGAAAACTCTTTCAGATAATGTTCCTACAAACAAAAGACCTGACAGTGGGAAAAGAAAGAGGTGATTAATTCTGAGAACCACAGTTGGATCAGAGGCTACTGAGAATCACTCAGACATTAGCAGGATTGAAGTCTGAACTAATTGAGGTTTAGATTTTAGAGGAATCAAAATACCCCTTGGCCAAATCTGCTTAATGTCAATGTCAAATAAACAACAATCAAAAGCTTGTTTTCTCACTGCTAGCCAAAGCATAGCTGAAATCAGCTGAATTTTATTTAAATGATGCTTCTGATAATAATTATTTAACATTCCAAGGGTCTGAGAACATATGTGAGACCAATTGACCAGAAAATGAAAATTACAGCATGTCCAAGAGGTTTTATTGCCATCACAAACCAGCAAAGGCAAAATGCTCTTTGTAAAGCAGCAGAGCCCTTAGGAGGTGTTTAAGGACCCTCCTGTTACTTGACAAATTGGGGAAGGGGAGAGCAAAAGGCAGAAAGCAAACTGAGCAGGTGCAAGAGGAACAAAATTTGCATGTCAATCTGCTGAAGCAATGGAGGGGATAGACAACCTCGGGAGATCTAACTGAGCTTACTGTAGCAGGGAAGAGAAAAGCAGCACATGTTGGGTAGCATCTGTGAGGAAGAAGAGGCAAGCAGCAGAGCATCTTTGCTGTAGGAATGCATGGAGTCCCCTGAAATGCAGCCACTGCCACAGCCAGGGTTCCTGCGCCTTAGCAGCCTGCAGAACTGGGCTGGTTTGTCCAGGCAGAGCCTGCCCAGAGCCTGGAATCAGTAGAGAAGGGAGTTGCTGCTGGATTACTTTGTGCCTCAGTTACTTTCTCAATACAGTATTGTTATGTTGAGTTTTGGAGTAGCTCTCCTTGCATACAGCAGAAATCCATGAACTATTTGGTACATCCTGGGTTCTGTTCCCAGGAAAGCCTTCAGCAGAAGATGCTGAGCAGCAGCTGAGGATTACAGCTGAGACACAGCTCTTGAGAAAAGAACTTTAAGATCCCAGGTGTCAAAGCAGGCATAAATTAAGGTACCAGGGATGATGCATTTCAGAGAGGAAGTAGAGTTTGTGCAGTTTGGACAAGTCTTGGAGGAAAGGCAGGCAATGATTTTGCATTGTTCACATAGAGCAGGCGGCAAAGCTGCAGAGTTACAGCATCTGGGATGTCCAACCTGAAGCAGTAACATGGCTTCATTTTGTGTTACCTCTCTTAGGGAAATTAAGGCATGAGGTAAGCCCATGAGGAAGTGGATCTCTGCTGCTAAGTCTGGCTGGTTCTGTTGCTAGAGCTTAGACAACTGCAACTCATCTTGACCAAACTTCAGAGCTCGACTGGCTGACAAGAGCCACCCTAGCATGCAACAAATTTTCCTGAAGAAGATTGTTTGCCCAGTGAGGAGAGCTGTTGGAAAGCCTTCTCTAAAGCTGTCTCAAAATCCTATGACAGCTTTAACCAAGCTTTCTCCTTATTAGCTGGTGAAATATTGAAATTCATACATCTACATAACCTCCTTATATTAATCCAGGTTATATATATACTAAAATATTCCTCTTAGTATTACTCTGTGTGCCATTCTCAAAGACTCCCCTGTCACTCTCATGGATTTGACTGGGAACTGTATTAGCAGAATTCCCAGGGGTTTCAGCAAAATCTGCCAGAGAGTGAATTCATTTGATATTTCTTTAATTGTTAGGTTATAGCATGGCTGAAACAAACACATTCCTTTGTGGAAAGCAACATATTAATTCCAGAGGCGGCCACACAGATGATTCAAGGGCTGGAGCACCTCTGCCATGAGGATACGCTGAGGGTGTTCAGTCTGCAGAAAGAAAGCTCTAGGGGGACCTTAGAGCTGCCTGCCAGTACCTGAAGGGATCCTACAGGAAGGCTGCAAAGGGACTTTTGCTGAGGGTGTCTAGAGACAGGCCAAGAGGGAATCGTTTGAAGCTGAGGCGGAGGAGGGTTAGACTGGAGCTGAGGAAGAAGTTCTTCAGGGTGAGGGTGGTGAGACTCTGACACAGGCTGCCCAGGGAGGCTGTGGCTGCCTCCTGCCTGGAAGTGTTGAAGACCAGGTTGGATGAGCTTTGATCACCTGAGTCTAGCTGAGAGGTGTCCCTGCCCATGGTGGTGAGAGTGGAGCAAAATTTCTCTAAGATCATCTCCTGTCTATCTCCTTCCTTTTTCCCCCATCTTCCTTTTCATCTCCATCCTTCCAGCACCACCTCTCCTTTTCAACTACACCTGCCACTTTCCCACCCAACACTGCATTTTGCCCATTTTCCCCTCAAACCCAGAGCACCTGGGTGCTGTTGGAGTCTCCTCCCACCACAGGTGTGACCACTTTGCCCTCCCTGCCCCCTCTCCTTTATAATGGGCCCCAGGAAAGACAGAAGCTCCAAGCTTGCCCAACTGGGCAGAGGGATCCTCCTCCCATCGTCACTGGTGAGTTCCCCTGGTGCATGCTGGGTGAGTGGTGGAGGTGATCTAAAGGCTGGGGGGCCTGGTGGCCCCCTGGCTAGGTAGGGTAGAGACTTGATCATTGCTCTAACATCAGCCGTGGATGCTGGCTGCAACTCCTTACTCAGGCTGAGCAGCTGGGTCTAGTTGGAAGGTTGGAGTAGCTGAGCTCTGAGATCCCTAGGATTCTAAGATATAGTCCTGTGCTACTGGGATATTTTCAGTCAGTGAGCTATTGACACTCAGTGAGTCTGATCACTGAGCAGCTCCTGAAAAGTACCTCTTGCACTGAAAGAGTAAGATCACAGAGACAAAACATGACATGTTGTTATGATACCATCATTATTACTTCAACTACTACAAGTGAACAGATAATCTGCAGTATGTATTTTTAAAAAAATGCCACAGAACCAGCATAAAACCTCGAAAACCACAGCAGGATAAGGAAGAAAAGTGCTGCTGCTTCTAACTCTCTCAAACCCCAAAGAGATGTTTGGAAAGGAAAAGGCTAGCAGGCTAGGTGGCACTTTATGTGCTTGTACACTTTGATTGAAGATCAGTGTCTTTGTGTTTAATTTCTCATTATTTGTCTTTCAGAGTCAATGTCATCTGTACTGCCATCTTCTCTGTTTGACAACCTAATGCAGTCTCCATGGACTGACTTCAGCAATGCTTTGTTGTGCTGTGACAGTGTGGGTGTCATCCCCAATGACACTCACAGCCATTGCTGAGTCTGCATTTTTACATGCTCAGCTGTGAATAGATGCCCAAGGTGTTCATTTGCACTCACGTTGTGCTTTGACGTTGTAGCATTTTATTTAGCTCCAAGTTCTTCCCTAAGTAGGTTATTCCCAGTCAGGGAGAAAAAGTTATTTATTTTTTATGTAAAATTTGATCCCTATTGGAGAAAACAGAAGTAACTTAGCATTTCAAAAATGCTGGGCTTTGTTGTGAGAAGAGAAGTGGGTTTGAGTGGAACATCTCCCTGTGAGGACAGGCTGAGGAAGCTGGGCTTGGAGCAGAAGAGCCTGAGGGCTACCTTCATGCATGCTGATGTGCAGGTGAGTGTGGGGAGGATGCAGCCAGGCTCTGCTCAAGGATGGCTAATGACAGGACAAGAGGCACTGGGGGCAAGCTGGAGCAGGGGATGTGACAGGGGAACAGGAAGAAAAAAAAATTTCCCTGTGAGATTGGCAGAGTCCTGGAGCAGGCTGCCCAGAGAGATTGTGGAGTCTCCTTCTCTGCAGAAGATGGTGTTCCTGTGTGACCTGCCCTGGGTGCTCCTGCTCTGGCAGAGGGTGGGACTGGATGATGTCTGGAGGTCCATTCCAACTCCTAACGTCCTATGAGCCTGTGACCTCAAAGTGGACACGTGGGTGCTTAAATCTGCTTTAGGATCTGCAAATGCCAGAAAAAGTCAGCAGAAGTCAGTGACATTAGAATTCAAAATAAATGTTGATATGGGAATTGGGGTCCAGAATGGTGCCCAAAGCTTTGCTTTTATACAGGAGATGAGGCTGCCCTCGGATTTCTCCATGCAGCTCTTTAGCAGTGATTTTCATATGCATCTTTAACAGCGTGTGTACATCCAGCCCTCCGCATGGCTGCACTGCAGCACAGCACGGGCTCTTCAAGGGCTTTCTTGGGAATCTGTGAACTCTTTTTTTGTTTTTGTTTTGTTTTGTCTTTTGGACAAGCCATCAATTTTCCATCTTGGGAGCACTTATGGCAGCTTCACGCTACAAGTAAACATTCAGATATATTAATATTGATAGTGAATCTTCCAAATTCAGTGTCTATCACCTTCAGAATGCCTGGACATCAGAATGCACCTACGTTTGCTGATTTCCACCAGACGGCTCCCTTCTCTTTTCTGCAGGCACAAAGTCCAGATTTGTTTGTTTGATGTACAGAAGTAATATCATGAAAATACAATATGTTAATGGAAGGGAGTCGGAAACTGATTCAGTCTTCTATGGAAGAGCAAAATATTTTTTCACATGGGAGATATAAAGCATAATATACTTTCATCTAGATGCACAGGTATATTCTGGTGTGTGCTGCGTATTGTCCTGCTTTATGTATACCTACATATATTCTATATGCTTATATGGAAATCTGAAGTTTGTATTATTTACTCCTCAGTGCTTTCCCGAGTATAGAAACATTAGGGGCAGGAGGGGAATAGAAACAGATAATGTAAAAATGACAGAGTAATTATATCAAGAAGGAAATCTCCCACAGCCTGCTATTAGCACCAATTTCTTTAGGATGCACTCAGCAAAATTTGACACTGTAATTATGTGATGTGTGGTTTAGTGAAAGCTGTGTGACCTCCCTTCAAATGCTGTCAGCTCAAAGTCTGTGCAGACCAGCTGGCTTACTTACGGCAGGATTTGGTCTGACTTTGTTACTTTTTGTGTATAGGAAGACAAAGTTGGACATGTGGCAAATCACAGAATGGCAGAAGTTGGAAGGGACCTCCAGAGATCATCCAGTCTAACCTCCCACTCTCAGAGCAGGAGCACATCCCTGTGGGTTTGGAAAGTCTCCAGAGAAGGAGACTCCACAGCCTGCTCCAGGGCTCTGCCACCCTCACCATACAGAAGTGTCTCCTCAATGTTGAGGTGGAACCTCCTGTGTTCCAGCTTGCACCCATTGCTTCTTGTCCTATCACTTGGCACCCTTGTCTTGACACTCACCCCTCAGATATTGATAGACATTGATCAGATCTCCTCTCAGCCTTCTTTTCTCCAGACCAAACAGCCCCAGGGCTCTCAGCTTTTCTCCACAGCAGAGATGTTCAAGCTGCCCAGTTACAAGCAGCAGCCTTTCTGCTTACTGATCCTTATAAACAACTAGAAACACCAAGCTCTATCACTTCCAGGAGGAGACACTTCTGAAAGTGCAGCTACTGAGAGGAGAATCTGGAGTGGAAGTATTAAGAGTGCTTTACATATATTTCAGGCAGTAACACCTTATTCCCTCAATGCAATTTGTGATAGGTCCTTTCATCAGATCTTGAAACTCTTGGTAACTCTCTAGTTGTTTCTGCAAGAGGCTGATGAAGGTGTGAAATGTCTAAGATAAAGGAAAGTTCTGCCCTAGCAGCTCCCAGGGATGAGAGAGGACGTTCTTTCTCTAATTAAATGTATCCTCAGCACATATGATGTAAACCAATTATTTTTTTTTTTTTTTCCTCACTGACCAAGTCCACTCTTTTTGCATGTTAAGGAGACTTTGACATCTCCAACTAATTAATTTTCCTGGTTTTCCCCCAAAGCTCATTTTTATTTCAAGTCACTATTGACCTCCACTTCTGATCATAATGACCCTGGTGTCTTTATTCAAAATTAGTAGCGAATAAAGAGAGGACACAGCAGGAAAAAGGGCTCATCAAGAAGACTAATTTTTTAATATAGCTACACAATATAAAAATGTATTATACAGATGTAGTGCATTAATTAAATTCTTCAGCAAATGAAGAACCTGTCTGTGTTAGGTCCAGCACTTGTGTTACAGGAACTGAGAGTGCAAGATGCAGCCAATGTGCTTTGAGGGCTGCTTCCATTCATGTTTCTGTGTACACAACATTGCTAGAGATCTGGGCTCAGAAATCACAGCTCCTGTCAGCCTGCTCCAATTAACTTCTGTCACTTGCACCTTGCCTGGATACGCAGCAAGTTTCCTTCATTACGTTACAGACATCAATTATTTAAGCTGGGAAATAAATTATCTGATTTTCCACAAACTCAATTTTAATGTAGATTGTGGCTAAATTATAGAAGTAATTTGTGTCCATTGCTCCACTGAGGCCTAAAGGTACATAGTTTGAAAAAGCAAACAAGCGAACAGCAGAGTTATCCTGGCTACATGGCTGTCAGCAAGACATCAGCATCTTCACCCCATGCTTTCCCTGTTCTGTGCGTGGGTTCTTTCTGCTGCATGGGCTCCTGCTGGTGGGTCACACTACCTTGACTGCTGCTTTGTTTATCACGTGTCTGGAGTTGACACCAAGACTTCTTCCCTTTGAGAGTCAGGAGCTGGATATATTCCGCCAGAAAGAGAATGAAAGCTTTCTCTGAAGAGAGGCATTGTTGATATAAGCACAGGGAACAAAGCATGAGCTGGAACAAAAGCATTCCCCAACAGCCACCACTGTAAACATGTGTCTGTTTTACATCAGCTCCTGGAGAAGATCTTACAGGCTGCTCAGGAGGCCTGTTTTGTTCCAGCACCCTCAGGACATCATTGACCTACAGGCTGGTTTCCTGCCACTGAAGAATCATTACCCAACTCTTTAGAATCTGCTCTTTTAAAAACTCTTACAGCCCTGTAGATTTCCAAGTATACAGTTCCAGCTTATCCAAATATTTACTTTCAGCAACCCTCAAGCATCTGGAAAAATGTAGTTTAGGCTGAGTTTTCAGCCACTTTGGTTTGTTAGTGTTTTTTAATTTCTCTTCCTCACCTTTGCTACCCACTTTGGAAAGAACTGAGGCACAGCTGATCATGGACTTCATCGAACCAGAGAAGTATATTACCGAAAGTTAAATTTGCATGGTAGCTCATATGGTACCTGAGAGCAGCACCCAGGCACTGCTGGGATTCCACGAGTGACATGTGGCTGTCTAATATCTGACTGCTTCAGAGTTTATGCTCCCATTGTGGTAATGGAAAGCAAGTCAACATTTTCTGCAGTCTACAGATGCTCTTAGATCCTTCTTGCACAAAAGTCCTGCAGGCTCACTTGGTGAGTGAGCACCTGTAAAACCAGTTATGTTCTCCCTTATATGTGTGGCTCTTGGAAATATTGTGCAGCCCCAAATTTTATCACCTCCAGTTTTACATCTTCCATGCTGAAGTTAAAGGTGTTCATTAGATCTCAGGATAACTGTTTTAAAGCAAGAGCCATTTTCTCCAGCACAGTCCCACGAGAAGTCTGTCAGCTAAGAAGTCCATCATACATCAGTAGTCATTGCACCACAGATAGTTTTTGTTAGCTGTTGTACAGGACTAACACAGATGTCCCAGCTTATCAGGTAGGACTTCATTCAAAGTCTCACAGCTTTATCAGCATGACCTTTTCCACAAAACTATATTGAATTACAGTAATTAAATCAACATTTTGCTGTTGCTGACTGAATCTGCCATAGGGTTTGGGTTTTTCCTTTTTTCCTTTCTTTCTTTCTTTTTTTTTTTTTTTTTTGGCTATGACATTTAGGTCAAACAAAGCAGCCTCAAATCACTTAGCTCAACCTCTTAAACCTTTTTTTTTTGATATTAGCACAACATTGACATTCTCTGCTTTTTCTGATTTTGCTTAGTACTGCAGGAATTGTTAGCAATTACGATAGAAGAGTCAAGTTCCCCTCAGTTAACTCTTTTAATGTTTAGGTTTTTTTAGTGTAAATCACTATGCTGGTTAAAAAGTATTTCTGTCCTTCACAGATGTTCATTTATACATCCTTTGGTTGCTGATAGAGTAGAAAGTAGTTCATCATCTTCTTTTAATGTTTTCCATTTCCATGCAAAGAGAAAATAGAAGAAAAAAATTCACAAACCATTGCTTTTTCTGTCACTGGTGGTCTTAGATTTCCATCTGGAAATAGCCATTTGCTATTTCTGTAACATCTTGAAAGACTTCTACATTTCTTCCTGTTGGCCTAAGATACACCTAACAACAAAGGTTTCCTTGGTTGTGGTATTTCAACTTTCTTTGGCTTTTCCTTGCTAAAAGAATGGCTGCAGCATCAGCTTTCTGAACACCACTCAGTAAAGATAATTTCCTATAATTCATTCTGGTCATTCATCTTCATGGATGCAATTAACTGGTGCAGCAAATGAAGGAACTTGTTAGGAACAAGGCCTGCACCATGAGGGTGCTTGAACACTGGCACAGGTTACCCAGGGCAGTAGTTGAGTCCTCATCCCTGGAGATGTTTAAGATGAGGCTCAAGAGGGCTCTGGGCAACCTGATGTAGAGGAGGATATCCCTGCTGAATGCAGGGGGCTTGGACTGGATGACCTTTGGAGCTCCCTTTCAACCCAAACAATTCTGTGATTCTATGAAACTCCACCATGAAGTATACAGCACGGACTAGAGAGGCATTTGATTTGTGAACCACCACAGCTTTTCAAGCAACTACAAATAAGGTCAGGTAGGCACTAAACTGTTAAGACTGACATCAATGTAATGAATATTCTGATTTTATCTATCCAGCCTGCTATAAATTACTTAATTCTAACACAGTATGAAGCAAAGTATAAAAAGAATGGTTTTCTTCTACATCAAAAAAATGCAGCAAAAGGTCCAGCATCTCAAACTTCCTCAATCCTGTCCAGATTACTTCATTTTCCCCTTTCAAAAATTCAGTTGTATACTGCAAGTAATAGGAGGACTCTACTGTCTGAGGCAAGGTGATGCATTTGTTACTGAGGGCCTTGCAGCTGGTCCCAGGAAATGCCTGAATGAATAGTGTGAGAATTCACTGCCACTTTGCACAATTTTCCAGCCCATCTCTGTTACCAGTTGCTGCTCTCGGGATGTGTCAATATTTAAATGCAAGATCACTGGGAGTCAGCCGTGGTAGCCCAACTCCTATGCACATCTCATCCAGCTCCTTATGACTCTGGTGTTTTCCAGCCTACTTTGAACTAATAGTTTTTCAGTGACCTTTGCCAGCTTGTTCTGGCCAAAACTTGCATCATGGGAGCAATCAACCATGGCACTGAATGCCCTCCACTCAGTCTGATAAAAAACTACTTGGTAAGTGCTGAAACCACTTTTCTTCATGCCTCTGAGGCCAAGAATGGAGGACAGAAAGAGAAAACCCAACAGAAAGAGAAAACCCTAATGCAAAATTAACAGTTGTGTACAACTCCCATGGAGATGGGGACGGAAAGACACTGATTGATATCCATCTCTGAGTCATTAGCCTTGTTTGTCTTTGAGAAAGTTCTTGCTGGTCTGACAGATGAAGAGACACTGCTGATGAAGAGAAAATGAAGATAACTGGTAAAAATAGAAAGAAAAATAATGAAAGGCATGCTTTTAAAGCTAATTACATTAAGATTGCTATCGCACAGCAGAAGAGCGTTACCTCATCTCGCCAAAATGCTTGATTGCCTCTACACCATGAGCTGCCTGCATTTCACAGCCATTAATAAATGTTGCACAAATGTTTGACTTCAGAGTTCCATATTTTGGTAATCAAGACAGATTAGCAATTCCTGGGTTGGAGAAATTGTTCTTTCTGTGAGTGATATCACCCAGTCTCTAGAACAAGCTCCTGATGGAGATCCGTTCTCAGTGAATCTGCACTTTTGAATTTTTGCAGAGCCAAGCCTAGATAAAAAGGGTAAATGAATGATCAGCCTTTACATTTGTTGGTCTCTAGGGACTGTGGCTACATAAGCAATGCATCATGAATAAACCAGACTGATAGCAGTGGCCATTAAAAAGCTGTTCCTGGTTATAAGCACTTTGCTTATCCAAATGTCAGTTGGCTAGGCTGTAATCTCACAGGCCAAGTGAAATGAGGTTGTCTTTGCTGGGATGGCTTTGCCTGATTTTGGAAGTAGCCATTATGTTACACTTATTTCCAAGATCCAACTGGGCAAATGGTTCCTTGGTGGGCAATCCAGGATGTCTTCTAACAAGTTCACTGGATAGTCTGGTCATCTGAAAGAGGCTCTTGTTTTGTGGCAGGTGGTCATGTCAGGGCTATGTAGCCTTTCTCATTCTCAAACAAGCCAAAATCAGCCTGAAAATAATGGTTTGAGGAAACGCTGTCCTGAAGAGTGAGTTTTGCTCCTGATTCCGCAGTTCCTCCAGCCAGAAAACAGTTTAATTATGAGGGCTGAACACAAAACCTTCCACTGAAATGGGCTGGCTCTGAATTGTTATCACAGAAGTTAGAATTTGGAAATATCCTTGACCAATTTTGCTGAAACCAGAATTCAACTTGTGTGATCTATTCCATCTACATATTCTACCACCCATCCTTCTATTTGAGACTGTGTTGGATGGGACTCTGAGCAACCTGGGCTAGTGGAAAGAGTCCCTGTCCATGGCACGAAGGTTGAAACCAGATGGTCTTTAAGGTCCTTCCCAAGTCAAACCATTCTGTGATTGTATTAGCCTTAACCACGTATCATGTCACTGCTCTTCATAACATTAGAGAACCTGATCACAGTTCCAAAGTATTAAACTAATCATGCATATTTTATGCAAACATTAACCTTTAGTGTTACTCTAACAGCACTAAACCAAACCCATAATGAACCATAAAGGTGCTTTATAACGTGCTGTGCTTGCCTTTTATGAGTATTTTCATTTCTCTCACAGAAGTGTTTTAAACCTTAGAAAGAAATCGCAGCCAGATTTTTACAGCTACTCTTTATGTAAACAATACTTGGCCCTGTTCCTGAAACACCTGAGTTGTTTCACCTTCAAGCAAAGCAGATGAAACTTCCAGAATAATCCATTTCAACACCTTTAGCACCTCGCAAAATGGACATTGTTAAGATCCTTCCCGTGGGCTTTTGACCCGGGCGAATTTCTTGTCTGACTGAATGTCAGTCAGGCTTTTTGTGGTGCACTCTAACACAGAAACCTGGACATAACCTTTCACACTGTGCACCCCACAGCACTGCACAAGATGTATATCTGATATCAATTATGAGCAAGAGATCTCAGATGCATACATCAGAAATATTCATCTAAACCAAGTCCATGCATTGTTGTGGTAATGCAGTGGGACTGAAACCATGAGAATTGTGCCGATCAGCACAGTAATGCTGGCAGCAGCAAATTAATGCTGACATTTTCTATCAGTGTTCAGAGCCTAAACTTCTACATCTCTTGACCTACAGGGTCCAGCCCTCAAGCTGCTTCAGGCAGTGGAACATCTCCTGTGAGGCCAGGCTGAGGGAGCTGGGGCTGGGAGCGGGCAGCAGAGGAGCCTGAGGCTGTTAGTGCTGTACTCAAGATGTGCAGGGCAGGGTGGGGAGGATGCAGCCAGGCTCTGCTCAGGGGTGGCCAAGGACAGCACAAGGGGCACTGGGTCCAAGCTGGAGCAGAGGACCTGCCATGGGAAAGAAGGCAAAACTTTTTCCCTGTGAGGGTGGCAAAGCCCTGGAGTAGACTGCCCAGAGAGGCTGTGGAGTCTCCTTCTCTGGAGGCATTCAAAATCTCCTGGGTGTGTTCCTGTGTGCTGCTGCTCTGGCAGGGGGGGTTGGACGGGATGACCTCTGGAGGTCCCTTTCAACCCCTAACAATCTGTGATTCTGTGATTTAATGCAATTATCAACAATTTACAAGAGGAAACAGTGAAATCTTAATTTGTTAAGTGGGTAGACTTAAGAACACTGTAGGCCTCTAAAAAGTAAAGTGGAAAATGGAATGATTTGGTCAGCAGATGACAACATCATGAAATCACTTTTAAAGTGATGGTCTACCTCTCTGATTTTGGAATAAAGTAAAACCAACTGGGAAAAAAACATTCAGGTCTGAAAGTAAGATCTGACTGGGAGTCTGCTCTTGTATTGAAATCCTTTTTCCTGAGTGTAATTGCTTTTCAAATGTTTGAGTGCTGAAGGCTGGAAAGGTCCACACTGTGCTCATGAAGATCACTGTTTGCCATGGACAGACAAACTTGCCAGTTTTCACTTGGGTTGTTGCCATTTCACTCACATGCAAAACTCAGTGAGAGCAAGCCATAGGCTTGGCAGTCATAGCATATGTGTTCAGAATGGGTTTGTGAATGGTTTTGTGGGATGAGGAAAATTCGGTTTTGTAGGTAGTAAAAGGGAACTTGCACGATTTAGGAGAGAGTAGCAGTGAACAACACAAGATGGAGAAGATTGTTTCAAAGATTTACCACAGTTGTTGAAGAAGGCTGGCACCATGGTCCATCCAAACGACTGAGAAATGGTAGGTGGAGTAGAAGCAGCCATTATTTGTGCTTAATGAGACAGAAAGTTGAGCCCGTGGAAGGAGGAAATGGAGCTGACCACAGGAACAATGCTCACAGCGAAATTCTGGAATGGTATTACAGGTGAGTCTAAATCTGTTAACCCCCAAAATAAAAGTTTACAGCAAGATGGGAGACAGTAAAAGCCTGATGGGATTCTTTTACTGTGAGCATTTCCTCACAGGCTATGCAGAATGAATTGGTAAGTTTGAGACAGAACATGAGAAAGGAACCAAGCCAGGAGATGCCAAAAGTCATGTTCACCAGGCTGGCAGTGCTGCCTACAGCCAGCAAAGAATGCAGGGGAAAGCTTGGAGGGAATCTTTGGGAAGGGAAAGGCCTATACCTAGCTGTACTGAATGGCAGCTAAGGACAAGATATTCCCAAGACTGGCCAGAGACAGAGGATAAACTCAAAACTAGGACTGTAGGAGAGGTGCAGGTCTGTGGATCTTGCCTTAGAGATGTCACTTCAACACTACCACTTCCTGTCTTTCTGCTGTTCCATCAGGCTGGAGCTCACGAGAAAATTCTACCTTTCATCCCTTCACTGCTCTTTCTTTTTAAAGCTTCCAGGATTTTTTTTTTTTTAAGTATCTAAATAAACTAATCTTGTTCCATGTATGAGGAGATCCTTGTTATACAGGAGAAACAGTCTTCAGCTGTGTTGAGAAACATTTGTTCAGCTCAACTTATGGCTTGCATATGCCACAATAATTAGCTGAGGCAGCCTGAATGTTTGACAGGAATTGCTATCCAACTGCTCATGAATGATATGCAGATCAGGAATTAACTTGAGAAATTATTCAGCAAATAATTTTGAATAATACTAAATGAAAGAAAAGGGTAAAGTGTTTGCAGGCAACTTGCGAAAAGAAAGGCAAGCAAAACTCCAAGACCGAATTACCCAGCTCTGGCAGACTAGGGCTGCATTAACCCTTTCCCCTGCTTTCCCATACACAGAGACATTTGACAGCATTCTAAAGGTGGAAAGGTTTCTGTGGCCCACACACACAGGGCAAGCTCAAACCAATAAGCTGTTCGTGGTCCCTTCTAGTAGGGACTACTCCTCCTCGCAGAGATGTCACTTTCCCAGTTGAAGTAAAAATGGTCCTTACTGCAGTGTCACTGCCTGGCTCACCCCACAGCTGAGTTGGTGGATCTGCAGACAGATGGGAAGACCTTGTCTGCTGGAAGCACAATGGCTTTGAAAGAAAATGCAGAAAGCAAGCCTCAATTTATACTCTTTCAGACAGGCTCCAAAATATGTTCTGAGCCTACTGCTAATGTCCCTGGCAAGGCTCCTGGTGAGCCAAAAGACTCTAACAAAGTCACTCTGAGAGTAAAAGTAATGGTCGAAGAGCAGGAGTATCAACATAATTTGCTTTACAAGAACTTCTCCTCTTTTTTATTTACATAAGTTAACATTTCTATTCCCATAAATAATTTAGATATCAGCACAACAGCCGTGGGTTGTACAGCAGCCTCCAGCCATATCTCTGTGTGTGAACTCGCTCCTCATTTTCTAAGGAAATAGCTCCCCTGGCTCTCTTTACGGAAATGAATTGGTCTTGCTGTTTTAGCAGTGACCAAAAATGATAGCGCCTGCCAGTCTCCATGAAAATCTCTGTATTTTAGATCCCTCTAACAGTAAACAATTTACTGGAAAGAAGTGGCTGCAGGATTCCCAGCAGGGCTTGACAGCCACTTGTCTGTCAAGAGATTGCCCACTACGGCTGTACCCACAGAATGCAAACAGCTCGGTCCCATCGCAGCCCTCCCACATCTGGCTTGTTTCAACAGATGGGCTCCAGAATGAACTTCTGCAGTGGTTTGTAAGAGCCTGACTGCCTTTAAAGTGATATGTCAGAGTTGCTGATTATTCTTTTCGTGTGCCACCTCTAAGTTATGCCATGAACTGAAGGGATAAAGTTGCATATTTGCTTTTTAAATTGATTTTATATTTACATTATTGTAAAGCGTGCATTGTAACATAATTATCTTCTAAATAACAAAGTATTAGCAAGTCATTACTTACCTACTGCAACTCCATGAATCTTTAACATCATTGATCTTAATGACATGATTATTGGTTTATTATTATTATTAGATAAACTTGTATGAAACCCCTGAATCTAAATAACTCTCAAGTAGTGCCATTCCTTTTATGGTGTTTTATCAAGAGGAATGTGGTCAACAGGTCAAGAGAAGGGATTCTGCCCTTTCACTCTGCTCTGCTGAGACCCCACCTTGAATCCTGTGTCCTTAAGAAGTGCACAGAGCTACTGGAGTGAGTCCAGAGGAGGCCACAAAGATGACAAAAATTGATGCAGTTCAGGCATTGTAAATGATACCTGATTAGTTTTCATTCTGACAGAAAACTTCTAGACAGTAACAGGATCACAGGAAGTTTATGCCATTTTCTCTCACCACATTGGGTAATATTTTACCCTCTTATTTAGACCATCATAGCACCAATGAACACCAGGTTCTTTTACCTTCCCCAGAAACAGCCAGAGAAGATCAGAGCTGAATTATACCAAACACCAGGCTGTGACAGACCAGACTTGCAGCAGAAAGGAAAAAAAAAAAAAAAAGAGGAGCCAAGAAGGCACCAAAAATATGTTGAAAGCATAGCCGATAACCAAATGATAAAGCAGAGCAGAAGGTGACAAGCATTTGTCACTCCTCTCGGAACAAGTGACACATTAGTGTTTGTAGCCCAGCATGGGGTTCAGAGAGACACAAAAAGACCTTGGAGCAGGTTGGTGGGCAGGGCTCTACAAGCAGCAGGCTTGAGTTGGGGTCACTGGTATCTAGGTCAGAGTAAATCAAGTGCTCTACACCCAGTCTGACTGCAACAACCAGTGACCACAGAGGAGACAGGACAGCTGCAAGAGGGGAGACTGAGTGAGAGAGGGCATGTGCCTTAGTCGAGATTGTCCCATTCCAGTGGAGTGAGTTGCCATAAAGAAAACAAACAAACAAACAAACCACCACCACCCAAAAAATCCCCAAACCAACAACAAAGCCACATCAAAAACTAACAAGGAAACAAACGACCAACCCGCAAAACAAACCCCAGACCATATAAAAGAAAACCCCAAGTGCACAAACAAACAGAGAAAAACAGAGTCTCAATGAAAATTTTTCTCCTAGGGGAATGGTTTTGTTCAGCCAGCCATAGTAAGGCATATGAAGAGAAGCCTGAAACAGGAGGTGAACATTCAGCACGTCTTTTTGCAAACCCTTCATGGGCCAGGTGAGTGATCTGCTAGCAGCTCCCTCTGTTTAATGTGGTAATGCTTCACCAGCGTTGTAAAAATGTAAGTAAACCAGAGCTCAGACATGTAATCTTTGACAGAGAGAAGGAAACAGTGCACTTGGGAAAGTTCATTCAGCACTTTATCATCAGGCATCTAGAGTGTCCCCTTCCATTTGAATATGCCACCATACTGGCAAGGCAGCAGGCAGGAGTCATTAGGTCTTAGCTGAGTCTTCCAAAGGGAAACATTTATTTCACTCAAAGCATTTCTTCCTACATTTACAAGAGGTTTCTATCTAGTCTGTATTTTGAACTAAGCAGCTTTGCAACATCTCATCAAGTCAAGCCACATTTTGTCTGAGAACCCACTGAATTAAAGAACATGCTTTTTTAGCCAGCATAAGGAAAATAAAAGATCTGGCCAAAGGACTTTATGGAGATTTAGAGTGATTAGAGGGAGGAGATAAATTCACATATGTGGGGGAAACAGCTCTGTGGCCTACAGATTAATTTTCAGGAAGAAATTCTTCCTGTTTTACATGATGCTAAACGCAGTCCTGCTGCACTTGAGGAAAAAGGAATTCCTGTACATTTTAGTCTCAGGACAAAACACAAACTAAAGACAGTGCAAAAGCCTCCTATGCCCTCGCTGGGTCCTATAGGTTGGAAAAACCTTTCCTTATCTGCCAGATAGAATCCTGCTTTTGTGCCTGATGAGCCTCAGGCATCAATGCGCAGCAATCATCAGTCATCACCATCAATCAGCCATTCAAATGGTATACAAGACTTGGGTTAATACTTCTGTACTTGAGTGATTTTATTCATACACAAGTGCCTTTGTAATCAAAGCTGAGGCATCTTTTCTGACGGCAAGTAGGAGCCTCTTTTTCTGAGGGATGCTCCACGTTTTGAACAGAAGTGGCTTTCTCAGTCTGAGGTGAAAGAAAAGTCAGCTGATGGTTACAGGAAAAGCAAACCTCAGATCATCATGGGGTGCCCTCATGGCTTTGTGAGGCCCAGAGGAACAGCTGGAACCTGGAGGAAGTCTGGACCAGAGAGCAGGAGGCTGAGACTTCTACTCGCTCTGCATTTATTGCTCTGGATACTCCTGGGGTTTTTATAACTCTGCTTCTAGCTGTGCAGGAGGTGGTAGGCTCCAGAAAAAATTGTACTGGTTGGAAGCTTTTCTCTTCTTTGTTGGCAGGAACCAGGACAAAATCAAGAGGAGGAGAAAAATTTTCCTAACTCTTGTATTTTCTACTGCTTTACCTGAAGGAAGGCAGCGTTGCAAGGCAAGCCCCTTTCCACTCTGCAGCCTTTACCTCAGAAGTGTTTGGTGCAGAGCTGGGCAACTTGTTTGTCAGAATGAAAAATACCTTCAAAGAGCATAAGAGAACAGTTTGTAACAGCCAAACATCAGCATCACCACAAGAGCACTAGAAAATATCATGGCCCCTGCTTACTCAAGCATGTCAAATGTAGCCTTCAGTCTGAGGTCACTGCTTGCTTTCCCAGCAAGAGGCACCAGAAGTTCCTATCATAGAGGACAGATCCTGCAGATGCCAGGCAAAGGTGAGATCTCTATCTAGAGGATGGAGCCCAGCAGAAGCAGCACAACAGCAGCTAGCTACAAACATAGGGAGAGGATTTGGAACTTGCTGACTGAGTTTATTTTCAGAACCATTCCCCTTCACAAAGATAAGAGTCTGGGCTGCACATTTGTCCACTTCTGGCTCTGCCACAGGAGAAGTGCTGATTTCACATTCTGCATCTCTCAGGAGGGCCCAACTGATAACAAGTGTAAAGACTTAGGCATTGTGACCATCCTCCTCCTCAAATCTCTGGAGATGGCAGGAATACATTATACGGTAATATCTGTATTACATAATCCTCTACCTACAGCAGAGCTGCTGCATGTATGCTTTCATATGTGAATCTCAACTGCTCCCAAAACAGAGCTTGTGCCCTGTGTAACCTTGTATTTTTCCTCAGATAAGAAGACCCAAAGAGATGAAGCAGAATCAGTGTTAAGACCTGAAGACACAGCTAGTTTGA
This sequence comes from Psilopogon haemacephalus, assembly GCA_013396835.1. Classification (NCBI taxonomy): domain Eukaryota; kingdom Metazoa; phylum Chordata; class Aves; order Piciformes; family Megalaimidae; genus Psilopogon; species Psilopogon haemacephalus. The sequence goes on along the minus strand of VWZI01021156.1, from coordinate 900,029 downwards.
GAGAGAGTGGTCTGAGCCCAAGATATTGGCAGTGTTGTAGGAAATGCAGAAGGACAAGGAGTGGATGCATTAAGCAGAGCTCAGTCGCTCAGCGAGGAGCTGGATTTTCCTTCCCACTCCACAGTTAAAAATGATTTTCTGCAGCAAGGTCCTTGACTCGCACCATGTGCCCCTGTCTTACCTCCCGTCTGAAGGGGGAGCAGGGACCAAAGCCAACACATGATGCATGTTTTAAAATCTCAGCATTCGAAGAGCAGCAAATTACTTCTGTGATTCAGATATATGACTTTTAAATACCTGAGATAAGCAAAACATAAGCCTCCTTGTTTAAGACTATTGCTAAATTGTCTAAAGAGAGCAACTGTTTGGGGTTTTTCCTACCTAGATCAAAGCAAAGTAATTAGAATGGCTCAGGTTGAAAGGGGCCTCAGAGCTCATCCCCTCCAACCTCCCCACCATGGGCAGGGCTGCCTCTCAGCTAGACTCAGCAGCTCAAGGCCTCATCCAACCTGGCTTTGAACACCCCCAGGCAAGAGGTAGCCACAGCCTCTCTGGGATGCCTGTTCCAGAGTCTCATCACCCTCACTGTAAAGAATTTCTTCCTAATCTCAAGTTTAAGTTTTCCCTGTTCCAGCTCAAAGCCATTACCCCTTGTCCTGTCACTGCCAGCCTTTACAAACAGTCCCTCCTCAGCTTTCTTGGAAGCCTTCTTCAGGTACTGGATGGCTGCTAAGTTCTCCCCATAGCCTTTTCTTCTTCAGGCTGAGAAACCTCAACTCTTGCAGGCTGTGCCCACAGGGGAGGTGCTCCAGCCCTCTGATCATCCTCCTGGCCCTGATATGGGAGAAATTCTAGTTTTGAAAGAGCTCAGAAGATGTATCTGGAATCCATAGCCACACATTTACTGAACATCTTTCTGTACAGCTCCTATTCTGCCATTACCCCACCACAGGTTGTATTTTTCCAGCACACATACCTATCCATCTATTCCATCTGATATTACCATATCAGAGGTTTCATTTTAGGGAGTTGTCAAATCCTGAATTTTATATTTTCTGGGCCAGTAGAAACAGGCACTGTAAGAAGAAATGTCTGCTATTTGTGCAAACATTGTTGAAGAGCAAGTTTTGCCAGCAGCTGGGATTGCATTGTCTCCATGTGACTAACAAGAGATTTGATGGAACTTTGAGACTACAACTCAGCTTGCTCATTGCCCTTTGTTACTATTATTCATACCTTTGTTATATTAGTCTTCTGAGTTTGTCAAGTTAAAGGGCACTCTCATTTGAGAACAAGAAGTGAAGAGCTGAAAATCAGATAATACAAATTGATACTTGTTTATCTCTAAAAAATTACAATAAAATCTCCCATAATAAATGGCATAGGTAGACCTGATCATTTGAACTTTAGATGGCTGCATGACTTTAATCCAGCAAGATAACTTCCAATTATTTTACAGTAATTAGAATTAGTGTTACAAGGAAAAAGAAGATGCACACCAGTTATTTTTCAAAATAGCCCTCCAGTAACAGGGGAAGAATACAGGAGGTTCCAAAGATCCCTTTGGAAAGTAATCCACCCTGAATATATTTAAGAATTCGTCTTTACACCTGGAAAAGGGAAAGCAAAAGAAAGTGGGAAATGCACAGAACATGATTTAGGGAAAAAATAACCCTGCAGAGATGAGTCATGTCCCACTCCTCCTGCAGTGTCACAGGAAGCTTGCCTACTCTGCCTTTCTTTTAGGGTTCAGATGGAAGAAGCTACCCCCAAACAAGCTATGGAAGAGAGGAGCAGAGAATTTAGGACCAAAATGTCATCAGGTTATATAGGGAGAGTTCTAGCATTTTAAGGGAAAACAGAAGAGATGAGCAGCTGTACTCCATCGATGAGAGATGGATTTCACTTTGATGTTGTGTGCTGAGACTAAGACAGTAGTGAGCCACAATCTTGGGCTGCTTTGCTTTCACTTTGTTGGGCCAGATCCTGCTAACATGGAGTTATTTGGAGCAGCTGAGCTGAAAATCCACAGCTCCTCTGTGCAAGCACAGCACAGTGAATGAGGCACTCTGGGGAAAGAGAGGAAGACTGCTTGTGAAGTCTTAAGATCAGATGGCAACTTTTCCCAGCATAGCTCTCTCCCATGAGAGCTGGCAGAAGGTACAACATGCACTATGTGGAGTGACTTCTTAGGGCCAAACAGTAGATCAGCTTCTTAGTTTTTTTAATAGCCTGAGTTATAACTAGATAAGATACTATCTATTTATGGATAAATAGATAGGAAACTAGGCTTATGTTGTACATCCACCCAGCCACCTACCCTCAGTAGCTTGGAAATGATTAGCTAATTTCATCCAAATGCCATAAAAGTGGATCCCTCAATCATAATTAATGTCGAGGTTTGTGAGTATAACTACTGCCTTACAAAACAAGGCTGGATCAATGTTTCTGCTGGAGAAGGCAGCATCCTGCATCAAACAGTGCCCAAAAAAGAATGCAGAGAGAACAGAAAAGAGAGGCAGGCTGCTGGTGATATTTCACCAGCCTGTGATCGGTTTTCCATTGACCTGTGTTTAAGGGAGGTCCTGGGTGAGTACTCCGTAGGGTGAAATTAACCTCATTGCTCTGCAGAGGTCTGTACCTCAGCTACCCACCCTGGGTTGTCTTTGCACTCTGTGGTTCTCCTGACCTATTCCAGACATTTATTTTAAGATGAGATAAACTAAGCCTTATCCAGCCTGTTTGTCTCCATCAGTTGTGAAGGCTGTTCAGATGGTTGGCTCAGATGTCCTGTGCTAAGATGCCACAATCCATTGTTCTTGCTCACAGTAAGGTGATGTCTTCCTCAGTGCAGGCAAAGCTGTAGCTTTCCATGACAAAGAATTTCACAACTTAATGAAAGATGGTGTAATAAGAGACTGCCTTTTACTTGTTTATCAGTTTGCCCCAGGTAGAGGAGCACAGGAGGGAAGTGAGATAATATTGAGGATAATGCTTTCAGCATAGCAATAATCAGCTCATCAAGGGTTGTAGGCATCCTGGAAAACAAGCATTTTACATTTATTGGAACAAGACAGTGACATATAAAATGAAGAGCCATAGGAGAGATGCGACTGACAGATAAATGGTAAGAAATGCTAATTATCCATGCTATTTTTTTCTATACATTACTAATTATTATAATGCAACAACTTCTTTTTTTTTTTTTTTAAATCCATTCTCATTTAAGCAGAAACACTGCCTCAAGAAATCTGCCCTTAAACACACAGGGAGTTTTTTGAGCTTTGCCCCTCCCTTATTTATTGAAGGAGGAAAATATTTGCTAATGCTGTTACAAACTCATAAGCAGATGGTGAAAATAAACAGTGGATATAAAGCAAAAAGAGTGGCAGGGAACTAGAAAAACATTTTTTGTATTCTTCCAGGTCATCTTTATTAGGTACCCACATACACAAAAAAGAATTCAAAATGAAAAGAGTTTAAGTAAGTAAATGTTCATGGGCAGCTTGTATGCAGTGAGGAAGTCATTTAAGAGCTAGCATGTGAGGAGCAGAAATGGTGATTTAGAGGAATCAAGCCCCTCTGGATGGAAAAGGGAGATGTTACAGCACTGGTTTATTTCTTTTCACATGCCCTGTTCCATATGATTTGTTTAGTCCGCATGCGGTGCTCCTATTGACCTCCCCTGCTCCACACTTGTTTGAGACAGGGGCTGCTGCTGGATGAGTTCAGATTGATATAGATTCAGGCCTGTGGCACAGCTGATTTACCAATAAAAACTTCATTTAAAATTCAGCCAAGATGTGTTTTGTTCTCTTTGGCGCCGCAAATGCGATCAGTTTTTATTACAGGTGCATAGTTCTCACCCGTTTGGGCCACAGCAGACTAATTTGTTTACCAGGTGAACAAAATGTAGAATGATAATAATAGCCTTGTTTTGTGACACGCTGTCAAGCTCGTCATCTGCATTCGACGGTACCTGCAAGACAGCCTATTTGCTTCTGCCGTTTGGAGCAGCTCTCACATGTCGTGCTTTAACATGAGTCTTCTTTCACCGGCTTGGCAGCTTTCTGATCTATCACAAGTGGCTCACCCGCTGCACCAGAGCGCTAGGGTGGACCGGGATAAATAACAATCTGTTTGGGGCCAGAGGCAGTTGCCTGTGTGCTTTTTTCTTTAATGTCTTTGAATTTCAGAGCAAGCTCCCGGGCCTGTTGCTGGTACACCTGGAAGGATCTGCCTGCAAGCAAAGCTTTTATGGAGACGGTCGAGACTCTGGCTATAGGGCTGCTGAGCCCAGAGAATGTCTTCCCTGAGTACCTCAAGCCTCATCCTAAATCTCAGTTATGTTTCCAGCATTTCAATTAGGTTTCTTCCAAGCCCTCTTTACTTCACCATAATAAAGCTTCTCATTTTCAGGCTAATACTAAAACTAGCCAATTAACACCCATTTGTTCTTCTGCTACATTCTCTGTTACTTTAAATCCTCGCATCTCCTCCTGGGAGAATTCTAATTGTTTTTGCTTTTTGTTCTGTTTTGCTGTGAAATTAATGCCTTCTGACCAAGGAAAAGACTGTCCCTGGTAAATACACCAATCTCATTTCCGTAGCACAAAATACCTCTGAAAAATCATTGAATGGACAGATGCTTCTGCAGTGGTGATGCACTGATAAGCAGTGATGGGTCCCATTACTGACTAAAAGTGCAGACTCAGGTTGCAATTAAGATACAGATTTAGCTGTGCAGTGTCTCAATTCCTTGATTCAGTTGCTGACTAGATATAGATGTTTGGTGGCATCTGAGATGCCCTGGGGAGATGGGGATGGGAGGAACCATTGCAGATATCTGCAGTGTGACATCTGATGAAATGCATGCAGGCATTTCATACAGCACTGGCAGCTCCAAGGTCCTGGCTGGCACAAAGAGAGTCTAGAGAGTTATTCAGTAAGCAGATAAAAGCACATATTTTAGGATAAGCTAATTGCTTTCTAATCTGTATAACTTGATCTCCATATACAGGCTTACAGCCAGATGCCTAATCTTAAACTGAAAGCTTCTTCTAATACTCCTAATTCAATGTGACTCTGTGTGATTTGAACCAGCCTCTGTGCTACCAAAAGTCAAGAAGAAGAGAAATTTAGAAGCTTAGTCCTGTTTTCTCAATTATATATCTACACTGGATTTTGCTAATTGCAAATCAGTCCTCTGATTATAAACTCAAATGCAGTCTTGTCTAAAGAGGGTACTTTCCCCATTTGAAGGGCAGATTGATACAACGAAGCATCCCAGGGGCTAAAAGCAAGGTAGGAAGCTTCATTCTATCTCCTTTACCTCCAGCCTAAGATGGAAAAAGGTGCCCCTAGCAGGGCACAGGGAACTATGGAATGGGGAAAGATCCATTGATTCTGGAACCAAATAGATTTCAATCATACCTCAAACTATAGGGAGAACAGAGTAGAAATTTGACAGGAACACATTTGGGAAATACTGGTAGAGGAGGTGTAGAAAGGCATTTGGTAACAAGAGCTGTGGCAAGAAGAATATCAGCATTCCGTGGACAATTTGGGTCTGGGGTTTCAAACAAAACAGTTTTTCCACCTTTATTCCATTTGTAGCATCACTGCTAAGTCAAAAATAACCACCACCATCTGAGTTACTTAACTGAAGGTAAAACCCTAGCAGAGAAAGAGCACTTGTGATTTCTCATATGGCTTCAACTGAACCATGGGTGAATTCATAGGAGTTTTAGTTAAACATGGAAAACATAATGTTAGTCCTTAGCTAACCACAGCCACCCAAGATCACTCTCTTTGGAGAAGCATGCTCTCCATGCTCCATGTACTCCTCTGTTCCCTTTTGCTCCTGAAAAGGTCTTCAGCCAGCAGGAGCATCCCTGTTCATGTATGACCTGCTTAAACACATAATTCAACTCAGTAAGTTTTCATTTAGTGCTATATAGAATCATACAATCATAGAATCAGCCAGGTTGGAAGAGACCTCCAAGCTCATCCAGCCCAACCTAGCACCCAGCCCTAGCCAATCAACCAGACCATGGCACTAAGTGCCCCATCCAGGTTTTGCTTCAACACCTCCAGGGATGGGGACTCTACCACCTCCTTGGGCAGCCCATTCCAGTGCCAATCACTCTCTGTGTCAAGAGCTTCCTCCTAATATCTATCCTATTCCTCCCCTGGCACAACTTGAGGCTGAACTCATTCTCTTGCTGGTTGCCTGAGAGACCAACCCTACCAGGCTACATCTTCCCTTCAGATAGTTGTAGACAGCAATGAAGTCACCCCTGAACCTCCTCTTCTCCAGGCTAAACAACCCCAGTAGTGCTTAGATATTTAGCTTACATCCACATCAGCAGACTCTTCCAGTTCTGGTTATCAGCCTCCACATTCTCTCAGCAATTGTTCATACTACTTTTTCTAATGCATATACTCATGTAAGACTGTAATAAAAACCTGAGATGCTGAATATTTATTGCTATTTTTCATAGTTTATTATCCTGACATTTCAAATTGCCCTGCTTAATCTTTGATAAGTGTTGTATCATAGAGAAATCAAACTGTGATGTAAGAAATTGCTTCAATTAAATGTCAAAATAGACATAAAAATTATTTTCAAAGCCATCTATGCTTCTTTCTGAACAGCCTGTGTAGGAGCTGACTTGGAAAGGAAAGGCCTGCTCAGCATCTCCTCTCCACATTTGAATGTTATTTTCTAACACTGGTGTTCTCTATAGGATTTCAGCTTTTGTTCTACATTGAATTAGGTTTGTAAGACTGAATTTAAGATTTGTAAGAATTTGATTTTCATTGTTGCCCTTTTTACCCCAGTGTCAAAAGATATTTAAATCCATAATGGAGTGTGTAAAAGACTCTTGCAGGGTACCTTCTGCAAACAGAAATTCTTTACCTGTTCCTTTTTTAGTTCCTCTTTTATAACTCCTTTCTTTCTCCCTCACATTCCCTGGGTCGTGTCCCCATATTGACTGTCCCACTCCCAGCACAGACATCCCAAATACTTCATTTCTCTGTTTTGTTCTGCATATTTGAACTACTCATAGAACACTAGACACTCTAGGTCTCTTTTTCCCACATCTCTTTTCTCTATCAAACTCCTTTGAACTTCCTTCTTTCCATAAATCTTTTCCCTGAGCTTGTATCTGCTGCCTAACTGCACTTTCCCTCCCAAGGCAATACTTCCGCAGCTGATTTCTTTTCCCTGAATCTCATTCCCAGGGTTTTTCTCCTTTTCAAACTCCTTTGTTCCCATTCCTGGCTAATTCTTCTTGCACTCACCTTGCCTTGTTGTTTCCCCACATCCCCTGCACCAGACTGACAGTGCAATTACAAGAGAAACAAAGAAACTTTAATACGGCTCTGATCCTTCTTGGAGTTAGGCTTGTGAGCAGAGCCAAAAGCAAGACAGGAAGAGGAGTGAAGGTAGGAGAAACGACAGTGAAACAGCTGAGGAGAGCCAGAAATGCAAACTAGCTAGCACTTCACAGTCTGTTTATTTCCCAAAGAGTGTCTGCTCAGCTGGGTGGCAGGGCAATGAGAGCCACCAGATGTGCAGTCCTAACGTCGGTGTCAGCAAGATCTGCTCATGCAGCTTTTGGCCAGCACATCAGGTGAGATCTCATTGCTTTTTCCTCAGCCAGGGTGCACCACGGTGATGTAGCAATGCAAGGAACCAGAAAACAGAATAAGCTAAGTAAACAAAGAGTAGAACTATCTTTTATGCGGACAAGGGTAATGAGGAAAAACTCACTGAAGCCAATAGAGTAGGAGAAAAGTGGGTGGCTAGCTTGCTGAAGAGAAGTTTACTGACAGGGCAGGTCCTCACCGTAATGAGCTGATCTCTGCTGGCAGAAACACCTTAAGCAGAAAGTCTTGCTTTCGCCATGTCCTAATTTGTCTTAACACACTGAAGACAAAAAGGCAGGCAGCTCAGGGCCAGCATTACAATCTTTGCCCTTCTAGACTTGGTTTTACCACAGTGGAAAAGCTTCACCTCGGGTATCCTCTAGTCATGTTCCAAAACACAGATGGCATTTTGCAGAAGATTTGCACTTCTGAATTCCCAGATTTTGTGCTATGGACATTTTCAAGAATCTGAAAGGTGAAAGCAATGTTTGTTGTATAAAACGAAATGCAGCAGGATTGGGAACACTGATCCCCCTGAAAATAAAAAGGAAGGATACATCTGTTTCCTTTATGCTAGTGAGTAGCAGAGATGAGAATGTGGCCCAGAAAGGGGCTTAACCCCTGTGCAAGCACTTCTACAGTGGTGTATTATTGCATTTATCTAGGAGGATTCAGACGGGAAGATTATTCACCTATTATTCCTTTCCACAAGGTGGCCTGCTGTGTTGTATGTCACATAATTAACCAAACGTTCTAGGATGTTTCAGTGAACCCAGCTATGTGCAATTTTCTCCCAAGTGTGATTAAAGAAATGATTGGAGGGCAAATGGAGCAGCTTTTACCAAGGCAGCTAACAATGAGCCGTGCTGAATTCTTGTCTGCTATTAGCCTCAGCTTTCAGGTAGGAGAAAAAGACCTTTTAAAAAGGATTTTGCGTCCTGTTTTAATAATTCCTGAAACATGTTGCTTGGTGAGAAAGTTGTTTTATTTTACTTACTATTTTCACAAAAATATGAAGCTTGTGGAAAGTTGCTTTGTTTAAAAGGTCAGCTCAGGAGAAATCTTTGCCTCTTCCCCAAAGGAATACATGGAGCTGGAGTTAATACTCTCATTTAGGGCTTGAAAGCTGGGTTCTGGTTTTGACCAGCCCCATTGGAATGAGACACTTGTAAAAACCTTTGGCAAGTGTTCTACAGCTTTCAAAACCCCTGGCAGCAAGACACCTTTGTCTCTTTCGGGCTAAGTTTCCAGGGTCCCTTTCAAGTGAAGTGTGAGTTGATCAGTGTGCTGAGAGTGCCAATGCCCCAGATAAAGTGGTTCACCGTGGAGAAGCTGCCTTGGGTCAGGGATCCAGCCCTATCAGCAGCCTATTACAGTTTCCATGCTGCAAGGCTGCCTTTTTCTCAAATGAGAACCTGAGCTCATCAGGAACAAGGAGAGGCTGCCTCTTGAAGAAGCAAGCCCGTGCTGAGCAGCCACCCCTAACTTCTGCCAAACTTGGACTTTGAGGAGCAAATATTTTTCTCCCTGGCTTTTCATAAGAACTTCCACTCCTTGGCTCCAGTCCCACGCTGACCCAGCCTCTGACTGTTCAAAACGCACCACCCTGTGGCACTGCCCACCAGAGCTCATCTGTTCCTGCTCTAGACATTTTCACAATGCTAATAATGACAAATGCACCATGTAAGCTGTGATCCCTCTCAGGAGTGGTAAAAGCCTTTTGGTCCTCTCCACTATTTTTGGAGGTGAAGATGCCCAAGGTACTATTCTAGACAATTGACTCTCAATTGCACTCCTCTTTTGTGAGGACACTTACTTGCTCCTTTCTGCTTTCAAATTTCACCTTTCTGCTTTCAAATTTCACCTTTCTATTTTCCCTTCCACTTACTGTAGAAAGTACTCCAGTACTTTCTGCTCAACTGAAAGCTTTTGTGGCTGAGTAGAGCTCTGTGTTGGTGGTAGGCTTGCAGTTTTAAGACCTTTTTTCCTCAGGAAAGAACTGAACATTATTTTCTGTCACAACAGCCTGAAGCTGCCTTTAAGAAATTAAAACAATTAAACGTGTGGCACTGCAAATATGTTGTTTGAGCACGGTCAAGAGCCACAAAAAGAACCACTTGCCTCTGTCTAAAATCTCAGCCCTTCTGTGAAACAGCTTCAAGCCCTGCTAAGAAGGCTTGACCTCAGTGAGAACACCTTAGTCCAGGAGAATTTTTTCAGTCTCTATTGGATTCTTCTGAGCTTTTGCTCCAGACAGTGTCTACCAGAGTGTTATAGTCACAGTGAGACAGATCCAGGCATGCTGACTTCCACAGACTATGTCAGCTTTCAGTCACTGAGTCTAACAGGTAGAGAGGGCAGTTAGGAATTTGCTTAGAAATAAGAGTCTGGAGCAGCTCTGTGTGACTTCCAGACAGGATGAGAGAGGGAAGATTAGTGAGGCAGGAATTCCCAGGGAAGGCAGATCTTTTGGTTTCACAGCAGCTAATTTCACCACTCAGCACCTCTGGGCCAAGTTCACAGCCACTTACATTTAAGATGTTAATTTTATTTGCATTATCATCACTATTCAAACACAACTGGAGATCTCTAAGAAAAATGTAGGAGAAGGGAAAAAAAGGACAGGAAAAAAGCCATTTCCATCCAGGTCAAACCCATTGCCCAGTTCCTGGGTCAGAAATGACATCTACATGTCTACATTTATTCTGCCCTTTTAACACCTGTGGATAATTTTAAAACCTGCCCACATTGTACTGCAATATCCAGCAGTGCTGGAGCCACTGGGCTTTGGTTTCCTCCTGCAGGGAAGGCTCAGGCCTCAGTTTCTATCTTTGATGTTTCCTGTCCTACTAATGACTGCCATGGAGCTGCTGCCTGTGGGAGCTATGACCCAAAGAGCCATTTCACTACTGCTGTGAAACACAGCTGCATTTCTTGAGTGTATATATCAGAAAGTGCATAGCCTCAGATAAAGCAAGCAATAATTCTGCTAACTTGCATTAAAAATGCAGCTGAAAAAGCAGTGGTTGAAGGAAGAACAGCAGCAGGAGCTGTTTGGTGTACTAGCATATTGCCAAGAGCCAGCAACTACTGCAGAACTGTTCTCTAGGACTTATGTATAAATTAAAGCAGATTCAGTCACCTACTATAGCACTCAATCCAGATTCATATTCTCAAGAATCAGTTTTGAAAGCTTGCCTGGAAAAATGCCCCTTTTATATAGCTAATCTCAATAGTAGTCAGTTTTTGTAATCTCACGTTGTTGAGAAAGATTTACAAGAGTGCTATGAAAACCCAGCCACTGACTCCAGGCAGGAGAAGATATGTTCTTAAACAACTGCCCAAGCCAACTGTTCTGCTTCCTCTCACAACCTTCACTAGCGCTGAAATCCTTTTCCAATATCAGAATGGTAGTGGAGGTGCTGAGTAGTTAGAAATCAGGGTAAAGCAAACACTCCTTTCACGTGCTTTTGAAGCTGCCTGTGGGTGCCCAGACGCAGACACGTGATGACTTTAACCACCACTTCTTCACACTGCTTATTTCAGACCTATCATCTCCCTTGGATACTGGGGACCATGTGGTTCTGCTGACACATCGTGCGAATGTTCTTGCAATAGATAGATACACTCTTAAATCATTATTTTCCCTTTCATTCCACATGGTCTAGGTGCCCTTGACATAATTTAAAAATACGGTGTAGCAGCACAATTTAAGATAAACCACTACCAATAAGCCAAGCAATTTAAAATCTCATATCCCCTTCACCTTTGAACAAATCCCCCCCAACTTACAATTTCTCTCAACCTTCCTGGATATATAAAAGAAAAAAAGAACTCAGCAATGTGCCTTAAAAATCATTTGAAATTACACTGTCATTCAGTAGTAAAACAGTTGGCTGAGCTATGTGATCTATAACATCACTGTATCATAGAAAACAAGTTGCAGAGAGTGCAGACAATGAACTGAAGATATGACTTCAGATAAACACACAGCTGTGCCAGCTTGCATCTTCTGCCTCACAGCCCCCCTCTTTAATTTCCTTTCAGTGGACCTATATACAGCACTTCTTAAATCCCAGAGCTGTCCCCATAGGAAGGGGGGCTACTCTGTCATTTTTCTAGACCTTCAGCTTTACATGAGTTGTGTCCTTATCAAAAGTCGCTGGAGCAGTTAAGAGCCTGTTCACACGACAGGCTCAAATCAAGCCCTTCATGGAAAGCTACACACTGCAGTGCCTGTATCCTACTGACAACAGCTTTATATCACTGTCCCAAATGATCCAGCCACAGCAGTCAACCTGTGGGCATTTGACACTTGCTGCTCCTAGGTGCAAACAGTGAAGAGCTGGGCCTTCCATCACTTCCACCTTTTACAAGGCTCCAAGAAACCAGGCAACACTTTTGCTGCTTGCTTCACCCCTATAACTATATCCCTGCCAAAGGTTCAGAGCAGTGTAACAGCACAGCACCTGGCAGAAAGCCCACGATTCCACCCAGCAAGTTTATGGTGTGTGGAGATGATACTGACACACATCATGAGCCAGAGCTGCACTCCGGCTGCTGTGTAAAAAGGCTGCCACATCTGTGGTTACATTTAACCTCCTCTATTAACACTAAAGCAGGCCAATCTGCTCACTAAGAACACAGCAGCCCACCAAAATTTACTATTCAGCAGCCACAAGAAGTTTGCATGTTGTAACCTTTCCTGAACTAGCAATAATTTTTTCAGCGCCAGGGACTGAGTAGCAACAGGTGGATCAGCAACATTTCCCTACATATTTAGAGTTTATTATATTGGCCATGTGGTTGTAGCTACAAATGTAACCAGAGGGTAATTTCCACTTTAGGTTAATGAAGGGGTGGACACTATAGTAACGAAATGGGTTTCATTGTCAGGAAATCTTTGTGAACTGACCTTTACTTGCTCACCTGCGAGGCTAGAACACAATGCAGTACAATTGTTTAAAAGTCAGCCACGGTTTTCCATTCAGATTGAACATATTTCATTTTCCTTGGGATTTCAGAGATGTTTCTGTCGTGACGTCTACACATTTTAATAAGGAATGTCACAGCATTTTGAGACATGGAATGATTCCAGGTGATGGACAAGATTGAAAATATCCTTCATCAGGTGAGTGGTCAGTATGCAGTGGTAGAATGGTCACAACCTTTTAACTTGCCTGTGCTCAGGTAATTCTGCTTCCTCCAGAGGTGTGAAGTGAGACAGACAAACATCACACCTTGAATGCACACACTCATAGAGCAGTTGGGTTTGGAAGGGACCCTAAAGATCATCCAGTTCCCACCCCATGGCATTGTCAGGGAGACCTTCCACTAGGCCAGATTGCTCAAGGCCTCACCCTGCCTGGCCTTGAACACCTCCAGGGAGGGAGCAACTGCCCCCAGCTTTAGTCATGCTGTTCTCCTGAGCCTCTTACCACTATTCCTTCAGCCAGGTTACTATGTTTGACAAACAGTTGAACGCAGGAGCACTATTGCTGGCTGGGCTGAATTAACATCAATTAGCATTTAAATTGTATGTTTAAATGAGTGTATTAATGAGTGCCTGCAATTTATGACTCTCCCCTCCACTTCCAGCCTTATCTGGTGCTAGAGATTTGTCAGACAGCTGGTATCAATCTGCCTAATCTCAGCCTTAGAATGCCTGCATGCACTTAGCCGGCACACACTGATTAACAGCAGATTCTTACAGGCTGGCTTTAAATTTCTGATGTGTTCTGACATACATTCTAGCAACTGCACCTTATATTACAACCACCTTCCAGAGACCAAATATTACTTGATTTACAACCACTCCCAAGTGTCTTCAGATGTGCTGAGCTTCATGCTAGGCTGGAACAAATTTGGCCCTGCGTTCCTTTGTCCATCCTGCAATTAATCACACTCTGTGCCATGGCATCCATCTCTTCCTCCAAGGCGAAGCTCTGAAGATCAAACTGTGCTATTTGAAGGGTGGTAAGAGTAAAGTACAAGGGAAAATTTCCTGACCCTGACTGCTAGTGCCATGAATGTGTTCAATTCTGATGTGTGTGCTAAAACTTGTAGAGAGGGAGATTGCAGAAGTTTAAGTTGTACACAGTTTCTGTTCCCTGAAATTAATTTCTAGTATCACTGTACTATGAGAAATAGTTAGTGTCAGTCATGGCAGCATTATTGTTCTTCATGTTGATATAATTATTATCATTATCAATTGTTGTTCTATTAGTTTGTTATTTATGGGGAAAAAAGAATCTGTAGAAATTCAAGTAATGAGATGAAAGAGGTACTGAAGTGAAATACAAATCACTTCAAAAGCTTTTTCTGCCTTGTCTGTCAGTTCTGGCTCGCAGGCCAAAAGTGCATCAGCTTCTCCCACAGCTTCTGAGCTCGGGAGCCTGTCTGCAGTGCATACATGCCTCATACACCCACACAGTATTCTGGTAGCACACCAAGCCTGCTCTGGGAGATGGCCGGGCAGAGACTAGTGGGTGTCCATGGGATCTCTTCAAGGCTGCCTAGACACAAATAGGACTACCTTCAAGTTTCACTCTCAATAACAGACAGGAGGGTCAATCAAGCAAAGACATGGATCCAGCCCTGGGCTACTATAAAAGACTACATCAGAATAAAATTTGAAAAGCAGCTTTGCATATCCACATTGAAATAGAAAGTGTCAGAGGCTGTAAAAGCCCTTTCAGACAGATTTGACAGGAATCATTTAAATGAAAATTGTCTGAGGAACATCACTTACTGCAAGGCAACTGCAGCAGGAAGAGACTTGCAGGTGAAGTACAGCAGGAGTTGCAGTTGTGTGATAATTTTCTTTTATTCTGCTCTCTGGCCTCAAAGATGTTTTGCTGTTCTGTATTTCATATCTGTGCACTGTCCTGAGGATTTTTATTTAGACAATAGTTGAAAGCTCCTAAGTTTTGTCTTGAATAACATACTGCTGTGGCAAACTGACTCATCAAGGTTAACCATTCTTCTTGCCTACTACCTTCAAAAATTACGTCCTCAAGAGGAATTGCACAACCAAGTCAGATAGTGTGGGCAAATTTAATTAACTAAATGTCAGAGTCCACAGTTGTTACAGATGACATAAAGAAAAAAGGAGATAGGGCATAACCTTGAGGTGCTTGTTATTGCTGCCAAATGCTTTAAAGGGTTGTTCACCTGAATGTGAAGCCTTCGGTCTGTGGCACAATTAATGTATGTGTGTATCGCAGCACGTCCCTCAAAACCAGAATTTCAATGTGATGGGTTTTATTCTCGTTGAAGAAAGCCCAAGGTGTAAGGAAATAAAATACAAAGGGCTTTGCCACAGCAGCTCTGACACCCACACGCTCATCAAACGAGAGGGATCTGGACCTAGCGCTGCTCTTTAATTGCAAGCACAGCAGGGAAGCCCAAGCTTCGCCCAGCTCAGGCTCACCCTGGCCAACAGCCAGAGACCTTGGGCTGGACACGTTCTCATCAAATGGTGAACTTGCAGCTATCCTCCACCTTACCATGCAAGAGAGCTGCTAGAAGCTAGGTGCCAGGTTACCAGGACCTAGCTGCCCCAGTCGAGAGGAAATGGGCAAAAGGACCCCAGGCATTGTGATGAAGAGCTTTTTTTTTTTTTTAATCATGGCATATGTTACCTATGTGAAAAGAGCTGTGTGATCTAAATACTGAATAAGTATATCATGTTCTATTCCATCTATACTGAACTACGGTGATACAGCACAGTATTTGCCCAGATTTTGGTAAGTCCACTTACCAAAAAATATAGTGCTTGGTTAAGTCCACTTACCAAAAAACAGAGTGCTTAAACTTTGTCACCGGCAGAGCTCTAATATCTTGCTGTTCTTCTGGACCAGTGAAATCTCAAGATGTAAACATCAAGATTAGCCACTAACCTTGACAGAGAAAAAGAAAATAGCTACCTGTAGGCTTTCCAACCTGGCCTGCAACACCCCCAGGGAGAAGACAGCCACAGCCTCCCTGGGCAACCTATTCTGGAGTCTCACCACCCTCCTACTGAAGAACTTCTTCCTCAGCTCCAGTCTAATCCTGCTCCACCTCAGCTTCAAACCATTCCCCCTTGGCCTGTCTCTAGACACCCTGATGAAAAGGTAGCACTGATTAGAAGGCAGCACTGAGGTCCCCTTGGAGCCTTCCCTTTTCCAGACTGAACACCCCGAGCTCCCTCAGCCTGTCCTCATAGCAGAGGTGCTCCAACCCTTGGATCACCTTTGTGGCCTCCTCTGGATGCTGAGGCAGAAACAATGTTCAGAATTTTCCAGACAACCTCTCTCTAAATGAGAGAAGTTTTCCTACAATGTAAAGGCTGTTGGGCAGTGCTCTTTCTAGACACCCTTTCTTAGGCTCTGCTCTGATAGGAGCGAGCTAAGAGAGAACCATGAGAAGCAAATATGCACAAAGAATGTTTGTTTGAGTCATGTTCCACAAAGAGTGTTACTGCCTTTGGAGGTGTCAAATCATCAGAAAGGATAATACTGCACAGAAGCACTGTGTGGAAAAAGAGGTGAGCATTATTATAGAACTCAGAACTACTGCAATAAAGTGAAGGACTGGTACAAGTGATTGATTTACACCAGCTAAGGGCCTCTCTTTGCTGATGCTTTTGATACATATCTTGAAACACTCTGGTTATGCAACCTTTAAAAATAATTGCTATGTACACATACAGTGCTAAAAATACTCATTTCTCATATGCTTAACCTATGAGTTATCTGGAGAACTTTTGTTCAAGAGCAGTGTGGGCTATATATTAATAAGGGAGAATGAAGGAAAGGTGACTGCAGAGCTTGCACTCTAATAGGCCCTGCCTCCGCTCCCCAGTGCTGTGTTTCTTCTCCCCAGAAGATTCACTGCTATTCCCTCCTCCTCCAACCCAGAAACACAGAAAGCAGGGAGAGAGGGAAGATCATTAGCGTCTGCCTCCCGTGGGTGTAAAGCATTCTGCAGCAGCAGAGGGAGGCTACCAGCAGGAGCAGCCTCTGCGAGGATGTGGCTCCTGTAGCCACACTGCACAAAACCAGAGCCATTTGCTACTGTCACTTTCCTGCTGTCAAATGTCCCTAAAACCAATTATAAAGCATTAGAAGATGCTGCTTGTTCCTGCTCAGAAATCCTACTATTTGCTATCAAGTTGAGCTGCTAGTCCTCATTTGATGATGAGCTTCAAAGGGGTGGCACTGTAGTACTGGTGCACAGGGAAATACCTTTCACTACTTCACAAAGTGGTTATGAGTGGGGGCACTACTACACACTACTACTACACAGCCCCAGCATACAGCAGAGGGGCTGAGCACACACAAGGAGCTGGGATGACTCCACATGCCCCAGCAAGTACACGTGCCCAGGAATTCTCTGGCACGCCAAGCAGCTCACAGGATCATAGGATGTTAGGGATGGGAAGGGACCCAAAGAGGTCATCGAGTCCAACCCCCTTGCCACAGCAGGACCATCCAATCTAGCTCATGTCACACCGGAACGCATCCAGACAGGCCTGGAAAGGCTCCACAGAAGGAGAATCCACAGCCTCTCTGGGCAGCCTGTGCCACTGCTCTGGAACCCTGACTGCTCCACCTCTGCTCCCTGCAAAAGCCACATGTCACGACCTTGTGTACACATCCTCATTTTATTGCTGATCCTGTGTGCAAGCAGCCATGTTTTGAGGGCATTTGCCTCACCACCAGCCAGCCAAAACAGCTCCAACTTGTATCACAACATGGCAGTGTTACCCAACTCTTAACTTGCTGGAAGTGCAGGTGTGGAGTCTGGGGTAAGCAATGAGAAGGTGTTAGTGAAGCCTGGCTGTGAACTTTGCTCAGTTAAGCCTAAGCACAGCTAATGCTTGATGAGCACTCCCAGTGAGCTGTGGACCTGTCCTCTCTACAAGTATAAAAGTGAACAGCTACATCCTGGCTGTCTGCACAGAACTCTTCCTCCTATCAAAAAATAGAAAGAAAGACGATCGAGAAAGGAAGTTTTTCCTGGTAGCTCAAACACAACAAATTCTAATTAGATTTGTTTTATTCATTGGGACAGACTTTACTTCCATTCATCTTTTTCTACAAATTCAAGTAGCTGAAAATGAATGTTCTGTGGGGGCTTTGATGCATCTCTGCTATTAGAATTAATCCTTCAAGCAGCAAAGAGGCTGATGGAGATTCCTGCATGCACTCCAAGCCAGTTGTGCTACCTACTCTTTTAGATCAGCTTCAAGTCAAATAGTACCAGACAAGTAACTGATCACTCTTAAGTGCTCATGTGATGCTGCTCTTGTTTAGGTCTGGTGAGACTGCTGAAGCTGTTACTTCAGGCTCACTGGTAAGAACTCTGTCAAATTATTTTGTAACAATTTGAGTTCTTTTATGTCTATAATTTAACATTTCAGTGGTTTAAAACAGCAGAAATTTCAGTGGGTTTGCTGCTGAACTGAACAAGATAGGCTGGAGAGGAAGTAAGAGAGATGCTGTGTGCGAGCGGTGCTGCTGTAGCAGTGAAATGAGGCTGCTGGTTAGCTTTATCTGGACAGCAGTGCCAGACCAGGTGTTACTCGTAGTATGCTCTGTAGTTTTGCTACATCCTACTTTTCCCTATTAATCCTTCTCCTATATATTAATTCTCTTCCTATGTATTCCTTCTCTTTTTGTGATCTCCTATCCCGTAATACTCTCAAAGGACAAGTGATGCATTTACAAGAGTGAAAACTTAAACCCTTTGCGGGTTCCCGTTTTTTCTGAAAGGTCAGAGGTGTCAATAGCTGTGCAGGTTAGAGATGGAGTTAGATCACAGAATCACAGAATGGTAGGGGTAGGAAGGGACCTCCAGAGATCACCCAGTCCAACCCCCCTGCCAGAGCAGGAGCACCTCGGGCAGGGCACACAGGAACACATCCAGGAGACTTTGGAATGCCTTCAGAAAAGGAGACTCCACAACCTATCTGGGCAGCCTGCTCCAGGGCTCTGCCACCCTCACAGGGAAAGTTTTCCCTTCTGTTCCCTCTGCTCCAGCTTGCCCCCAGTGCCCCTTGTCATGGCATTGGATATTACTAAGCTGAGCCTGGCTACATCCTCCCCACTCTGCCCTGCACATCTTTAGCAGCAGCAATGAGAGCAGCCCTCAGGGAAAAAGACCTTGGAAAAAGTTTCAGATCATGCAGTCCTTGCAGCCTTTGCCCAATACAAGATTTTACTTTCCTGTAGCCCAGCTCATTTTTAAACATCTCAAAAGATGGAGCTTTCCCCTTCACTTCTGCCACAGGTTTCTCTTCCACACTGAATGGATGTTGTTTCAAAAAGCTGATCAGAGCATTAACCTGACTTTTTATGGAGGATATCCACCTTTCCATTACAGCTGTGCATAGCCTCAGGGTAGTGAGAGCAATCAGTGACTATTACATATAAATACCACTTTGTTAGAAGTGGTGCGTGTGCTATTAAAGTATATAATTGGTGCCCTGCAATGCCCTTGCCTTACACCTAGGTGTATTCCTGCATATGCTGTAATAAGGCACTCCAGGAGGTCTCCACACCATCTAACTGCAGCTGGCCTAAATAGTCACTGGCAAAAGGCAGGCACCTACCTCAAGTGCTTCATATTGCTCTCTAGAGCAGCCTGCTTTTTCCCATTAACCACACAGGGTGTTCAGGTGGCTCATTTTGGTGCCTCAGTTAGATGCCTAGAGTTTGTGGATGTGAATACCCTGCTCTGTGACTTCATTATCTCAGATCTCTGCTGAATGTGTTGTGTATCATATTTCCTAACAAATTTGGGTTTACAAGATGAGAATTACCAAGCTTTCCTCCCTTCCTTTCACACTTGCTTACCTAAAGTGTACTTTTGTAGTGAAGAGTTGGCACTTTCTTCTTCTGAAATAAATTGCCCTTCCCTCTTGCTTCATTTCTGTCCTTCATACTTCTGCTGTATTTCTCAGCCTATAGCAATTGTTTCTATTTCCCCTCGGTCTGATGTTAGTGCAATTTGCATAATGACTTTTCTTCGCCCTCAATCTGAAAGCGATGGTGTTATGATCTGTGAGACTTTGGGAAAGTTAAAAAGATAAATATTTCTCCACTTGCCAGGATATTAATATTCTGCATCAAGAAGAACATCATATATCATAGAGCACATTTTTCCCCAGTTCATGCAGTTGTCACAAGAAGGCAATATTCTATGCTTAAACACATTTATCGCCTCCCTTACTTTTCCTTCACGATTACAATTTTTTATGATATTGGCTAACTAAAAACTTATGATTTGTTACAGATCTTACAGAGCTGCTGACAAAGCTAATTGCTAAACTGCCACAGGTCTGTGCTCTGGGTAACTTTATTATCTGCCTTCGTGTCACCTCCAATCCTTTTGCACAGTAGCTTTACGAGGCTTTACAAGTGTTAACTCATTGAATTTAACCAAACAAATTGACCATCCTGCTTCACGGCGAGGGCAAGGTTTAGTAATTTGACTGGGCCTTTTACCTGGGAAATTTCAAGCCAACACATCAATTTTCAAAGGTTACTCACCTGCTCTGTTTCATTTCACTCTTCTCTCCCCAGTCTGTTTTCTTTCCATTAAGTCATTCTTGTTGCTTTTCAGTCAATTCTGGGGTGACAGAGCTCATTACTTCTCCTGGACTCAAGGGAGGAATAAGCTGCGTGACCAGTGCCACATAGCCAGCCTGGATAACTAACCATATGCACCTGCATTTGCATGTGCAATAGGGCATCTTGGCAAAACTAAGTGCTCCCAAAGGCCACCTACACTCTTGACTGCTCACACCATGCAGTCAGAAATACTACTTGTGAGGCAGACACGGGTAGAAGCCTGGCAGACCAAAATAACTGATTGTTTAGCTCTAGCTGAAAGAACAAACTGAGCATTAAGGCTGGGTGGGATTCCTGTTTAGAGGCTGGGCTGCACACTGGGTTTCCTCTTTGGTCAAGCTACTTTTGTCCTTCTTCTTCCCTTACCTCCTGTTTCTTCCTGAGACCTTCAACAGCTACTCTGTTTGTTATGTCAGCATGTTAGTCAAACCTATTGCTGCTTCTATCAAACTGGCAGACTCCAGCTCAGTGCAGGTTTTGTGACATGGTTGCTCTGACAGACTGCTCCCACGTGAGGCTGGAAAATGCACTGACTCCAAAGAGCAGGTGGGAGCAAGCACTTTCAAACAGATGATGTGATGCATAAACAGTCTCACAGAAGTCCATTGCAGTGAGAGCTTGCAATGCTCTCTCCCGAAGACGTTCATGTCCATCCCACCTGTGCTGAGTGTCTGCACACAGTGCTGTCACACTAATTTCAAAGTTAAGCAAGAAAGGCAGGACCTCAGCTTTCTCTGTTCCCATATCTCATATATGTCAATGAGGGAAGTTTCTTGATCAGACTAGTTCTCCTCACAGTCCAGCACCCTGTCTCAAGTTGTGCCAGAGGAGGTTCAGGCTGGATATTAGGAGGAAGCTCTTGACAGAGAGAGTGATTGGCATTGGAATGGGCTGCCCAGGGAGGTGGTGGAGTCCTCGTTCCTGGAGGTGTTGAAGCGAAGCCTGGATGGGGCACTCAGTGCCATGGTCTGGTTGATTAGCTAGGGCCGAGTGCTAGGTTGGACTGGATGAGCTTGGAGGTCTCTTCCAACCTGACTGTTTCTATGATTCTTCTGGTAACAGCCACTATTAGATGTTTTAGAAGACATGTACAAAACAGTCACAAAATAATGGGTCCTTAAAGCTGCTAGAGTAAGTTTATGGTAGCCCTTGCTGGCTAAAGACAGGTTCATGCCTTGAAGTATGTTGGAAGTGCAATCAATGAAAAGCTTTGTTGAAATTTAATGTTCCTGCTGTTGTAGCTCTTGGTCATTTTGTTAGCTGTTGAAAAGTCATATTTAAGAGTACTGCTAAAATCCATAGTATCAGTAGCAGCATACAAAACAAAACAAGTTTCCATCCAGCCACTTGGAGTTTGCCAGCTTCTAAGCCCACTGTACGCATTCCTGTCCTTGGTTTACTGGTATCTCAGTTTAACTCCTCTAAATGTCTTATTACCATTATATATATTTTATGCAAAGTTTCTAATTTCCTTCCTGAATGCTGCCAAGCCCTTTAAAATATTTCAACCCCTCTGATTGTAACCTGGAAATGTTCAGGATTTGGATTTGGTCTTTTTTTTCCCCATTTCCTCCTTCTCCCTTCAGTGTCTATCATGGCAAATGCTAGAAAAAGAGATAAAGAAGCAGGTTTCCCATTACAGGACTTATGGCTTTGGGACTGCAAGGTGCACCAAGAGATAAGAATTCAGAATTAAAAAAGAGCACGATAAGACTCTCTAAGACCATTTCACTCTCTGAAACTATCTGTTCTTGGAGACCTTTTCTGGATGTGCGTTTTATTTATCAGAGAGCTGTGGTCAGTGAAACAGTAGCAATTGGCCAGTGCACCTAGACCGGAACCAGCAAATAATGCATCTGTGAAGAGCTGTTCACCGGGAGTCAAACCCGGGTGAACAAACTGCTCTAAGTGCTCCTAAAACACCCGGGCTGCGAGAGGCAGGAGAGATGCAGAGCTTTGTGAACAGCAGCACTTCCTCACAATTAGGGCTAGGTGGTGAAAGTTGAGCTGTGCACGGAATTGAATGCGTGTTGAGTGTGGGCTGCACCCTTGTGTGAAATGCTTAAATACAGACCAGGATAGGGATATAAACCCCACGTTCAATCCAGCCTGCTCCTCACACACACGCCACAGCAAATAATGATGTGATTTGAGAGGCATAATGACAGTGTTGTGCCTATAATGCATTTGCCCAAAGGTACACTTGTGCATATGTCTGCTATTCATTTCTGTTCTCTGTTGCGTTTCCCTCAATTTAATTATTCCATTGATTGTAATTAAGCTCCCTCTAAGCCTGTGAGTGTGGAGTGCATTTTCAAAATAAATATGAGCAAACTGACTTGCTTCTGAAGCTGTTCCTGAAGTCTCACAGCCCTATAAAATGCATATCAGGCACTTCATCTGAGCACAAATGCAGTTTTTTAGAGGCTTTCTATGACCATCTATTTTTAAAAGAGAGAGGGAAAACCTGAGGGTTTTCAAACTAAGGCGATCACACCTAGGGCAATTTTTTAAAAAATCCATTATTCTTGTGACTTGTATTACATCAGCACCCATTAGAATGTGGGCATCACCACAGAGATGAATATTCCTTGATGGTAGTCACTGAACAAACTCACCCAGAAACAAGGCTAATACAGAGACCCCCCTGGATGGGCTGCAGAGACGAGCAGGGAACCTGACAGTAACCAGGTAGTAACAGAACTAGCTGTGTAACTAGACGTTTTTTTGGATGAAACAACAGTCTCAGTTTGCCACCTGTCTCACCAGCTCAACATTGCAACTTATTTCCATAACTTGAAGAAATATTTTGGATTCTCAAATGCTCAAGTAGCATTGACCTGCCACAGCTGCAGCCCACGGCTGTTTCTTTCCCTCTCCCTCTCTGCTTCCCCAAAACCAGAAGCTTTCCCAGAAGGACCAATGGTGGTGAGGTAGCTCTACAGTAGAAGCAAGAAATGCAATGTCTTGTATGTATGCTTCTGAGGTGAAGGAGGCCTTAATGAAGGATATTTTCCTCTGGCTTAATTAGTGACTGCTCAATATCTCACTATTACCGTATCTGCCAACAGTGCACCAATCCCACATGTCCATAATATGTTCTGAAGCAGGGAAATTTGAAATCTGCACAATCTACACATATCCAAAGATTGCTGGTGACAGCCAGCACCAGGTTTGAACCAAAACAAGATGCAAAGTTGCTCGTTTGGTGCCTTTGTCCTCTTTTTTTTCACCTGTTGAACTGGGTTTATCTTAACCTCTGAGCTTTCTCACCTTTGTTCTTCCCCTTTTCTGTATTTTTTTATATTTTTGAGTGATTATTTGTGTCTCAGAATATCCTGTTTTCCAATATTTCTCACAAATCAATGTCAAGACTTTCAGAACTCCACTGACATTTTTCAAGGAAAGTCAGACAATTTTTTTTGCTGCTCTTAAGAATATAATCTTTAACTGTGACAGTTATGGCCTGATATTATTTTTAATCAATGGCAGAAGAAAATAAATTTTTAAAATACTTCATTAGCATAATTTCTCAGATTGAATACAAGTGTTGAGGTTGGAAGAGACTTTTGAGATCATCGAGTCCAACCACTCACCTGCAGCTCACAATCTCACCACTACTGCTAAGTTGCTAAACCACATCCCTCAGCACCATATCCATGCCTCCTTTAAATACCTCCAGGATAGTGACTCCACCACCTCCCTGGGCTTCATCCCTTACCACCCCAAGACGGGTAAGTCTGTTAAACATACAACACACAAGCCTATATTTTCAGAGCATTTCTGTGTTTTCAGTGGGTCTCTTACCTTGGTTCTTCCACACTGCTGTAGAGAAGCAGCTCGTCAATATTTCAGAGTTTCTTCCCTGGTGACACCTAATTTAACATCTTCCCAGACTCACACCCGTGTGAGAGATTTCACGTTTAAGAATTCCTTCTCGCTGCCTCTGTGAGGAAGCCAGAGAAAAGGGTGCAAGGGGAGGAAGTCCTCCGAATATTTAAAGATAAAGGCCTTAAGGCCAACTGAAGACATGATGTTTTTATGAGCCCTGTGCATGTCACTGCTCCCTCCTCTGCTTCTTCATCAGCTCATATCCCGAGCCTTTTACATCACCAGGATTTCAGGCTGACCTTGCCCTGCTCTCATCCATGGGCTGCATTCTAACCTCCTGATTTATTCCCTTTGTCTTCACAAATTTGCCGCTTTTCTTCTTGAAACGGTGTCATTATTTCCTTTACCTTTTTTGTTAAGCTTGATTATTTTTAGCCCAGGATAGCTTTTTGTAATTGCTCAATTGTCCTCTGGGGCAAAGGTTCATCATCTTCGGCATGCAATGCCCAATTAGTATTCACAGGAGCATGCCAAATTTTTCCTTCGCTTCTTGATTTTGCTTATTCTTTTCAGTTTGTAAAGCTGATTGTCGAAAAACTCCAAAATACGAGGGTGGATGACTGTGGAGGAGGCTGCCCAGGGAGGCTGTGGCTGCCTCCTGCCTGCAGGCGCTGCAGGCCAGGCTGGATGAGCCTTGAGCGGCTGAGCCTGGCTGAGAGGTGTCCCTGGGCATGGAGGGCAGGGTGGAGCAGAGGAGCTCGGAGGTCCCTTCCAGCCTGAGCCATTCTGTGAGTCTGTGTGGACGATGCAGGGGCTGGACTGGATGATCTCTGGGCTGTGCAGAGGGCCAGGAGCCCGCCAGGCCCTGAGGCCAGAGATGGTAGAGACTGCTCTGGGGGAGCACAAACAAAAATGCTGCACGGTCATTGCAAGCTTGAAGGGAGCTTGAAGGGTACAGAGGGCACCCGGGGAGAATGAAAACAGTCACAAACTGGGCCCAGCTTACCAGATCAGAACCTTCCAGAATCCCCCGGCCCATCCAAGCTGCCCTCAGCACCTCAGGCCTCAGCAGGCCTCAGCAAGCCTCAGGACGCAGCTCAGAGTTCCCTGAGGGCTCGAAGCCACCTGGCACAGGCAGGCTGTGAGCTGGGCACGGACACTGCTGCTGCCCAGGGGAGGGACAGCAGGAGAGACATCGCTGAGGCACTGCTTGCCAACCCTCAGAGCACAAAGTGCAGTAGAAAAGCAATGCCACAGCACCCCAGGGTGCCCAGCCCTGCCCCTTGGCACTGTCCCCTCTGGGGCACTCTGTGCTGTGTCTTTAGAGGCAGTGTCACAGCACCCCAGGGTGCCCAGCCCTGTCCCTTGGCACTCTCTGTCCCCTCTGGGGCACTCTGTGCTCTGTCTTTAGAGGCAGTGTCACAGCACCCCAGGGTGCCCAGCCCTGTCCCTTGGCACTGTCCCCTCTGGGGCACTCTGTGCTGTGTCTTTAGGGGCAATGCCACAGCACCCCAGGGTGCCCAGCCCTGCCCCTTGGCACTCTCTGTCCCCTCTGGGGCACTCTGTGCTGTGTCTTTAGGGGCATCCAGCCAAAGCTACGGCAGAGCTCCTCCCCAGCCCCTCACACATTGATTCCCTGGTTCTGGGAGTCTCTGAAGTTGCACATGAAAGGCCACTTTGAAAGAGATAAGTATCAATATCCACTAATTAGAAATTCAAATTAATGGCTATAATGAGCTGGTTAATATTTGGAAGATGAGCAGTTTACATAAAAGTTCTCTTTTCAGTACTTCGTTCTCAAAAGCAGATGAAAAAAAAGATAAAAGCCTGATTTTCTGCAGTTTAGTGATTCCAGAGCTCACAGCAAAGTGCCTATCTCATTGCCAGCTCAGCTGCCTTCCTCCTGATATTGGGCAATTCCTTTTGCAGGTGAAACCCTTCCCTGTCATATCTATGGACATAGATAGTAGGAGCTGCCTCTTGCTGGCCTGGCTGACATCAGTTCAGCTGCTGTAGTGACAGCAGGAGCTGTCGCAGCACCAGCAGTACACCCTGGATACTGGAACACGAGCCCAGCCTTGCAGTCTGCTTCACTGGAGTCAACACCATTTGTCCAAACAGATGAATCCGCAGGTTTGAAGCATCCCTCATTATTCATACATTAATTTCTTATGCAGGAGATTCAGACTGAGGGAACGAGCTGTGGTGCTGGCTTCTGTATCATTTGGCTTTTATTACAGCAACACTGACTGATAGAATTATTCTCTTATCTACCAACACACGAGCAGGCTTAGGCAGTTTTAGTATCTACAGCTAGGTCCAGGGAGATAGTTCAACAGAGGAGCTCAACCTTTCTCACACAGCTCTAGTTAGGCAGAGGCTTAGACTATCCTTCCACTGTCAACAGCAACCATTAGAGTAGCTACATTTAAATATTTACAGATCATAAGAACCTTCTTTCCTAACCAATGTGTGCCACCCAAGATAGTAAATTCCTGGCAATTTGAGCTACTCTCTTCTTTCTACTTTTGCTGCTTGTTTTATCCTGACTGCAAACCAGCCAGGCAGCCTGCTCATTCAAGAACGTCTTCTATCTTGACTACCTGCACTCTCCCAAGAAGATTGCATCAACTCAAATAACTTCTTGGCAAGAGGAATCATCTGCAGATGTACTCTCAGGATGTGTTTTAGTGGCTGTCATCATATTAGGTTGATCACAGGCTCACAGGATGTCAGAGGTGGGAAGGGACCCAAAGAGATCATCGAGTCCAACCCCCTGTGCCAGAGCAGGACCAGACAATCTAGCTCAGGGCACACAGGAACACAGGCCTGGAAAGGCTCCAGAGAGACTCCACAACCTCTCTGTGCCAATGCTCTGGGACCCTTCCAGACAAGACATTGCCCCTTGTGTTGAGCTGGAAACTCCTGAGCTGCAGCTTACATCCATAGCTCCTTGTCCTGTCCCAGGGAGCAGTGAGCAGAGCCTGTCCCCCCCCTCCTGACCCCCAGCCCTCAGAGAGTTATAAACATTGATTAAATCCCCTCTCAGTCTTCTTTTCTCNATTAAATACCCTCTCAGTCTTCTTTTCTCCAGACTAAGCAGCCTCAGGTCTCTCAGCCTCTCCTTCCCAGGCAGTGCTGCAGTCCCCTCAGCATCCTCATAGCCCTCTGCTGGACCCTCTCCAGCAGATCCCTGTCCCTCTGAAACTGGGGAGCCCAAAACTGAAGGCAGTACTGAAGATGAAGTATCAGCAGGACAGGGCAGAGGGGGAGAGGAACGTCCCTTGATCTGCTGGACACACTCTTCCTAATACACCTCAGGATTCCCTTGGGCCTCCTGGCCACAAGGGCACATTGCTGTGCCATGGATGTTCTCCACCAGAACTGCCAGATCGCTCTCCTTGGGGCTGCTCTCCAGCAGTCACCTCTCAGCCTGTCCTGCTGCAGTTTATTCTTCCTCCCCAGATGCAGAACTCTGCACTTGTCTTTGTTGAACCTCATTTGGTTCCTCTGTGACCAGCTCTGTCTGTGCAGGTCTCTCTGAATGACCTCACAGCCTGCAGCTGGATCAGTCAAGCCTCCCAGTTTGCTTGGTGGGCTGGTTGATGTTTGGGCTTTGATGATCTTAAAGGTCTTTTTCCAACTGGAATGATTCTATGATTGAGAAAAATCTTGAGATTAACAGTCTGGTATTTCACTTCACTATCTTTTTTGTAACATTAGTGTCTGTTTTCAGAGATTTGGGTTTTTCCAGGTCACCTGTATGAACATTAGCTGCATATTCTCCAAGTATTCTTCAGTTCTTTTATCCGTGCCTTTTATCTAGTCCTTTGCCAAGAAACAAGGAAAGAGGCAGGCAGTGTGTTTAAAACTGGAGAAGAGGAAAATAACTCTTCAAAGTCATTGCATCTTGGTACCACAAAGCAGATCTCTTTGCTCAATGAAGGGAAAGGGATTTTTCATTTATTTGTTTGTTAGGAAAAGTCAGTTAGAAGAGAGAATTAAGTTAGAAGACACATTAAGTTATCTGAAGTTAGGAGAATATGTGGAGGATGCTCTTAGTCATATGATTTAGTTTTAGGTAGCCCTGCAAGGAACAGGGAGTTGGCCTTGATGATCCTTCCAGCTTGAGGTATTCCGGGATTCTATGGTTCTGTTTAATCTGTATTGATTTTGTTTATTTAAAAAAAAAACAAAACAGAATTGCAATCTGTTCACAAACACCCAGAAACCATTACTTTGGGCCAAAGCTGCCTTGCAGAATGGCTGCACACACACACACACACACACATGTGCTTTTCACAGACCTGCAGGATGCCACTTCTGCTGTGATGCAGAACAACAGAGGGACACCTCTCAACTAGACTCAGCTACTCAAGGACTCATCCAACCTGGCCCACAACACCCCCAGGCAGGAGGCAGCCACAGCCTCCCTGGGCAACCTATTCCAGAGTCTCACCATCCTCACACTCAAGAACTTCTTCCTCAGCTCCAATCTAACCCTGCTCTGCTTCAGCTTCAA
The DNA here is from genome assembly GCA_013396835.1 of Psilopogon haemacephalus. Taxonomy (NCBI): domain Eukaryota; kingdom Metazoa; phylum Chordata; class Aves; order Piciformes; family Megalaimidae; genus Psilopogon; species Psilopogon haemacephalus. The sequence continues at coordinate 871,400 of VWZI01021156.1, read as the reverse complement.
ACCATTCCCCCTTGACCTGTCTCTAGACACCCTCAGAAAAAGTTCCTCCACAGCTTTCCTGCAGGATCCCTTCAGCTACTGGCAGGCAGCTCTAACGTCCCCCTGGAGCCTTCTCCTCTCCATGCTGCACACCCCCAGCTCCCTCAGCCTGTGCTCGTAGCAGAGGTCCTTCTTATGCTGGGGACACCAGATCTGGACACAGTATTGAAGGTTAGCAGAGGGAAAACAAAAATCAAACCAAATCAAACCAGCAAAAATCAATAAATGTCAGCTTTCCTTCTGCCAGTAGCCAAGGCTTTCCTTCCCTTAGCAGTTCTCTGAAAGGCAAGGAGGTGTTACAGGAACACATTGTTTGAACACTGCCTGAGCATGGACTGGAACTGCTGCAAACACGTGGGCTGCAGTGCTGCTCACACCTCACTAAACGTTGTTCCTTGCTCCGCAGAGGCAGTGAGACAGCAGCGAGCTGCAGCCATGGGTGCTGCAGAGCACTGGGGCTGTCAGGCTGTCTTATGCAGGCAGGATAAAGCAGAGATACTGCTCTGCTGGCCCTGATGCAGATAGGAAAGCTGTCTTCATAAATAAAGCATGCCAATATCTGCAATGATAACAGGATTCTGTCAGCTGACAGCAACAGCAATTTTTGAAGTATAATCTGTACATCTGCTAGCATCCTTCACAGTAAGTGCTGGCTGCTGTAAGCAAGAGAAAGAAAGTGCTCCAATAAAAGGGTGAGGAAAGAATGGGGCAGGGGGGAGGATCAGCGAGAATCAGCTTCTCTGTTTTCTGGCTGCACTCAGTAATGTTTAAATCTCTTCTGGGGGTAGGAGCTAGGAAGACTAATAAGAATTGTATCCTAATATGGACAAATCACTGCACAAATACCAAAGTGAAGCCCTGAGGCGAAGCCCTTGCTTATGTTACACAAGCCTGAGAACTTCTGTTAGAAATCCTTATGTTATAAACATCAGGGGATGGAGGAGAGAGGTGAATACAAAACTGGCCACTGTGGTATGCAATGTACTATCATAGCTAATGATAATTGTACTCTTACTGTGATTTAATTAAACCCAAAGGGAGTTTTAGTCATTAAATATTTCATCATACTCTGTCCTGCTGGGACCACACCTGCAATACTGTGTCCAGTTTCGGGCTTATCAGTTCAAGAGAGAAGGGATCCACTGGAGATAGTCCAATGGAGAGCTACAAGGATGATGAAGGGACTAGGACATCTCTGCTATGAAGAAAGTCTGAGGGACTTGGGGCTGTTCAGTCTGGAGAAGAGAAGGCTGAGAGGACCTGATGAATGTCTAAAGGTGGGTGTCAAGATGAAGGTGCCAGGAGGGTTTTGGTGGTGCCCAGTGATAGGACAAGGAACAACGTCTAGTAAGAGCTTAAATTCCTTGTTTAGCAACAAAATCCAAGGGGAAAGCTGAGATGAAATTCTAGACCTTGAGTGTGTACTTTATCACCATGTGCAGTCATGAGAAGTCCCAGATTTGTCCTTTAAAGTCACAGAAAATTGGGCTTTGTAGAAGAATAACCTAAGGGAGCATGCAGAGAAATGTGAATGAGAAGGATCCTCTCAAAGGCATTCTGAATATGTGATGACAGAGACACTACCCAAAATTAGTCACAGAAGACAAAGGAGAACATAATTTTAGGCTAAGATCACAGCCAGCTTTGTAATTGATTTTTTGTTGAATGTGAGATTGGAGGAACAAAACTCTAGAAAGAAGTTTTCATTTCACAAAATAAAGCAGAAGCAATTCCAGAGAGAAATCTGAGGCAACTGGTCCAAATATGTTTAGTGCCAGATAGCAGAAAGTGTGGATGAGACTTAGCTGTGGTATGATGTAAGCCACAGAAAGCCAGCTTAGGGATCCTAACAGTAGTCACCAAGTCACCTGGCCTTGAGAGAACAGCTCTCTCCAGGAGGATATCTCTGAAGACTGCAGCAGTCGATCCTCTGCAGGGGCCCAGCAGTCTCCACACTGAAGATTCTCAATCCAAGCACTGTACGTTTAACACAGTCATATTCCAGTGAAGAACTAAAGAGTGGTGGAGGAATCAGATATGGATCCCAGCATTGTCTAGTGTGACCTCCACCTCGAATACTGTCCCCAGTTCTGGTGTCCCCAGCAGAAGAAGAATACAGAGGTGATGGAGTGAGTCCAGAAGTGGCACAAAGGTGATCCAAGGGCTGCAGGACCTCTGCTGTGAGGATAGGGTGAGAGAGCTGGGGATGTGCAGCCTGGAGAAGAGAAAGCTTCAGGGCGACCTCAGAGCTGCCTGCCTGTGCCTGAAAGGATCCTACAAGAAGGCTGCAGAGGGACTTTTCATCAAGGTGTCTAGAGACAGATCAAGGAGGAATGGTTTGAAGCTGAGGCAGAGCAGGGTTAGACCGGACCTGAGGAAGAAGTTCTTCACTGGGAGGGCAGTGAGACTCTGGAATAGGCTGCCCAGGGAGGCTGTGGCTGCCTCCTGCCTGGGGGTGTTGAAGGTCAGGCGGATGACTCCAGTTGAGAGGTGTCCCTGGGCAGGGTGGGGAGGTTGGAGGAGATGAGCTCTGAGGTCCCTTCTAACCTGAGCTGTTCTGGGATTCTCAAAATATTTCTACACTTGCCAAAATCTAAGAGATAAAAATAGGGACAAAAAATGTTTCCAACTTCACAGATTCTCTTGTATCTACTGATAATAGCAATAAAGGCAATTCGGTGAATATGATCAAAATTTAGGTTTGTATTACAAACATTCAAATTTATTGGAAAATCTTTAAAGGAAAGAAGAATAAAATAAAAATTGGAAAATTTTTGAAATAAAAGATCCTTCCTTCCCAGCTTTTCCTGCAAGCTGTTAATTATCCTCTGCAGCCTGGAAACTAAATATTTTTTAAGTGTTTAAGTGTGAAGGGTACAGACAAACCAGCAAGTGCCTCTTACAATTTCTAACAAGATAAATAACTTTTAAAATTCACCTGTGTATGCCAAGAACCTTCTCAATGTTTTGAACATTCAGAATAGATCACTTTTGATGTCTGCTTGAAGAACGGTCAAAGGTTAGGGCTTGTTCCTGTTTCATCTGCGTTAGTCTGACCATGATGAAACTCATTTGTTCCCATGGCAATGCAGTGAATTCTGTAAAATTCCACTTATGTCACTGCAAATGAAGCCATTCCTTTGGTAAAAATACACCACTTGAAGGAAAATACCAGGTAACAGACAAGGGTAAGGTTCTTGGAGATAAATAATTAATTTCAAAGGGATTTGCAAGTAATTCGTAAACTGAAAATAGGTCAATAGATGTCTGAAAGGTTCTTTAAAATATCAGGTATAAAGAAAGGGTCAAAATACCTCACAGTGAATTTGGAAAGCAGATATTTAGTTTTACTTGGGTTTGAAGCAACACTCTCTCACCTCAGCCTAAATTTGTAATGGAAAATAAAATCTGGCAGACCACAGTTTCAGCCTGGGCCAGAGCCACTGGTTCAGGGAAAGTAGTTGAACTCCAGGCAAGGAAGTTTGGAAGTGACTATGCCCTGATTTCTGACTCAAGGTGCAGGCAAATAGTACCCCAAATGCCTGACAATTTCTGTCAAGTGGTCTGCACTTTAATCCTCTGAGAGCTGCAGCTGTGCTGGCAACCAGGAAGGTCATTAAAAACAGGTTAGATAGTTTTGCAAAAACAAACATTACAAATGGATTCCCACCAGGCAAGCATAGATCAGCCAGACCAATGCCTAAAGACAACCAAAGCTTCAACATGATAAAGAAAATCTTCAGGGTAAGATTTTATATCTCAAAAATTAACTCTGTGCAGTGAAAACATTGTCAGTGAGTTTCTGGATAGCTCTAGCTATTGATGAGGGAGAGAGGCAGTTTGGAGCACTGATTGATTTCAACTCACATCTGACCCAGAAATTAAAACTTTCCACAGTAAGGTTGCTGCTAGGAAGATAACAATTGATACAGCAAATGAAACTCTCAGATTGGTAGATCATAGAGTCATGGAACAACACAGGCTGGAAGGGACCTCAGAGCTCATCTGCTCCAACCTCCCCACCATGCCTAGAGACATCTCTCAACTAGACTCAGCTGCTCAAGGCCTCATCCAACCTGGTCTGCAACACCTGCAGGCAGGAGGCAGCCACAGCCTCCCTGGACAGCCTATTTCAGAGTCTCAGCACTCTCCTACTGAGGAACTTCTTCCTCAGCTTCAGTTTAACCCTGCTCTGCCTCAGCTTCAAACCATTCCCCCTTGGCCTGTCTCTAGACACCCTCAGCAGAAGTCCCTCTGCAGCCTTCCTGCAGGATCCTTTCAGGTATTAGCAGGCAGATCTGAGGAACTTCTGAAGTCTTCTCTCCAGACTGCACATCCCCAGCTCCCTCAGCTTGTCCTCACAGCAGAGGTGCTCCAGCCCTTGGATCACCTTTGTGGCCATCTGTAGCCTGATTTTTAAATCAAAGAGTTATGACTTTAAAAAAAAAAGGGTGAACACATTCAAATCCACCTGCGTTTGTCCAGTTGGAGCCTCAAAACCTTCTGGGTTCATTAATTGTTGCTGGCTGCTTCACTTTCCCCATGTTATCCAGTAGAGATTTTTAACCTTACAAAGTGTAGGATAATGAGTTCTTGCATGACACAGAGGAACTACAGTGCACACAAAAATAATGATCCTGTCACTCACAAAAAAAAAGTATTTAGTACCAGAGAGTGATTTTCCAGTGTTGCAGTCGGCTGCCTTCAATGCCTGTTGTCTCCAAGGCTGAGTGAATCACCTTTTAAATACATATAAAGATCTCCTGTGAAATCACTTTGTCAGGAGCTCAGCTGCACAAGGTAGAGATAATCTATATCAAAAATTCCTGACAGGGACTGTGCTTCCATAGCAGGTCTTTGAAATCTTCCTACTCAGTGACCTCAGGCTTCGATGAGTCACTGTACAAAAGCCAAGCTGCTGTCTGCAGGTAATGAATGCACAGATTCCTGCTGCCTCTCTTGCAGCTGGGAGAGAAAGGAACAGCTCTGCAAATGAAAGCCTGGCAACTTCATGTTTGGAAAAAGAAGCTGAACCAAATCCCTCTGATTTCGTAGCACATCTAGACTGTCAGATGGCTTCGGTGCCTCTTTTCCTCATGGCACATATCTCCACCTCATCTGCACTGCATGTGTGTTGTTTCCTTAGCAAAAAGAGCCAGAAGAGAGTTTTACTCAGGAGGCTGCACCATGCAGGCAGTATGGATGTGACTAACCTACTGCATACAGCCCTACACTTGAGTGATACAGACACAAGCTTCTTTGGCTGGGGCAACAAAGACAAGTAAGGATAACCATGCTGGACTGCAGCATTAAGATGAAAGTTGTTACTCTTTCCTCTCCAGTCACTCCTTATGGACCATTCCCAGAATCACAAAATGTTACAGGTTGAAAGGGACCACCAGAGACCATCCAGTCCAACCTCCCTGCCAGGGCAGGATCACCCAGGGCAGGTCACCCAGGACAGATACATGAAACTGGTCTTTCTGCCAAGGCCCTGCATGTGGCTTTCCTCTACCTGCAACTAGAGAAAGGAGGGGAGGAAAAGAGAGAGCCTCCATTTCCTTTTCATCTTATCCAATATAAAATCTTTCCAATCTTGACTGTAGAATCAATTACTCTTAGGTGCTAAATAGCACCTAGCAACCATTGCAATGCATATGCCAAAATACAAATTAAGATTTCTATAGTCCTTCATTGCATTAAAATCAACAGGCAATTGTGTTATAAATGATCTTTTTCACTCCAGGATTTTTTATAGGCTTACATAAGTAGAAAAGATGCTGGTGGATTTCTGACAGTTCAACTAGTGGACTGCATAAGTGAGAGCTGTGTGAGTTCTCCATCTAAATTAATTTGAACTCACGTGCATCTCACCCATTATTACCTACCAAAGGTATTAAATCAGCAGTGTAGTCTTCCTCAATTTTCCCTTTACTCAGTCTAGAAAAATAGGCAACCCCAGGGGTCGATTCAGCTCTGATAACTGCCCATAACTGATCACTGAATTCAGCAGCTGCCTACAAAGAATCCATCCCACAAAGCAGCAGCACAGATGTCTGGAAGCGGCTGCTGCAACTTAAAAGCGTTGTAAAATTGCTCCTTCTCCTAGGAGTAAAGTTGAGGGCGCACACCCCCAAAAGCCATGGTGCTCACTCAAACTCCTTTTGACCCGATGCCCTCACCCAGATCTAGCTGTGCTGCAAGCCGTTGCTGCTCCCCATTGCTCATCAGTGGCTCCCACAAATGCACAGCTCACTGACAGTTGTGCAAATCCACACCACAAGCAGGTAGAAAAAAGCCATGTTCCTTGAGCGTCACTTTGAATGAATACTCCACATGGTCTCTCAAGAAGAGAGCAAGAAACCACAGCAGAGAGGTGTTTTGATAAAACTTCATGGAACTTGAGGAATTTTCCCATCTTCAACAAAATTCCTTCTCACCTGTATACATCTAGAGAGGCATAATCACCCATACCTAAGTGTGTATCAGCAGCCACACCTTGGAAATGAAGGCGCAGAAAGATTCCCAAGCAATTACAGGGCCATCTGGTCTCTGTGGGTAGCTAGCAGGATAGTTAGCTTTATGGTTACAAACTCAGGAGCTCAAATTCAAATCCAGCTTGGAAGCTGTGGCTTGCACTCCAGTCTGCAGTCATTAGCTGCTCCCAGCCTGAGGGCCATGCTCTACCTCTAGGGCTAGTTTGGAAGCAAAACTTTCCAGTCTTGAAGGGCAATTTCCCTCGATTTTCTTTTCCAGCCATGCGGACAGGATTTATTATGCTGTCACAGCTGTTTACTACAAAACCTGTATACAACACACAAGGAGACACAGTTTCTGTATTACCACGTTTTATGGCAGAACTCATCTTTGCTCAGCTGAAGAGAAGTGTAGGAAAAAGCTGCTTCTGAAGTACTAAATATCTCTGTTGTCTGAGCCTTGCTTCCCCTGCTGGTGCTGAGGAACTCTTACCCACTGCCAGTGTGAGCTTTGCCGTTTTCCAGCTCCTGTGAACCACCATTATAGTCTTAACTGAGAACAGCTCCAGATGTCTTCATGCTTCAGGTGCCCAGCCCTGTAGTGCTTCAGATCTTCCATCACCTATAACATGTGCAAGCACCTACCACAGCTCAGGTGCTTCAGCAGACAGTTTCTCTGGAAAAAAATACTTTGTCAATTATGAGTTCTGAAACTTTTAGTAGCCTCTCTTGGAGTGCATTGCCCCGGACAATCCCATAATTCTGTCAGATTTTAGGGATCCAGTTAACTCCAACACTGAAAAATAGCCTTGTATAACCTAAAATTGTACAAATTCTTCCTCAAAATCTTGCAAAGCTTTTCCCCAAGTCTGCCTAAAACTTGTGCTTCTCATGCTTCATTTTTATGTGAAGTGTGAAGTACTCCTTGAATGTTGCACTGCACTCTCCAAGTTAGTCTCTCTGCTTGAGCTACTGAAAACCATTAAAACATCAAGCAGTTCAAAACCACCCACTGGCAGAAACAAGGCTGCCTTCTGCTTCCTTTCTGCTGCTGCCCATTGCTTTCAGTTCCTTTTAAACTTCCTCCAGTTGTCTTCCACATTTCCCAAGGGGTTTAACTCTGCTGGGGTCTGGAACAACTCCTGTCTTCTATTCAGGGTGTAGCTCAGATGATTTCATTCCTGTTCCGCTGATTGGCTCAGCAGCTGCAGAGAACAGGGAGATGGCAGAGCCTGGCTTCACAAAGGCATTCTCAAAGCACAGAAAAAATTCTTCCAATTACCACAGGCATAAACATCCTAAAGAGAGAGTTTCCATAAAGTAAGGGACAGCAGAAGACTGGACATAGAGAAGATTGGACAAGGATGTCTGTGGAGAATCCAGAACTGGCGGTGGACTGATAAGAAGTATCAGATTAGTTGGGAAGAGAATCAAACATGGCAGTGTAAATAACAGGCAGTGTCTTGTCCCTTTCTGCTTTCACAGCTCCTGGGCAAGGAACACCCTTTGGGGCATCTCATGGGAAACAGCGACCTGAGCAGTAGCTGCTACTCTGTTGAGGTTTGTGCTGCCATCCTCTAAGACCAGCAGCAGAAGAAATGGGCACACCTGAAAAAGAAGTGCTATCACTTTTTACCAAAGAATACAAAAAGTCTGTGGTGCTGTTCTCAGCTTCACCTTCCCATTCTTCTGGGAGTTCAGAAATAGCTTCATTATCTGTAGAAAAGCAACTCCACTCAACTCAAAAGTTTTCTGTTGTTGCCATTTGGTTTTGTACAATATTGGNACGGGACAGGGACAGGGACTGTGAGAGAGAAGGAAGAAGCAAATAAGATGGAAATGCAGCAACAGCCTTGATAGCTTGGTCACAGGTAGGGACAAGACCTCTGCTTGCATCTGTTTCTGTTTGTATAAATAATTTAAGCTTCACTGCATTAGAAAGGTGGAGATTAGCTATCTATGGGCTGATGATAAAGGGCCTTGGCTAGACTGCAAGATGCTAACAGAAAATCCCCGTCTTAATTACGTAAATCAGAAACTTGATCTACACATCAGACTCGGCTAAGCCTTGCAGGCCTCAGCAGCAGCTGGTTGCCCTGTGAGGAAGGCTGTCTCCACAAAACTCCTTCCCTGATGTCCAAACAATACACATCACCCAGAAGGTGCTGCATTCTGCAGACGCAGTGTTTGTTCTGGAAATCCTAATGCCAAGATTCTGTATTGGAAAATTTCCTGCCACTTGTGGGAAAAGCTGGATTTTATATAAAGCTAATAGATGAAAGTGGAGGAGGCAGCCACAGCCTCCCTGGGCAGCCTATTCCAGAGTCTTACCACCCTCCTACTGAAGAACTTCTTCCTCAGCTCCAGCCTAACCTTGCTCTGCCTCAGCTTGTGCTGTCTCTTAGGCACCTCAGAAAAAGTTCCTCCACAGCCTTCCTGTAGGATCCCTTCAGGTACTGGCAAGCAGCCCCAAGGTCTCCCTGGAGTCTTCTCTTGCAAGGACCCAGAGCACAAAATGCCCATGGAGGAGCCAGTGTCCACTCTGTTCCAATGCAGGGATGAGCTCCTGTGCAAACACCTGACCAGAGCACTTTAGATTCCAGGACATCTCAGTACCCTGCTGCTGTTTTGATGGGAAAGAAGGAACGATGAAACAAACTGAGCATTTCAGTCTCTGCTCCACCTCAACTTAAAACAGAAGATGCTGTGAGTGTTTTCTGCTGTACACTGATCAATGTGATTGTAGCTTTGAAGCTGGCAGAACATCACGTAGCAAAGACATCTTTGATTAATCCCCTCCTGGTTAGTTTAAGTGATAGAAAGCCCCCTGAGGACTTGGACTTGCTCTCCTTCTTTGCAGAGATCAGAGACAAATAGTTTCTTCCTGTGTTATTCTTGTCTTGTGTAAAGAGGATTTGTACAAGGAAGTCCCTGGTGTAAACAGTATTGAAAACTTGTTGTAAAGGATTAAAGCTTCTGTAATGATCTGACCCAGGCAGTTTGTCTTCTAGCAGCCTGCACTGCTGTGCCGGTGCCTGGGCTCCACTCCTGAGGTACTGTGCTAGAGAGAATGTTTGGAGGAGATGCCGAAGACAACGTTTGGAAGAGCTGTGGAAGACAGAAGCCTCACCCATCAGCACATTTGTTAGAGTGACTACAAGAGCCAGGAGCTGGCTGTGCCCAGTAATACTCACAGGAGCACACTTGCTTTGTGCCTGCTGCTTTGCCTCTTCCTATGCCTTGTGAATTAAACCACAGCAGTGCTAGGGTGGGGGTGGAATCACACACACATACACATAGAGAGTGTTAGGGGTTGGAAGGGACCTCAAAAGGTGCAACTCCCCTGCCAGAGCAGGATCAACTCCTGGAGCTTCATTAGCTTCTCAGGCTGTCTCTGTGCTGTTGCTTTAAGGCTGAAGGGGATAGGCTGGTGCCCTCTATCAGAATGTTGTTCAGTGTCACTTCTAATTCAATAAACAGAAATGCAGCTACGACTGTCAAAAGCATCTCTACAGCTCACTGACCTTCAACAACTTTATCCAGTATAAATTTGTCTCCTGTTTAACAGTGTCCAAAAGCTCAGCTTTTGCACCTCATGGACAACTCCATCCAGGAGCTCTTGCAGCTTTCAAATTCATTGCCTGCCCCTTACCAAATGTGCATTTATCAGTTTTTCTGTTAGCCAAGAGCCTTAGGAGAAGGTAGAACAATTCCATTCAGTGGGCAGGATTGCTATGTAAACATCCTGCTCATTATTTATTTTGGAAATGCGGAAGCCAAGGGAGCCATTGAAGTACAAGGTTGCATTTGCTTAGAGTAAAATCAGGGAGACTATAGACGAGAGAGAGCTGTACACTGGGTTCCAAAATAACACTTGAAACAACCCTTTTTCTGCCACAGAACAACTCAGGAAGGTGAGATAAAAGGAGATGTAAAACAATTGATGCTTTTCTGTATAAATTGTTGGTCTGGAAAAAAATGTTACCTGTGTATGCACACTGAGACCAAATTAAGATGGCCTGGACAAATTCCTTTCTGTTTTTTCAGAGCTTTCTACATCTTGACTGGGAAATTTGAATGTATTTGCCCTTTTTTACTGCTGTGTAAATAGGGAAATTCTTTTTAATTTTCTTGAAAAAAACCTCGATCAATCTGTGCAATATTGATGGTGATATGGATCAAAAGTGATGCAGATATTAAATTTACCACCCAACACCTCTAATATAAGCCAGTTACCTTCTTAGTGGGCTATCTCTTCAGTCTGCTTTAGTCTGAGTGTTCAGCAGATACTTGGGTATGTAACTGCCCCAACTCCTAGGAGCATGGCCTCTGGGTCACAGATCTCCTGTGCCTTTTGTGGCACCATTTGCATCCCATTGGCATGATACTGGATCTGCCCTATCCTCGTACTTTCTGAATTCACTTTGCTCTTGCATTTTCTCACCTCTGCACTGCTCTGCACCTCAGTTCATTGCTCAAGTGAAACAGCTCTCACATGGACATCCTGCTGGAGTGGCACTGAAAGAAGTGATTCCACCTTTCTACCCTTCTCATTTAGCTTATTCCAGTCTTGCCAGACTCACAGTCTAAATCTGCCTCAGAGCGGCGCTGATCACAGCCTGCTCAGGGGCCACTGGAGAGTCTTCAGCACTCACACTCCTTGCTCAGGTTTTGTAGCCTCACCTCACTAGTGTCCTTCCCGTGGACTAGCTGTTGTTTCCCAACCCTTTTCCCAGCCCATTGACATCATTGTTGTCCCTGCTGACCACACTGTCTCCATCTGCTTCCATTGCCCTGCTTTCAGTGCCACCTGGGTACCACAGCAAACAAGCTGCTGGCCTGCTGCTGCTGGGCTTCCACATCAGCATCTGCCAAAGCTCCTACCCAGGCATGAACAGCACAATTAGTCCACCACAGTGAACGAAAGGTGGCTGCAGAGAAAGGTTTAACAGAGAAAGAGAACGAGCAAGTCCTTTGGCAGATGCAGAGGTGCAACCAACCAGACTAGACAGGATCCCCAGTTACTAAAAATCAGCATGGTTGCACTATTTTATACTTCCAACCTTCCCACCCATGTGTAGGAAATGAGAACATCGCCAACACAACTCCTGTTCCATCAAGGCTTGTATTAATCACCTGTATTTGTTCAGCGAAGTATTCAGCAGATGGTTTACTTTAATTCTCACAGAGGTCAGCATATAAGTGCACGCTTAGATGCTTACCATAATAGAATTAGGATGAAGTATCTGGGCCTGAGAAGACAAGCTGTCTGCTGCACAAGAAGTGGAAGAAATCTGAAGAGCTGGCAGTAGCAGATTGGCTCTGCTTTCACACAGCACCTTGTCACAACTGACTATCAGCACGGCAGATCAAAGATCTCATTTTGGTGTGCTGTTGTAAATTCAGTGCCTCCTGTAAATTTATTTTCTTGGTAGACCAAAATGGTCTGAATAAAGTTTTCAGTTACCGTCCCTCATCTGTACTTCCCTTTGTTTTTACCGCGTTTGCTATATGACCAAAGGAGTGAAAACCAAGAACACAGAGGCACTCAGGAAAGCAATCACAGATTCTCCAGTAGCTGCCGAAATAACTCCCTGAAGATGCTGTGCTATGCTTCCTTTCCATTTTTACTTGGCAATCCTCAAAAGCATGTCAGATGGGCGACCTCTCTCGTCCTATCCTTGTCCTCAAATATTAATTAGTTTATGCTTTGTGAGTGACTCCTGCTGACTAGTATCTCTGAAGTTAATCATGTCACTAGGGACATTTGTGTAAGCTTAGATTCTGTGTAATAGCACTCATTTTAAAAGGAGCTGGAAGGTTATTTGGCTGCAGAAGTTTAACAAGGAAAGCAAGTTTTCAGATGTCACTGGGGAAAGGAACAGGTCAGATGTGAGCTGCCTTTGTGCTGCTCACCAGTTTGGTAACATCTCTGTTGGTTTGGGTTTCTTCACTCTCCCTCACCCATGGCGATATTCTATGGGCCTGTTCCCAGCCCTTGCCAGTGGGCATGGAGCAAAGCTTTAGTGCAAAAGTGCAAATTTTGGCAGAAGAACTTGGTGTAAGGAAGAAGGAACACAGGATGAGAGGTTGATTGAAATTATTTTTATAGGTACAGAGGAATATGTCTCCATTTTTGCGTTTATTCTTTAATAGTGCCATCACCTCATTATGGAGGTGTTCTGTATCCTGCACCTATGAAATGAAATTATATCCTGAATAGCTCCTGAAGATTTTTTTTTTTTTTCTTACTTGGGTTTTGATGTGGAACAGAGGATTTTGGCATTGAAAATATTGACTTCCATTGCCTCAATGCTGAAAGGCAACAGGAGATCAGATTTTGGGCAAAAGTTACAACTGAGGTCAGTGAAGCCACTGGCAGGTAGCACTGGAGGTTCTGGCAGTAAAGCATGGTGTCTGGCCCTGCTCTGTGGCTACAAAAGGTGTCAGTTGGGACAGTGGAATGAACACAGATGAGCTTAGAAGCAGTTTACCTATGACACTTTGCTATGACACCTATTGCCTTCTTTTCACTTTGTGCTTACACCAGGAAGCTGAAAACCAAATCCTCTAGAAAGCAAAGATCTTAAGCACTGGCTTAAAAAAAAAGAATGGCAGAGAATTTTGCCAAGTGCTTGGTGGAAAGCAGAAAAATTCACCCAGTGTAGAGGCTGAAATTGTGTCTAAAATTAGTAGAAGATTATCTGATATTTGAGATGGAACAGGACAGGATATCTGCTCTTTGAAATGGGACAGGACAGGATACCTGCATTTGATAAGCTATGCGGTATGGCACTGGGAGCATGAAGGTGCCAGAAAAGATGCCCTGACTATGAAACTGGTTGCCAAGGAGCATAAAGGTACAGAATGAAACCAGACTAATCCTGCCCCACATAGCACACCTCCTGCAGTAGGTGTGGGTACCAGAGCAGCTGCTTCCATAGCTAACACTCCCCTCCAACGGCGGCACCAAGGCTTATGCCAACGTCAATCATTTCTCCTGATGCTGGATCTTAAGTGTGAAAGAGATAACCTCATTCTTGCCACCCCAGGAAACCAAAATGTCTTCATTTGCAAAGCGCTGGTGCTGCGATCCAAGCCTGACAGAGACCCACTGGCAGTGCTGCAGCCAGAGACAGGCTGTGAGACTGAAGGGTTCCTCAAAGCCCGAGGTGTGAAGTGCAGCGCTTCATGCTTCAGCCTTATGTTCCCACTGCACGCCTTTTAAAGGGACAGTGAAGCAATTCCAATCAGGGCCAGTCCTGATCACATCATTATCCCCAAATATTTCCTGGCTAGGTGCAGTGCAAATGGAATTTCTGCCTAGGAGCATGGCTGGCTTAGTGCAGCCTCCAGCCAGCTTGTTTGAATGCAGAGCAGCGGAGTTCCTTGGGAGCTCTCATGCTTCAATATGCTGTTATTTAGTCGAGGTAAAACACATCCAAAACTTCACTCCCTCGTGGTTAAAAATTACCACTGGGACTAGGAATGGTACATGCATTTTTGGCCAGACCCAACCAGGAAAAAAAAAATTTTCTGCCCTCCCTGTGATACAAAGGTCACACAGATTGTGTTCCCCAAGCCAGATCCCTGGAATGGAAGACACTCAGGCAGAAACAGGAGGTGGATTTTATTTTTAATGGGTGGAAGCTGAGGTATAGGAGGCTTCATTTAAACATGAGGGGGAATTTTTTCACTGTGAGGGTGACACAACACTGGAACAGCTGCTCAGGGGGGTTGTAGAGTCTTCCTCTCTGGAAATATTCAAAACCTTCCTGGATGTGTTCCTCTGTGATCTGGTCTAGGTGATCCTGCTCTGGCAGGGGGGTTGGGATCTTTCAAGGTCCCTTCCAGCCCCTGACATTCTGTGATTCTTCAACTTAACCTAAGCTTCTCCCTTGTCTTTGATGAGAACTGACAATGAACAACTATCCTAAAACAAACATCCTTGAAGGTTTCTGTTGCATATTGAGAAGCCTTGGCCCACACACTGGAAGCTGTTAATGCATAAAGTTTGGAGACATTTGTTCTACCCATGGCCATCATAATAACTTGCAGAGATCTATTGCTAGCACAAGTCCTTCAGCAGAGGAAGCATCATAGCAGATCAGCTTTGCTGCATTTGCTGACTCCTCAGCTCTCCAGTGCTGTGTCCTATCCAGAGCACTGAGTCATCTTTAGAAATGCAAATCAATGTAAAACTCCCCAGGCACCTCTGTCTTAAAAGAAGCCCCAGTGTTTGAATTTGTTCTGCTTTCTGTGAGGTATGATACCCCTTCCATCAAAAAGCAACCTGCTTCTGCAAAGGCCTTGCACTGATCTAGGTAAATAAAAGGGTTAAATAGAAAATGAGGCTCAAAGCACTTATGCTACTAGTAACAAGTAGCAATGTGATTCCTCCACCGAAAAGCAAGCCCAGGCTACAATTATCTTTAATAGAACATCATTGACAATGTACAATGACAAAGTAATTCCCACCTTAAGCTGAGAGACCCTCCCTAGGGTCGTTAAGGTTGCTTTCTGAGGTTTGAATTTGAATGAAAAATTGCATTCAAATTTCCTCCTATCAGAAGGCAGGAAGAGTCTGTGCCTTCCTGAATAAGCATTTGCTCCTGCCAAAAAAGAGAAGAGTGTGTTACAGATCAACCAACTTGAAGAACAGGAATGCTGCCTCCTCTAAATACTGTGTTAGAGCCACGAGATGCGTTGGAAGAACTACAAACCCCTGGGTTTGTCACACCAGAGTTTGTGTACCAGCAGCATGAGGTTCACAGCTCCACCAGCATTTGTTTCCAAGGCAGGAAGGCAGAAGGCAGGAAAGCCAATATGAAATGGATTGCTAACAGTTTACTCTGCCTGAAAACAGTGCAACGTTGGAGGCCAAAGCTCATTTCCCTCAAACCATAACCCCAACCTTAACCCCTAACCATAAACCTAAGCCTAGGCCTAGCATCATATCACATATACCCTAGGATATATGCATCCCCAGACTGAGGTCTGAGACAAATGTCCTCTCATACACAATCTTGCTGGGTGCCTCTAGTCTCCCTAAGAGACAGGAGCCACTTCACACTCCAACAAGGTTTGTAGTTTCAGTGGTCAGAGGACCTGCAGTGACCAAGTGGTCACCCAGGACAGAGAGGCTCAGTTTGAGCCAGGAGGCTGCAGATGGGATTACAGCTCAACATAAAACAGGACCTGCAGAACTGTAGCCACTTGATCCTGTCCCTCACAAAACACATCAACTTCTGAGGGATTATACTTATGGAAAAGCTGATGAGACTGATGCTTTGTACACGGACTATAACAATCTAAATTGAAGAGATTCTGAAGGAATCTATTTCCTACTAACTGCAGTAGAACCAGGCCACAGGTTATGGCAGCAAAAAGTCTTTAAAAAGACAGGCACCTTGAGGCAAAGGCTGCCACTAAGCCTTCCTCCTCATGTACAGGATTTATTAAAATGCCATAAAAAGGAAATAATAGGAACCACCATTTTAGCAAGGTGACCTTCAGGAAGGACCTTTCAAGAAAAGAACCCTCAGCTCTTTTCATAGAACACATAATGTGTGCAGTCCACAGCCACTTAGAGCTTTCATCAGGTTGGTGAAGAGTAGGTAAGTTAATTGCTTAATTGCAACTTTATAGAATGGTATTTGTGTTAGATGAATTTATGATTTGCTGTTAGAGTGTGTTGTAATGGATTAGTGTCCACTTAGCAGCCTGTGAACAGCCCTGGGTCTGACACACTGGAACTCACTCAAAGGTAATCACACCAACGGAGTAAATGCACTGTTCACAGGGGAGTCCTTTCACTTCAAAGAGCATCTGAGGCATCAGCAAGGACAGAAGGCCCTTGACAGTGGCATCTGTCCAGTATTAACCCAAAAGATGTATGTAGAGACATTCTAGGCTCCTACTGAAAGCCAGATTTAGCATCATCTTCAGCAGTAAGGAAAAAGCAGGTGAGAGAGAAACTTGGGTCCTCACATTGCTGGGCATCAGGAGTAACTTCTCACAATTTCATAGCCCCTCTGAATAACAACGAGTGTGAATGGTCAATTAAGTTGATAAAGATACAGGGCATAAGTGCATTTACATCAAGAAGATGTATAAACCAATGTCCAATGTAAGCCTGATGGGATATCTGAACTTAATTAACTCCTATCCTGTTCAAAATGGGAGTTTCTAGCACCCTTTATCTAGATTACTTTTATTGGTGGCAATTTGTCAGTTACCTCTCCTTCTAACAGAGCTTAAAATGTAAACTAAATAATGCAGGGAGAGCACTGGAGCAGGGTACCAGAATGAAATAGATTGAATTCATTATTTTAAAAAAGCATAACACCTAATGTACAACTCTGCTGGATCACAAACAGCTGCACCTGCAGCAGCAAAGCCCATCATTTCCAAAGGCAGGACTGCCCAGCCCAGCAATGACAGTGGCACAGCATGATTTGGGCCACTGCCCTGTCTCAGGGGCACAGTGACAGGCCTATGCCACCACTGCTGCCCAGACTGCTTTGTCTGGGGAGTTCATGGAGAACTCAGCCTCTCCTCACCAGGCAGTGCTGCAGTTCCCTCAGCATCCTCGTAGCCCCTAGCTGGACCATCTCCAGCAGATCCCTGTCCCTCTGAAACTGGGGAGCCCAAAAGTTAAGGCAGTACTCAAGAGGAGGTCTCACCAGTACAGAGCAGAGGGGGAGGAGAACCTCCCTGGATCTGCTGGACACACTCTGCCTAATACACCCTAGGATGCATCAAAATGTATCAGCTGTGCAGAGCACAGACCTTGCTCAGAGTAACTTGAACAGATGAGGTACTAGACTGAGTATGAGTACTCAGATGAGATACTAGACTTAGTCTCAGAGTTATTTCCACATCTAATTTCTTTTACTGAATAAAATTGTAGCAGCAGTTCAAAGTTCAGACGTATCTAGGTATGAAGCTAAGAGGAAAGAATGGCAATGAAGAGGAAATCCACTTGCAAAGTGAAAAAGACAGAAAGCACTGCTCAAGAAAACAGTGACTGAATGCAAGCCTTGGTGGCTGAAAGCCCTCTGCTAGAGTACCTAAGAGCAATTTCTAGAGGCAAATAAAACTCCTGCATGCAGACAGAGATGTCAAATGCAAATGTAAATGTGAAGAAATTATTCATACTCTGCAATGCTACCACAAGCAAAACATTTCTATATCTGGTCACTGTATTTTAAAAGTAAAATGACAAAAATGAGGACTGAGAAGAGGAAAAAGAGAACAGCAGAGAGATTAAAAAATTTCTTTGGCAGCCCAGAAGGGTTAGGGAAATTGCTAGGCAGGCTTTAAGAGAGGGGAAACTGCACTTAGACTGAGAAAAAACAACTCTGCAAGAAATCAGTGTTTGAGTGGGGACTGCAGCCATACCAGCAGTGTGAGTAAAACCTCCAGAATTCAACGGCTCTGAAGTTTCCTTTCTTTTTTTCTTTCTTTTTATTTTTTTTTAAGTAAAGCAAAATAAATTCCTTCTACTCCAACTCCTGCATACACACAATTCCTAGCAAAGACAAATACCCAAACATTAAAAAAAAAAAAAAAAAAAAAATTAAAAAAATACAGAAGGTGTTGCAAAATTCCAAGCTAGATTAGGCAAGAGCTGGCAAGCCACTCTTCCTTGCATGCCTGGGAGCTCCAGAGACAGCACCAAGCCAAGTAAAGCCAAACTTTACAGCTGTGGCTCCTAGCATGTGTCCAGAGCACATGTCCATCACTTGTGCCCGAAGCAAGCCTGAGACTTGCCCATCAGGTGACAGCAGAACATTCCAAGTGCTCTAGCAGCACTGCCCACAGCAGGGCAAAGTGCAGGCAACCCACCCAAAGGCCACCCTGTGTGAATGGACACCATGCCTGGATGCAGGCCCAGTCCCACGGGGGTCTGTGTGTGAAGCTGAGCCCAAATTACCTCTTACACTGGACTTTACTACCCATTTTGTGCTTAGAAATGAATGGGTTTGCAGTCTTTCTCTCATTTTAGCCAGAAATCTTGCTAAGGTACCACACATCTGAGCCGGGGTAAACGGATGCATTTACTTCAACTAGGATAAATTTGTAGAATCGTCATCACAGAATCATGAACTGGCATAGGTCAGAAGGGACATTAGAGATCATCTGCTCCAACCTCCCTGCCATGGCAGAGATGCCTCTCAATTAAATGCTGAGTGCTGCCTGTGAGCTAGTACCAAGGCAAGTTAGGATTTACAATGTAGGAGCTACTTCACAGGTGGTGACATATTTAGGACAGATGGTAAATTCCAGCTCCCTTAAATTCAAGAACTAACAGGTTAAGAGATTTCCCTTGGATTAAGAACCAAACAGTTTCTGAAGGCCCAAACATTTGAGCTATGTGAAGAGGGAGTGGAACAGAAACAAACAAACAAAAATCAATCCAAAAGAACAGAGGAAATTAATATATACACAACAGCCACTAACAGATCTCTTAAAAGTCACTGCAGTGTTTCTCTAAACTAAGAATTGCTTTTGAATAAATCCCAAACATTTCCACTCCCTGGCTTTTGAAAGCCAAGTTTCAGAAGCTCATCTCATTGCAGCTTCATTCTGTTGCTCTCCATTCAGCCAACCTCAAGGCTTTAAAACTCTTGGCATCAAAAACAAATTTTAAAACACTGTTTAGAAAGAGTAAGAAAAGAAAAAACATCAATGATGTGGATTCTATGTTCTACAAAGCTCGTGCAGTGTGCCCCAGCTCAATTTCCTTGACAGAGGTGGAGTGAAAGCAGGATGCTGAGCAGCCCAGAACATGTCCTACCTTCCCTGCTAGGCAGGTTTTCCAAAGGCAGCAGGCAGGCATCTCCAAAGGACCATGCATCCCACCTGAAGACAGGCAGGTGAGATCTGGGGGTGAATTTCTCTGCTGAGCTACTTCTGCCTCTCACAGGGAAAGCTGTTTGGGACTAGTGAGCTTTGAGAGGACTAATGAAGTGAGATCATTGTGTCTGTGCTGCACACATCCTATCAGTGCAACAGCAAACAGAGGCAGTGATTCCAGAGCCAATTCATCATTTGTTAAAGAAGATGTAGGAAACAATGTAAAGCCTTCATTTTTCTTGTTACTCACAAGCAATTTAAAAATTCTGTTAGGTCTTAGCAGTAAAAAGGTAATGAAATTACAGCAGGCAAGTGAGCTTTTGGCTTATTTATAAATACCAAGTAAATGTTAAACAGGGCTCATGTGGAGCCTCAGGGAGCTCAGAAGAGGCAGGATTGTGCCTAAGCAATCAGAGAATTCTAGAAGAGGCCTTAGAGCTCATCTCCTCCAACCTCCCCACCATGCCCAGGGAAACCTCTCAGCTAGACTCAGCTGCTCAAGGCCTCATCCAACCTGGCCTGCAACACCCCCAGGCAGGAAGCAGCCACAGCCTCCCTGGGCAGCCTGTGCCAGAGTCTCACCACCCTCCTACTGAACCACATTGTGCTGAATTCTTACCTTGCAGATGAGAAGCTCCAGCAAATGAGGAGTAGCTATTTTTGTCAATTCTTCCCATTTGGGTTTATAATGCAGAGCTCCCAGAATAGTTGGGTGAATAAACTTAGAAATGAGGACACGTTTTTTATGGGTTTACTCAGCATTGAGTTATGTAGATCATGGGGGGAAAATGTAAGTGGAAGTAGTGCAAAGAACATATTGTTTCTTTCAGATAAGAAATGCTTTATGAATTCCTATGAAGTGTAGGAAAATGCATAATGAAAAATATGCCATCAGTAATGTAAAGTGGAAGGAGAGAAATGGGCAAAGTTGGTCCTGCAGCATTTTGTTTATGTAAAAGAGCTCTTTTATGACCTTGTTCTGATAAACAAAGAAAAAATATTTAAAACATTTTTAAAGCAAATCTTCATGCTTTCACTTTGCTGGTGAAATAAGATAGACAGTAATTAGTAAAAGATACTGAGTACAGCAGCATGCGTGAAAGATTCCCTCTGACAGTGTCAAAGACTTTGGTGCAGAAGGGAAAACAAAACCCCACAGCTTGCTGCTCAGCCCATTCTAAGACTTGCCACCGGTTGAAACACAGTGGGAGACAACTTGCTCTTACTTATTTCTGGAGGTAAAGTTGTGTCACAAGTGACATAGCTTTTATGGCACGCTCAGAGAGACGAAGAATTGCCTTAGCACTGTGCAGAAACCTGCCTGTGAACGTTTGCATTTGGTAAAGGTGCAGGAGGAAAGGCAGGGCTGGAAAGGAAATCCAAGATGGGCAGCTCTTCTGCGGGGAAGGACAAGCAGACCTAGCCCTGCCCCTGCCAGAGTATGCCACTTTCACCTGTCAGATGGGAGAACCTCCCTTGATCTGCTGGACACACTCCTCCCAATGCCCCCCAGGATCCCCTTGGCCCTCCTGGCCACGAGGGCACATTGCTGTCCTGAGGAGAACAAAATAAAAGCATCATCATTCTGATGCTGGCGTTTAATGTGAAATTGTATCTTTGGCTGGAGAGGGCTGTTTGTCTGACACTGAGCGTGGAGCCTTTCTTTACCAGGTTTATTAGGGCTTCCCAGGAAAGAAGGCTGATGTAGGGTGACAAAGGCACTGCTAATTTTCTGTGAAAAATGGCCAGCAAATATTTTCCATTGTGAACTGAACATTAAGCTGCAATTTCTTTCATGAATTTCCTTTTCTTACAGCTATGCAATACTGATTCCACACCTATCATCCAGCAATTCTAATGCTCACATACAATGAAGTAGTATAAAGCAGTGCTAAGAAAAAAAAACATGATAGTAAATAAACATAAGGCTAAATATTTTTGCACTTGTACTTCTCCAAGCAAGCCATAGCAATATGAATCCTGAAATTATTCAACCTCACAGGCCTAACCCAGATACATCATAAGAAATTATTGACCTCTCTTATCTGTATAATTTTTGGATTGGATTAATTCTGAGACCTACCAGTGTCACAGGTACTGCTCTCAGCCAAATTACAGCTGAAGGATCTTCTTCTCTGCATAGATCAGTGTGGGCTTCTGTCTTTTCACTCCTGGCAGCAGTTTCCTGAAGAGTCTAAGAGAAGGACAAGGACTGAGGTGAGATTCTTAGGTTGGAGGAATTATTCCCTGTCATTCTCAGCAACAACAGTAGAAAACACTTAGTTGAAAATAGCTATGGGAAAATATCACTTTCATGTGCATCTCTAGCCCAGATTTTTCAGTGAAGTCTCTAAAGCCCACAAGTGACTCTATCAGTTGAAACAAAAACTCTCAAGCTGGACACAACCAAATGCTGGAAGCCTTACAGGCAAAACAAATGGAAATTGAAATCCTTGGCATCATGGGACCCAGGGAGGTTGTAGCTGCTCACTCCCTGGAGGTGTTCAAGGCCAGGCTGGGTGAGGCCTTAAGCAACCTGTTCTAGTGGGAGGTGTTCCTGCCTATGGTGGGGGGTTGGAACTGGCTGAGCTTTGAGGTCCTTTCCAACCTAAAGGATGCTGTGATTCTGTGGGGTAACAGTTCTTACCCAGCGTTCATCAGAAAAAAATGGAAGTGACCTCCGAAGGTTGTCTAGTGCCACAGCCCTGCACTGAGCAGGGACATCCTCCACCAGAGTCACAGTACAAAGAAAACAAAAATGGGAACATGAAATGATAACCAGGGAAGAAATAAATCCTATTTGCACAAAAGGAGTTAAAAGGGAAGGGCAGATTAACAGTGGGATTTGTGAGCACTGAAATAAAGGGGGGGAAATAATTAAGAAGAAATAGAAGAGAGTTATTAAAGTGCTTACACACAGATGGAGAGAGCTTAGCAGCAAGCCCAAGAAACCTGAGAGCATGTGAGAGCACACACACAACTGGAACTTTGAATGCTCTGGGAATGTCCCAGGAGGGCTAGGAAATAACAGGAGTGGAAAGATTACAGTGAAAGGAGGTGGAATGGTGAGGAGACAAAGACAGAAAGGGGTAGCAGGAGGGTTCAGCACCGTTGTAAAGGGTAACTCAGGAATCATGCAGAGATCTCTGGAGCAGGACTTACTGTGGGCACGGTTCAGTGAACCCCAGTGCAGGAGAGGGTAGGGTTCAAAACGAACATGTAACTTGCAAACAAATCAAGGGAGATAGTTACTTAGGAACTGTGCACAGACTCAGAGTGGGCTTTAGTGTGGCAGGAAAACGTTTTCTGTTTTGTGTGGTGCTCGTGAGTGTTTGGTGCTTCTTAGGGGCTCCTAACATTTGTTTTGCTCTTTTGACTGCTGCTCAGCATGGAGCTGTTATTTTCAAGAAACTGTCAACCATAGCTCTGACATCTTTTTCCCACATTGCAATCTGTAATACAGAGAGTATCTGTGTTTATTTATAATGTTAGCTTTTTTTACCAAATGTACTACTTTGCATTAATGAACACAGAATTTCATCTGCCAGTCTGTTCAACTTTATGCCTTTAGTCGGCGACATGAACAGCCACACTCTTTTCAATCAATCTGTTCTCATGAAACCCACGTTTTGATAACACTTTTTTAAAACCTTGTTTATGCCCTCTGCATCAACTACATCCTGACAGTGGGATAAGAGCAAGTGAGAAGAACGTAGGGAGAAGAATCTTAAGAGAGACATTCATATGTCTCAGCTTTCCAGGGTTTCTCTTCATGGAAAAAGCTCTCTGCAGATTCCCCCTTGTGACCATGAATGGTGCTACTGGAAAGTACAGATGTCCCTGTTAGAATGTCCTGCTTTGAGAGAGAGCAGCACTCACTCTGCCATGGGGCTTTACCTTTCAGCTCAGTCTCTGCTAAGCAGCTGCACTTTCAGTGCTGAGCAGAGCTGTTCCCCGGGCAGTGCCACAGGGTCTGCTGCTAACAGTGAATGCTCTGTGCTGCTGGGCAGTGCCAAGGCCTGGGGTGCTGCCCGAGGGCACTGCTAAATCTTGGGTACTGTCTTGGGGGTGCAGATTAAAAGGCTGCACCTGTGGGGAGAAACAGACAGGAAAACTGACCCTAAACTCACCAGCAAGAGCCTCCACTATGTCATATTGGGAGAGAACCAAGGGGTCAAGCCTCCCCTCCTCAGGCAGCTGTCTCAGGACTCTGCCTTCCACCTCCATCCATGGGTTCCAGAGTCCAGGTCCTGAATGTCATTCCCATCTGCCACCATATCCTGTCTGGGACATAGAATAGAATAGAATAGAATAGAATAGAATAGAATAGAATAGAATAGAATAGAATAGAATAGAATAGAATAGAATAGAATAGAATAGAATAGAATAAGCCAGGTTGGAAGAGAGCTCCAAGATCATCCAGTGGTGACAGTGACTGCCTTCAGAGGGTCAAGCTGCTATTTGTTCCCTATGTATTTGTATAGATTGCATTTTATTCTTAGAGTTTTCATTACAGCTTTCTATTTTCTTGTCCAAACCATAAGTCTCTCTCCCTTAAATCCCTTCCTTTCCCTTTTGGGAAGGAAGCACTTAATGGAGCATGTCTGTCACTTTTTAGTGACCAGCCCAGCCCTAATCCTTGACACATTTATAGCCATCCTATACCACTGTCTGAAAGATGTTTTCTAATAGACTTTTGTGC
The DNA here is from genome assembly GCA_013396835.1 of Psilopogon haemacephalus. Lineage (NCBI taxonomy): Eukaryota > Metazoa > Chordata > Aves > Piciformes > Megalaimidae > Psilopogon > Psilopogon haemacephalus. The sequence continues at coordinate 847,322 of VWZI01021156.1, read as the reverse complement.
ATAATCCAAGTATGAGAACCCAAATATATACACAGCCAGACACATATGTAAATTCAAGACTTTGGATCACCCAATGTTACAGCATGCATTACATCAATAGCTTGAAGGTCTCAAAAAATTGACTAGCTGAATAGCATAAATGTAGTGGGATTGCCCTAATTGTTTGCCAGCAGAAGGAAAGCCAGAGAGGAAATGCTAAATCTTACATTTGGAGCAAAATTCCTCATCCCTGTTGAAATACAGAACTCAGGCTAAGAATTATGTTTTCTAGATTAAAGCACTGTGGAAAAGGATTAACATAACTCATCCAAGGAATTCTTAGAGTGGCCTAAGGCAGCAGAATTCCTCTCACCTAATTTTAGAAAATTGTATTAAAGACACTTAAAGACTTTACAAATCACCATCTAATGGTACCATCAGGAAAGAAAAATACTTCTTAAGGTGTGGATCACCCAACCTGCCTTAGCAAAGAGTGAATCTCCCTTACCCTTAACTAGATTGGCCAGACCATCAGCGACCATGAGGGGATTGGTGGTGATGGGCTTGGTTGGAGCCTGTCCTAGACTGAAATGAAGCCAATACTCTGCAGCAGCTATTCTAGGCTGCAATGCATGCTGAAGTGCATTCAAAAAGATCATATTTTCCAATCAATATAGATGAAAGAATGAAGGAAGAAAGAAGGCAATGGTCACTGAAGCAGGAGGCAGAGATGTCAAGTAGTTGGGTACTCTACAAATGTCACTCCAGCCTGCATTCAGGCAGAAAGAGGAGATCCTGGCAGTCACAGGATGGTGTTTAAGACATATTCTGTTCTTGATGGTTTAAATGTGCCTGTCTTCCTGCTCAGCAGGAAACACATTAGTGAAAAAATGTCAAATGTGGTCTCACTGGAGATTTAGTCGAATTAATTTATACAAAGATCCAATCATTGTGAGTAGCAATAGCAGAAACATTATTGAAATAAAATCTCTTTTGCCAGGCTGGGTAGATGAAAGCAGTGATCTTTATTTCCAACACTTGGATTTTGTGTTACCACAGCTGGATTTTCAGTTTGGCTGATTTAGGTTTTAGCCTGGCTTCTGGAGGAATAAACATCATCATCATCCTCCCCTAGGCTCTAGCCAGAGCAGTGTGGGCAGCAGGGCAATAGAGAGGATTTTGCCCCTTGACTCTGTCCTGCTGAGACCTCCAATGCTCCCTCCAGTTCTGGTGTCTCCAGCAGAAGAAGGACACAGAGCTGCTGGAGTGAGTCCAGAGGAGGCCAACAAAGATGATCCAAGGGCTGGAGCAGCTCTGCTATGAGGACAGGCTGAAGGAGCTGGGGGTGTTCAGCCTGGAAAGAAGACTCCAGGGGAACCCTAAAGCTGCCATCCAGTAGCTGGAGGGATCCTACAGGAAGGCTGCAGAGGGACTTTCGCTGAGGGTGTCTAGAGACAGGCCAAGGGGCAATGGTTTGAAGCTGAGGCAGAGCAGGGTTAGACTGGAGCTGAGGAAGTTCTTGAGTGGAGGGTGGTGAGACTCTGGAATAGGCTACCCAGGGAGGCTGTGGCTGTGTTGAAGGCCACTTTGGATGAGGTCTTGAGTAGCTGAGTCTAGTTGAGAAAAATTAGAGCAGTAAAAATTCCACAAGTTTCTCCAAACTAAATTTGCTTTGGGTTTTGGTTTGGTTTGGGTTTTTGGTGGTGGTGTTTGGTGCTCTTCTCAAATGCTGCTGAACTGCTGCTAAAAAGCAAAGTCACAGATTACATTTGCCTGGATTTGCAAAAGTCTCTCCTAACTTTATGGATGTGCTTCAGCGTCTCTTGTCAGATTAAAAATCTGATGTACTTAAAGCATGAAAACCATGAAAGAAAACGAAGTGATTCTGTCACTCTGAGGACTTACTGCAGTCAGTAACACCAGTCTTGATCTGACAAAAACTCAGACAAGCAAGGACACTGAAATATTCCCAGATGTTAATATTTAGTCATTAAAAGAAGGTTTAATTTTTTTTAATTTTTTTTTAAGTGTAACATGACAAAGCTGATCCAGAAATATGGAGGAAGCATCTTGAGTTCTGGTATATATTTTTGAGTATGGAGACAGACTGCTTAAAGCAGATTAACAAGAAGTACTTTCCCAGATTGCAGAAGGTCCATTAGCATCCCCCAGAGTCTTGGGAAATCTGCAGAACTACATCAGTGCATCAATGTGACTCAATATCTGAACCTACCTTAAATACATCACTATCCTCTAAAGAAAAGAGAGTGGGAAGAACTAAGATGCAGAAACAGAACTGCAAGATTTTATGAGAATGACTTTCAGCAGTCATTTCCCACTGCCTGTGTGTTCAGAGCATACCTACAGGCTAGCAGACTCTTAAGATACAATCATATGGTCACATCTCAGTGTTCCACTGAAATATTCAGTGAGAGGGTTTTAAAAATGCATATACTTGGGTTTCTTCTCTCCAGCTGAGGACAGAACCCAAACCTACGGTTGGCAGTTCAGCACAAGTTGATGAAGTTGCTCCATTAAGTTCATGGGACATGGAGCAACTTCTGCCAGCTGAAGACCTGACCTCGTGTCAGCTGAAATAAGGAGAGTAATAGGGAAGTTGAAGACAATTGAGTCTGACAGAAGCCCTGGTGCTGCAGAAGATGTGTGTGTCATACAGGCTCTGTTCCTCTGCAAATCCAACCCCAGCAGGTGCTTTAACATTTGACTTGGTGCCAGCCCAGCCTTACAGGCTTGCTTAGTTTGAAGCTTGTCTCCTCCTTCAAGAGTTTGGCCAAAGTGCCTGCAGGACCAATCCCTTCTCCTACTGGACACATGACCAAAATCAAACAGGACATGGCAGCTGACAGTAGGGTGAAATCACAAGCTACATGAAAGTGACTGGTGTTGTCACCTCACCAAAAGGCTCATAAAGCTTTCAGGCTCTCACAGTGAGCAGCACCATCTGATGCCAGCTTGATTCCTTCCTCTGGTGTAATTCAGGGAGAAGCCAGGCACGGCTCACAGGATTCCAGCTTTGCTTATTTATTAATTGCCTTTCTCCAGCCCACCTCGATGCACAGAAGGAAAAAGCCTTGTTCTGAACAGTGGTGCATATTTCATCCTCTCAGATTGTTTAGCAACTTATTATGTTGTAAGTTTTTCATCTCTCCCCTGGCATTTCCTCCACTGCATTACGGGCATCATCTGAGGATTTACATCCCGAAGCTGTTACTGTGGCTCCAAAGCTCCAAATCAAAACTGAAAAATGTAGTTCAGCTGTTCATCTATAAATATGCAGCAATTATAAGGAAATAAGGGTCAATATAGAATCCCCGAGAGACTGGCAATAACCTGCACTCACTATATTTAACTGGAGACATGAAAGCTACTTAGTTTCAAGGAAGCATTTAAGTATTACAAATGACGAATTTACAAATCCATGAATTATTGATGAAACAGAAACCTCTCTGGAATTGGAGCAACTTTTCTCCGAACGCACTCCCCCTGTTTGTGTACAGGCATCTTAGCAGCATTTTCCAGTCTCAGTTTTGTATGTTGAATATACAGCAGGAGTCTCTCATTTGGTAAGCATCTGGTGAATTTGCATCACAAGTGTGGCTTGCACCAAGGGTTTTAACTTTACTGTCGCCACACTCTAAAATTCTCCAGCTCACGACTGCATCCAATTTCCCTCTATCCTCCCCACTCTGCTCCAGAAGATGGTGCCTGGTGTCCCAGGGGCGTGCTGGCACGGGGCTCAGGCAGGTGGAACAGGCATCTTTCAGGAAGAAGCATGTGTCCCATTGTCAGCTCCACTCACAGCCCTCTGTCGTTCCAGAAAAGATCTCTGTTCTGATTGCCACCTCCAGGGTTCAGACAGAAGCAGTTGGTGCAGCTCAGGAACTGCTGGTGAGACTGACAAACAGCAGCTCTAATTAGCAAATATCAGCAACCACTTGAGAACTTTCCAAAGGAAATAATAGCCACTGTGCAGCATCTGTTGAAGTCTGCAGTGCCTTCAGCTTCACCAGGAAAGGAAGGCACATCCTGTGTCACGGAGTCATAGAATCACAGAATGGTTTAGGTTGGCAGGGACCTCAAAGCTCATCCAGTTCCAACCCCCCTGTGCCTCAGGCAGGGACACCTCCCACTAGAACAGTTTGCTCAAGGCCTCATCCAACCTGGCCTTGAACACCTCCAAGGAGGGAGCAGCCACAACCTCCCTGGGCAACCTGTACCTGTGTCTCACCACCCTTACTGCAAAGAGCTTCCTCCTAACATCCAGTTTCAATCTCCTCTCTGCCAATTCAAACCCATTCCTCCTCATCCTGGCATTGCAAGCCCTTGTCAATTGTGCCTGCAGGTCTCATGGCAGAGGACTACAGAACACAGGGAACAGACATCCCCTGTGAGATTATGACCAAAATGCTGCCTTCTCCAGCAGGCCAGGCCACACTGCTTTTTCACCCCTTGACATCCACCATCATTATTTTCTTTCAAACTCCATGCCAGCTGAGGCTCTGCTAACCAGGAGGAACTTTGACTGCCCAAAGTGGCTATGTGAGTTGTGCCCTCCAAGGGATGTGCTCCTTCCACACCAGTGCTGGAGGGAATTTTTATCATCCCAGCCTGCTGTGCTAGGCTGTAGACTCCAGTCCCAGGGTGGTGACCTAGTACAAAATGATGTCTGCCTGTGGTCTCCTTCACCTCCCATAACAAAGCTCTTGTGGATGGGGGGTGTTGAGAATGGCAAAGCTGCAGAGATCCAACCTCACTGACTGGCCAGGGACATCTCCTGTTGGAACATAAAGACAAAAGGGCAGAAGCCATTTTTTTGTGGCTGGTTTCACATTACAGTTTTAACTTAAGGCTTAATAGGAGTTTCAGTGAACATTTGCTGTAAAATGTGAACAACTTCTGAATTAAATCTGAAAGAACTCTCTCCCTTGGGTCTTTTCATCCTCACTGGTGAATGGCCTGGTAACATTTCCCAATTTTCTCTGGCATTACATGTTTCAGCTAGCATGTGATATATTTCTGTCCTGCCGAGGCAGTCTGGGAATTTGACAGCTTCCTAAGCCATGAAGGAAGTCCAAGGTTTTTCACCATTTCTTGTGCAGCCTCTCAGTCCATCCCTGTCAGACACTGGGAGCAAAAATTAAGTTGTTCTTTTGATAAGTCTGTAATAGGTAAAATGATTATTGAGGAGGAAAAAACCTCACAACAAGCCGAAGCCAAACGATGCCAGACCTTTTCGACCATAACATCAGGTTTTATCTACAAGGCAGAATGAAGAAAGCAGATGAGAGATGTGAAAAGTGCATGAAGTCAATCTGGTGTCTCATTTCTGTGGCCCAAGAGCTAGAACAGCTGTTTCCCATTCCCACCTCATGACTACCTGACCAATTGCAGACATCAGTGGCCTCAGGAGCATCTGGAAGCCTTTGCAGAGCCATTCTGCAGGGCTGGCTGCACGGTGCAGAGCATAGGAAGGATGGCAGAGGCAGGCCCAGTTGCTGGCAGAAGGCTGTGCCTAAGAGGTGAGTCCCTTCAGCTGTTCCTGCTCTGTTTCCTGTTTTGGATTGCTTTGCTGTGCTGTTAACAGCAAAAGAACTAAACTTTACAGGTATGAATCACCAGAGAAAGGCAAGAAGGTGTGTAAATAAGGGCTGCTTCCTAAGCAGCTGTTTGCTGGCCCCACTCCTTTTTTTGGTCTAATGCTATATTATACATCCCATTAGTCTTTCATCTCTTTGCAAGACACTTGCCATGCCATACTTCCAGAGGGAAACAAAACTGCTGGCAGCACTCAGTCTGGAATGACAGATTTCCAGGCATTCAGCATTAAGACTCTTCTTATTAAATGAACATTTTCCCAGAGAAACTGATATTTACTCCGTAATGTTTGCTTAATTTCTGTTCATCACATGTGGAGGAATTCTGTACTTGTGTTTATGATCTCAAATGCTCTGATTTTTCATAATTAAGAGCTTTGTTTATCAAATTGTTGCTGTTTGCACATCACAGCAATGGAGGGAGCAGTGCTGTGTGCTCCGCAGAGAATCCGAATGCTGTGGCTGCCTGCACGAGATGGAGCACTCAGCAGAACCTGAGGTGCTGTGCTGGGACGTGGCTGTACAGCATATGCTCACCCCAGACTTCCTTCTCTTCTTTGCATTGGGGAAATCTTTCATTCCAGCAGCGATCTCAGAATTATAAACCCATTTCCTGCTTGACTTAACACCGTGGGTTTGTTAATCTGGTGTCTAGGATTAGGCAATTTGCATGTGAAGCAGAAGCGTTTTCATTCTAGGACCTGAATGAAAAGTTTTGCCCATGGAATGGAAATGACCTTTCCACAAGACCAAACAATGGGAGAAAATGTTTTCAGCCTGTTACCACTTTACAACCAGGAGAAAGGTTTACATACTCTGTGAGTTTCTCCCATCACAGAATCAGCCAGGTTGGAAGAGAGCTCCAAGCTCATCCAGTCCAACCTAGCATCCAGCCCTAGCCAATCAACCAGACCATGGCACTAAGTGCCCCAGCCAGGCCTATCTTAAACATCTCCAGGAATGGCGACTCCACCACCTCCCTGGGCAGCCCATTCCAATGCCAATCACTCTCCTCTCTGTCAAGAACTTCCTTCTAACATCCAGCCTGAACCTGCCCTGGCACAGCTTGAGACTGTGTCCCCTCCTTCCGTTGCTGGTTGCCTGGGAGAGGAGACCAACCCCAGCTGGCTACAACCTCCCTTCAGGTAGCTGTAGAGAGCAATGAGGCCTCAAGGCCTCATCCAGCCTGGCCTTGAACACCTCCCTGGGCAACCTGTGCCAGTGTCTCACCACCCTCACTGCAAACAACTTCCTCCTAACATCCAGTTTCAATCTCCCTTCTGCCAGTTCAAACCCATTCCTCCCCATCCTGTCATCACCAGCCCTTGTCAATAGTCCCTCCCCAGCCCTCCTGGAGCCCCCTTCAGATACTGGAAGGCTCTGAGGAAATTGTTGTCTCTTCTGCTGCTACAGAAGAGATGTGCTAACATCAGAAGCTGGTACACATAGTGTATAGGATCACCAATCCTACAAAGTACTGCAAGTATCTGTACAAAGCTGGGCAATTGGATGGAGATGCCCTTCATTTCCATGTCAGCCAAGGAAGCTGGCATCATTCTGAGCACTGACACTGATGGCGTCACAAGAACATTGAAGAGCTAATTAACGGCATCTCGTGGTCTTGTTTTTTGCATGAGCTGCATTGTGAGCTAGGCTGAGGTGCAGCATCTTCTGTTGTTTAGAGACATGAATCTTCTTCAATTCCAGAAGAACTTAGAGTCACTTCTAACAGTTCTTTAGTCAGCTGTAGTTATAGTAGGGAATCTCATTCTTCTTAGCAGCAGAACACAAACCCAACCTCTCTTCAAACAGTAGTAATAAAGCTGTAGCTGGTGTTAAGTTCACAGGACCAGTAGCTGAAGCCTGAGTGTCATGTATTGCCCTGCAAACTCCTTACCCAGTGCCTGGCCAGTGCCTCTGAGGAAGGCTGTGGACTCAAGTCCTTTGGCTACCAAATCCACCTCCAGCTGTCCAGCTACCACCACCGGCACACTGTTGCTAACAATAATTGCCTTTGCACACTGCAAACAATATTTTTATGAATATACTGTTCTGAGCAGACTTTTCAATTCACAGATATGCTACTTTGGCTCCTTCCAGGCTGTTTTAGTGCTGACCTCCCTGGAGAGTTTCTAAATACTTATATGATTGTCAGTTTGGGAAAGCAGCAGAATTTCTGGCACCCTAGAGGCAATGAAGATGTCACAGCAGGTTGGATCATTACTGCTTCAAAAGAACGTTACAAACTTTTGATGGATGACATCTCGGAGCATGGGGTGCTGTCACTTAGCTTGCTTTTAAGAGCCAAGGAAGGTGAGCTTGGTGATTTGTTATTTTTTTTATTATTGTTTAACAGATAAGCTTCTTGCCACATGTCCTAGCTCGCAGCCTGTTTATCTTTGCATTGGTTAAGTGATGCACAGATAAAAGACAATTTCTGATCTATACCCGGAAAGATGCCTAAGTACATGCAGTCCCCAGCAGAGAAGAGCATCTCACAAGAGAAGGGAGGAATATCCTGCAGTGTTTTCCAGTGTCCTCCAATCAGTGGAGTACTTTTAAGGGCATCACTTTGCCTGCCACGGCCTAGACTCGTAGATTAGTTAAATATAAATGAGGCTTCTCATTTCTGTGTGAGCAGAGGATGTGAGGAGTAGCAAGGTGCATTGCACCCATCTTCTGTCAGCAGCAGAGACTCTTCTGTCAGAGAACTATTAATCAAGTTCTGAATATTTTCTTTTTCCATGTACTTGACATGTTTTTAGAAAACTTCCAACTATGGAAATATTTTTCTTTCGTTTCAATGGGCAATGAATAAAACTTCAGTGCAGATTGTTGGGCCCCGAGCCTGTTGTGGACGATTTGCTGTTCCACCTCCATAGAAACACCTAAAGTTCTCTTTATTTTAGAATGCCAGATGTGTTTTGATAATGAAAATGCTGGTGTTTTTATGCTAAGCCCAGACAAACATGAAAAGAGGCATTTTAGGCCATTTGCCACATTCGCAATAACTTCATTAGAGCTGAGTAAGGCAAACAACAAAACAGCTGAACACAGGACATGGCTTTAGTACACAAAAAACAGGCTAGGGTAAAGAGGTTTCTGTGTTAGCTTGACAGAAAATAAAAGCATAGTAATGCTCTTCCGGGTTTATTTATAATTTGGATGTATCCCAACCCGTAAAATCATACCTGGATCTTTTGAACTAAGCCTATCGATAATAGCTTTAATTTCAGCACAATTAAAATGTGATTTAATTTGCTGCCTGCTGGTTTCTGAACTATTTCAAGCTTTAGAGGGAGAAATATTTTTGAAGGAACATCTGTGGCATAATTTCTGTATTACCTGTAGTTTATATTTATCACATCATGCTTATGACAAGCTGACAAATCCTTGGAAATGCAGAGCTGTTGGAGCATGAGGCGAATCCTTCATGTTGAAGAGCACTTTCATGGAAAGAAAATTATCCTTAGGTTCACTGTATAAACATGAGGCTATAGTTATGTTTAGCAGTTTGTGTGCTAAGAAGCCTGCTGTAGGATGCTACTCCAAGCTTAAACTGCTCAGGCACAACGAAGCCCAGTTTGAATACTGCCACTGAGTAACTCCTGCTAGCAGAGGATTTGAATCGAGTCTTTGACTTTGTATCTCCCTGCCTTATGGATTCATAATTTATTCCTACCGTATGTCTCAGTCTGATTCATTCTGAAAATGTAGGTTTCCTTTTCATACTAAATTCCTACAGAAAATAAAAAAGAAGCTAAGCTTCAGAAAGATGATTTGTATTTAAGAGATCAAAAGTTCTTACTACAGCCATTTTTAAAAGTTGATACCCTAAGCTAAAAAAAAAAAAAAAATTCACTGCAGAATTCAAACTTAAGCCTCAATGTGGGAAGCTGCAGTCATGCCTCCTCCTGTCCCCTGTTGCTGAACGTAGTTATGGCTGTATCTAGTGTCTCAGCTCCCACACTAGCATCGCTTTGTATTTGTAGTGTAAGTTTATCATAGTTTTTGTGTCTGAAGAGCTGTATTATTTGGGGTGTAAGCAGAGGTGCTCCAGAAGGGCCCTTTGTTCTCTTCAGAGATTCTCAAACTGGAACAGAGCTCATGATAAAGATGGAAGGTGGAACAGAGAATGGTGTCCTTGGGTCTCCTGGTTCCATTAAGCTGTCCTGATGTGCTTCAGGATTCATTTCTCCTCTGATGACACCTGAGACCGAGGGTGACATGTTGGGGTGAGAACTCAACAGGGTATTTTTGTGACTGTTGTTCTAAGCATGGCAGGTGGAGGACTGGGATGTGGACCCTGAGGGCTTTCAAATCCATGGCATTCACTGCCCAGAGACTGCATTTGGTGCTCATCTTCCCTGTCCTATTGAAACCGAGGTGCTAACCCTTGAGAGGAAGAGAATTCTGCAGCCCAGTAGATAAGGTAGTGCTAAGGGAGTTCTGGGCTCTGTTTTCTGTTTCCAACAGTATTGCTGAAAACCTCTGTTCATGAAGGGAGATTATGTACCTCACTCTTTGGAGGCCTGCATATCCTCTGTCTTTTAGTGGAGACTCCATCCAGTACACACCTATGGTCCTGTCTTTTAGCTGCTAGGCCCCTTTAGACTTCCCTTCTGCATCGCAGTGAGGTACAGGGGCATCCAGAGTCCATAGCTGCTTGAGTTGGAATAAGCTTGTAGTTCCCAAAGCAAACAGGGAGGTGGGAGAGGAACTTTGAGATCAAGAGAACAGACAGGCAGCGAGCACCATCTGATCTGTCTTCTTATGTCACACTGCTCCCAAATCCCTTGAGTGTTTTGGAGACAGTATTTAGCTCTGTTCTACGAGTCAGTTCCTGTCAGAACAAAGAAGACATGGAATAGGCAGAGGAAAATGCTTCTGAGGAGTGAGACACTGTCAAAACAAGGTACTTTCTTAATTGCGCTCAGTCATAAAGCACGGTCACTGCAATTTCTCAGCTCACCTGATTTTCCCTGCGCCCTGGACAGAGCTGTTCTGACATTACAGCCTGGCTTCACCACACAAAATGTTTCTAATAAATTTCAGTCTCGTTTCAGATATTGCCACTGTGCTGGAACTGCTCTTGTGAGGGTTTGTAATGAGGATCTGTTGCTTCAAGCTAACTGAGAAGCTCCTTCTTTCATTGTCTTGATTTATCAGCAGCCATTGATAATGTTGGCCACTGGGTCCTATTACATTGCCTTCAGCACCTGCTGAGTTTTTTGGGCTTCAGACTGGCCTGTTTCACATCTTATTTAACGGAGTAGTGTCTCTACAGTTATATACTGCAGTCCTTCCCTCACACCGATGCCTAAAGCTGTTGTGCAGTTGGGGTTGGTGGTGCGATTTACCAGGAGAGCACTGCAGATAGAAAAGCTCTCTCTTCAGTTATTTTTTTAGATCTAGCAGGCACACTTGGTGTACAAGGGTGACAATTGTTTGGGAGGTTTCACAGCTGTTTGTTTATGGATCTGTATGGTAATGCAATGTCTAACAACAGTTGACACTTGCATGTGACTGATTGGGATTCTAAGGCCATATGGTGTTAGACTTGCAGGGTTTGTGTCGATAAAAAGCTCTTGTAAAGCGATTTTAAAAGGTGGCTTACACTGCCACAAGCATTCTTCCACTCTCATCAGCATGAGCTGAGAGGGTGTTGTTCTTCCTGTCCACAAGCCATGTCTGCTACACAAACCAGAACCAGGTCAGAGATTGTCTGCCTCCTTCCCCAGCATCCTTGATAAAGTCTGGGAAGAATCAGAAGCCTCAGCAGCTAAGAAGACACCAACAGAACCCTCTGCAAGTGTTTGGGCACTGTTTGAAGCTGTAGTTAGTCCTGGGGAATGGGAATATTAATATTTGTGAGTAAATACTCATAGCAACACTCTCTAGCAAAGCCTTTAGCAAAACTCTGACTGAACCTGATAGAATCCTTTTGCCTTAAAGCAGAAAGGAGCTCCTTGGGTCCATCTAGTGAACAAGTACTGTAACTGGCCACAAGAACTTCTCTCCCAATGCAGCTGAGTTTAATGTTTGTGTTATTGCTAGTTGTTTCTTAAACCTTCTAGATCCTATGTTATCAGCTGTATAATGTTTCCATGACCATTGCAAAAGAATCTGATTATTATTAAAATTAGTGGTTGAGGTGGTGAGACTCCTGAATGCCAAAGTCACTGCTGAAAAACCCAGGCAGATTAGAGTCTGTTCTACTGCAATTTCACTTGGTGTTCTCTGTGCTGCCATTAAAAAGGGCAAAAGAGGAAATAAGTGACCCCTACCAGCTTACCATGCAATGACTCCCACCTGCCTGTGGGCAGAGCTTCCACCCTGGTTCTTCACCTTCAGCAAGACTAACCAAGCAACTGCAATGTGAACTTCTTCTAAGCTGGATGAGAGTTCTGATTTAGTGGGATCCTTCTGCCAGCAGCCCGACCTTCAGCATGCTAGGGCATTACCTACATCAGAGGATTTTCCATATTAGAGATGGGCTTGCAGGATGAAATTCGGTGAGCTTTGTTAGGCATTAGCTCCAATGTTTTGGTTCAGCCTCATTTCTGCTGCGTTACACTTTGCAGTTTCCATTAGGTGAGGTGTAATTTAAAAATGTGGGAAGAAGCCCCCTTTTGAAAGCACTTCTGCTATCGTCTTTCATGGCCCTCACTTCCAAATGCAGCAAAGTAAAGCAATGTGGAATCCATTTGTTAAATGACACATTAAGCAGGCAGTGCCTTTTTTCTCCATTGCCTGCAATAAAATATATTCTAAGCACTTCATATTTCATTAAAATTATCAGCCAAATGATTTCCATCAAATGTTATTTCTGCTTTTAATAAAAAGGCCCTGCAAAATGAATAACTGAACATTTTTCCCTCCTTTCTTTCTCTTTTTTTACAATTACGATGTTGAAAATATCCCACAAGTGAGGGAATGACCCATAAATTGAGTTATGAAGGTCATATCCTATGAGGAGCAGATATTTTCCACATATCTTTAAGGGTACTGCTGGGTGTAAGCCGTTTTAAGTCAGGGTGAATCTTAAAGCTGTGGTCTGAGCACGACGTAGGACTGTTTACTGTAATCTCTGCTGGATTTGAAGTGCATGTTTCAAACACCTGTAGGTAATCAACCCTTGATCTTTCTGAAGGTGCTGTGGTCACATTAACTTCCTATCATCAGGGTTTGCCTAAACTCTGGAGTTGCAAGTAGTCTTCAAAGCTTTGTTGAAAGTCAGAGCTGTGACAATTAGATTATTTCACCTTGCTGCTGCTCATTGTTTACTGATTACAGACTCCTAAATCAGAGAAATTACTGAATCTGAAGAGATCATTTAGGGAGAAAAAGGACCTTGTAGAGAGAATAATTCTGTTTCTTTTGATCTTAAGCTTCTTGTGAACACAGGCAAATGTAAGCTTTGCAGCAAGCATCTCAGATGGGTGCCAGATACCCTGGAAAAGCTGTAAGGTAGGAGAGCAGCTCACCCAGAAGCTACAAAGAAAAGCAAATCCATGAGGTGTTTTGAAATAATCGGTATTTACAGAAGCAGAGATAATTCAGAGAGCCATGCTCACGATAATGACACAATTGCTCAAAACAATGGTTTCAATTTGAACAGTTCAGAGATGTTTGTGTGGCTACAGACAATGTTCTTTGGAAGTTCTTCAGCTTTTAATAAGGTGGTTAGTGAGGATTGTCTCTTAATTTTGAGTGCTAATGTAATAGGAACAGGTCACATCATAGAAAGGAATTTATGAGAAACTGTTTGCCCTGAAGCAGAGCAATGAGGATTAATATAAAGCATGTGGGTTTATCACATAATAATGTGCTATTTTTTAACAGCTTTAATATGAGCTGTAATTATAAGTATCCCATCTGCAGAATTAGGAAAGAATACTGAGATAAAGAGAGGAGGAAAAAAATAAATTTGGGTCAAGAAATTAAAGATGAAGAAGGAAAGAAGGGCAATTATTTCTCGGCACTACAGTTTGAAAGTCACTATCGTGTTCCACTCCCAAACTCTGTGCAGACATGCAGACAGTGAAGTACAGACCTGCAGCAGCACAGAGGGACTGGAGTGCTGGAGGAAATAACAGGATCAGATTATTTCTTTTGCTGGCTTTGAGGACCAGAAACTAACTGGTTTGTCTTGGATGGTCTTCCCAAGCTAAGAGGTGTTTCTCCTCGCTTGTTAAGATTCCGAACAGCAGGGCTTCAGGGGCTGGGAGCTGTCAAACCCCAGTCCCCAGTCTGCTCTCTTTGAATGTCTTTTAGCAGATTTTTCACAGACCACCTTAATTCCTTTCTCTGGGATCGGGCTGCTTAGCTTCTGCACCTTACGTGCTGCAGGTGGCCCCTGAGAGATACCGAGGCTCTAACCTCATCAGTACCCTGCCGAGACCTTTATCAGTTGCAGGCAGAGAGCCTTCTGATTGGATTAAAATTGATTACACACTAATCACACTATCTAGACAGGCAGGCAGGCAGGCAGCTTGTGGTCAATGGGATCTTGTAATCAGTGCTGGGTTAATAACGTGCATGCAGCTGGGATTGTTGAACAGCAGGTTTCGAGGCACAACCTCAGTACTCTGAAAAAGGCCATTTACATCTTAGACATCTTTGAGACGAAATGGATAGCCACTTTGCCAGCATGAAACAGAGCTGGAAGTATTTCCCAAAGCATTAAGACTGCTAAGTGACTTCCTTTCCAAAAACTGTCTGCAGAGGTCCACAATAAAAGAGGGGATCCTACCCCTCCACTCTTCTCTGCTGAGACCCCATCTAAAATCCTGCCTCCAGTGCTGCTGTCCCCAGCAGAAGACACACACAGAACTGCTGGAGTCCAGAGGAGGCCACAAAGATGATCCAAGGGCTGGAGCAGCTCTGTTGTAAGCACAGGCTGAGGGAGCTGGGAGTGAGCAGGTTGGAGAGAGGGCTCGGGGGAACATGAGAGCTGCCTGCCAGTGCCTGAAGGGATCCTGCAGGAAGAATGCAGAGGGACTTTTGCTGAGGTTATCTAGAGGCAGGCCAAGGGGGAGCAGGGTTAGGCTGGAGCTGAGGAAGACATTCTTCAGTAGGAGGGTGGTGAGACTGGCACAGGCTGCCCAGGGAGGCTGTGGCTGCCTCCTGCCTGGGAGTGTTGCAGGCCAGGCTGGATGAGACCTTGAGCAGCTGAGTGTAGTTGAGAGGTGTCCCTGGGCATGGTGGGGAGCTGGATACCAAATGTGTGAGGGTATTCACACTTCCAGAGTGCAGCAATAAAATACATTTCAGCGTGTCTTTGAGCTTGTAAACACGGGCAGATAGTGATTATCTCGTGCTCTGTTTGCAGCTGTAATTACAATACCTGTAGAATGGCAACAGTGAACAGAATCCTAATCACGAAGAGTGGCTGCAGCCTAGACAAGATGCACCCTAACATTTAATTCATTATCAGAACTGAGTGTTTCCTTATAAAGTTCAAAGAGAAGTAAAATTCATGGCTAAGAGATATTCTGGTTTCAGTTTCTCATTATGGAAGAGAAATATTTAATTTTTTAAAATTTTGTCTAAAATTAGAGGAAAAAGTAATCATAGAATGGCTTAGGTTGGAAGGGACATTAAATCTGTGCTGAGGTATTTAATGTCACACTTGGTTACTCCACAGAAGGGAATGCATCTGATAAGAAAATTGGGAAGTGAGCAAGCTCATGCCCTTGTGTATTTGCTTTATTTTTGCTTCTGGAAAAACTGCATTCCTTGACAGTGGTTTTAAAAACTAAGAGAATCTTTCGCCTTTGACATCCTGAAAAGCCTGCAGAGGTTGGTAGATACTCAGATTACTTTATTGTCCTCTGTCTCCATGAATGAACTTTTCCTTACTTATGTTGTTGCAGCCTCTTAAAACCCAAATCTGAGCTTGCAGCGGGGACGAAAATATTCCTTTTCCCTGGGATTCAGATACTGTTGGTGCAACTGTTGTAGACTTTACTTAAAGCTGAGTGAAAATTCAACCCCTCACCTTCTACCTGAAGGCCACAAATACAGACCTCCTTCCAAAGCTCTAACTGAGGAAAGTTTCACTCTGCATTGTGTAGCAGCTCAAGTGCTGGAGCCCCTCTCTCTTTGTGACCTTTAGCACAAACGAGATCTGCCCCACCAAGCCAGGAGTTTCTCATTTTCCTATGGATTTGGGATAGACTGGCAAAAGCAATTGGTCTCTTTTAAAAACATTTCTCAACGTGGATAACAGAAGAATATAAGGGGGGGAAATTATTTGTTCAGTGCAACAAATTTAGCAACAGCTAAGGCACAGGAAAAAATGTTACTTGCTGTGTTTGAACAGCAATTACAGGTCAGTGGAGTTCTCAGTAGGTAAGACAGAAAAGGGCCAAATATGAGAAATTCCATTAAAATACACTTTGCTTATGCTGATAGCCTTTTTAAAAAATTAATTAACTAAAGTCTCCATAAGGAAAAGTTTCCAGGGATGCACGCATTCATCCATCCATCCATGCTCATGCACCAATATTAAGTCCTAATCAATTCCATTGAGCAAATTCATAATATCTAGTGAAGGTCTATACAGAACATTTCCATTAAGAACTCATCTGCTGAACAGAAACATCTCTGATGGAAATCTACATCACAGGCAAGGTACTGATTTAAACCATGAACTGTCTATTTACCCTCATTTAGTTACAGATTGCCACGAGGTAATTCATATTTAGCACTTTAACTCAAGGTAAGGGGAAAAGGGAAAGTTGGCAGTCAGCATAAGATATGAATATATGTGATAAAAATTCTACAGCAATGATTATTGCCTTCTAATAGAGTTGTTGAAGGTTAAGGGAGAGGTTTTCAAAAAGAGAAAAGTTCCCCAGCATTTAATGTTGTGCTGATGAAATGACAAAGTAATAATTTCACTCGGGGTTGTGAAATTGGTGCAAAGTTGGAGAATGAAGGGAAGATGCCGAAAAGAATGAAATGCCTCTTCCAGAGCCAAAGAACCTTCAGCTGGCTGGCTGAGCAGAGTGAGGTAGGCTCTAAGCATGAGCACAGCAAGGAGTGAACGCTGAAGCCAACAGGTGCTGGCAGTGCCGGCAGGAGCTGCAGCCAAGCAAAGGGCTGCACCAAGCTGCCCTCCCCAGAGCCTGGCGCAGCTCCATCACCTGCCGGCTGGGAGCCATCTCCCCGCACACCAGGAGGTGAGGAATGTGCTGCTCCCAGAGGGAAGTGCAGGGAGGAGAAGGGGCAGGGATCAGCCAGGCACTGCCCTGTAAGCTATGATACTGGAAGACAGAATAGAGGAACTGTGCTCATTTGAGGCTAATTGGAATATTTCAATGAGAGCAATTAGGTTATTGGCTGTGAAAAGAAAACAGTGTGTGATGTCTGTTCCACTCACAGGTTTGCTCAGACGTATAACAACAAGGACTCATAGACAAGGCAGTTGGTGCCTCTTGCTGGCTTCTGCCATATTAACTGCTTCTGCCTGACCCTGCACATAACCCAGCTCATCATTCTGCTTCTGACCCCCCTGGCTGACCCTTCCAACTCACCTTGCATGTAAGGCAGACTCTGGGAAAAGGGAGGGGGTGGAGAGAAGGTGGAAGGGTGGTTGGGAGGCCCTCCTGGGCACTCTGATGGCTGGGAGGGGCACTGTGTTTCTGTATGACTTTTAACTTGTGTATTTCTGTATACAGCTGTAAATATATGTGATCTATTGTGAATATTTGCTTGTACATTGTGCTAAGCTGTGACTATAAAGCTTCAGTCCTTAACTTCCAGCAGGCTGAGCCTAGTCTGGGTGAATTCATTGTGTGTGGGGCAGGTGACTCCCAGAACCACTACAATAACAATATTACAATATCCAGGGACAAGCAGGTCCATCCCCCTGGGATGGGTCCCCATCCCCATGGTTTTGTTAAGGGAGACCTAGGACCCCTCAAACTACCACATGAGCTCAAGTGGGAAAGGCCTGGGTAAGCAAAAGCAGTATTTGTGAAAGGAAAAAAGGTAGCTTGAAGGTGGAGTGAGGTTTGCCACTTTGGCAGTACCCTGCAAAGCAAAGCTGTATTATCTGCAGATTTGGATTTCAAGTCAGCTAACTGAACACATGCTGAATGCACTGGTGCTGAAGTGCACACCACACTCTGCCCCCAGATGAGAATCTCTATGGAGTATGCAATGCTTAATAAAATTAAAGTCCCTAAGTAACCACAAAGGTAAATAATGCATAGTTCTATTTGCTTCTCTTCTGCCTGAACACCATTTCCCCAAGCAAATCAAAGGAACAGGCAGCTTGTACATCTTGTGAGGAGTTTAGAGCTGCTGTGTTCCTTGGGAGAGAAAAGGCCAGTCCAGTTGCAGGGCTGGTGTACATCTTACTGCAGACAGCTCACGTTGTGTGATTCCTCCCTGCACACACAGCACCAGAGCAGCCTTTGCTCCAAGGGGGCCAAAGTCTCTTACCGGTCTTAAGGAGAACATTCAGTGGACATGGTGAGCTTGTGGTAGCCAGTATAGAAAAAAATAGCAAGATGTTGTCTTAAACCAAAAAGAAAACATATTCTGAAGCAAAGAACCAGTAAAGCCACAGGGATTTTTTGTTCTCTAAAATTGCTGGGGGGGGTTGCAGACAAGAGGATCTAGTGTATGGATTTGCTGCTTACTATGTTTGTTTGCTGGTTTGGTTTTAAGCTGAAAAATCTATTTACATCCCTTAAGTCTTCAAAGAAAATGTTACTTGCAGAATTGTTTTAGGGGATGCCAGAAACACAGTGCTATACCATAGTACAGGGATTACAGAAGTCAAATAAATTCCTTTCCAGTTTCTAAACATAAATTACATTAACTTTTTCTGCTTCCATCTTTCCCCTGCTTTTATTAAATGTAGCTCCATGTTTCATGTAGTAATCTCCACTGTTGTGTAATGAAGGCATCTGAGGTACCAGATCTCTGGTGAGAGTGGTCTCAGTGGTGTAGAGCTGCTAGATTATGAAAGACTTCTCTTGGCTATCGTGGCAAACTTAGCAGGTTTTTGTTGGCTAAAGTTCATTCCTGCCCTGCTAAAAGCATTTGTGAGGAAAGTGTAGTTTATTTTACAGTTGATGAGATGGAGACAAGTTTGCTTTGCTTTCTTAAACAAAAGACTGTTTACTTCAGAAGTGTTCAATGTTATCATACACAATATCATCCTAATACACTTAAGAATAAGAGTAGAATTAGATAACAAAGGTTTGTTTGAAGAGTAAGGGAACTTCCTAATGCAGTCTGGTGCAACTCTAACATGAGAATACACAATGGCCATCAATAAAGATGTGGGGAAAATAAAGTAAATAGAAAGAATTCATTACCATAGAATCCTAGAATGGATGGAAGGGACCTCAGAGCTCATCTCCTCCAACCTCCCCACCATGCCCAGGGACACCTCTCAACTACACTCAGCTGCTCAAGGTCTCCTCCAACCTGGTCTCCAACACCCCCAGGCAGGAGACAGCCACAGCCTCCCTGGGCAGCCTGTGCCAGACTCTCACTACCCTCCTACTGAAGAACTTCTTCCTCAGCTCCAGCCTAACCCTGCTGTATCTCAGCTTCAAACCATTCCCCCTTGACCTATCTCTAGACACCCTCAGCAGAAGTCCCTCTGCAGCCTTCCTCTGGATCCCATTCAGTGACTTCATTTCAAGCATCCCAATTTGGTTTATGTAAGGCAGAAGCCACATCAGATGTTACCTTGGGCTTTTTTTGTTTGTGGCATTTAATCTAATTTGGGGAGGCTGAGTAGTGTGGAACTTCTGCTCAAGTACTGTCGGGCTTTATGACTTCAGAACAAGGCTTTCTGCAAAAGCTTCTGCTTGCGGGTGAATGCAGACAGTGTCACACATGCCTGCTGCCAACTGCAACTCAGATGATGATCCTCAGTACTGTAGGATGAGCTTTTGTCTGCTCAGTCCCTGTTAGGCTTGGGTGACAGTTCAATCCCCATCAGGTGGTGACAAAGCATGCTCCCTTCATGCTCCTTTTGAGTTCTCAGCAGCACAGTTAAGATGAAATCCTGACTCCACTTCTTCTGTGCACAGGGCACAAATGAGAGTGCCACAATGCTCAAATCAAGCAGACAAACTTGGATGTGTTTCTTTGGAACCAGTCTGGCCTTTGTGTTTCCTGCTATGCTGTGTATTGTCCCTACTTAAAGTGTTAGAAACACACACAGAGAAATAAGTTTGTAAGCATCAGAACAGTTTGCAATGGATTGGTTCCTTCAATGCAAAGGTTCTTTGAAACCAAGCATTCAATAGTATTATTTTCAAGGGAATGTATGAATAGGTATTTAGCAAGATGATCAGGCTTTTATTTCAAAAGAAAAGTAGCTTTATGATATAGACATCTAACAATGTGACAATTATAAATGAAGAATCCATAGGAACCATCAATAAAGACTGACAGTGAAATGCAGTGGTGGAGTTTCAATACAGGAGGCCGCCGTGTGACACAGGCAGTCCTCGCTGGCTTTGAAGCGTTGTGCAAAGACATGAGAGACAGCAAAAATCCTCTGGCTCTGTGACTCGTGGTCACAAACAAGCCCTGCTGTGTACAAAGGGCTCACGTTGTTGCCTTTCTCTTGTGAGCGCCGTAGTAAGGTCTTTGGTCCGTACTGATCACCTTTTTCCATAAAATATGTAGGTATAGATTGTCTTTGACACTCTTGCCTGTTAACTTTGGCTGAAATTAGCCAAAGAACCCCAGAAGCTTTGAAGGGGAGAGTTAGAGGAGTAAACACGCAGAATTCTCAGCAAGCTGGGTGGAAGAAAGAATTGCCCAAAAGAGTCTGGGTCAGACAGGAATGAGATGAAGCTCTTGTCAGCACCAATTACTACATAAATTTAGTGATCTGATTCCCATTGACACATTTTATATTCATACTGGTGATTTTCACTGACATTTTACTCAAATGTGTAGCTCCACAGAGGCAAAGAAAACTCGTGCATGAAGAATAGTGAAATCCAGATTAATTTTTAATGCTGGGTGATAAGTCTGAACTACTTATTTTACTGCTTAGGATTTGGCACGATCAAATTCCGCGCGATAAATCTATCTCCCAGATAAACCCCATCACTGGGCCAAATTCCTCTCTACTTTGAACTCATGGCTTTATTTATGGCTATAATGTGATCAATGATTCAAACAGGAGGCTTTACACCCTACATCTGTTATGCCAGGAAAAAAAAACCAGAGTGTGATTTTCACTGTGTGATGCATGTGAGGAGCTGACACCAAATGCTCTCATCTGTTACAGGGAGGCAGCTCTGCTCACAGGAGGTGTGTGTAAATTTAGTGTGTGTAGTTTCATTCTCCACCTGAGGTGTACTGCTGTCAAAAGAGGCTGCTCCCTTCTCTGCTAATTGCGCTCTCTTCTCAGCCCTGTGCTGGATGCAGTAATTAGACTGCAGGATGGGAGGGAGATGTGTGCACCATGGGTTACCTTCTGTCACACGAAGCAGGCAGCCTGGCCCATGTCATACTAAATGGTTGCTTTCTGGCTTTCCTCGGTGCTTGGAAGGAAGTAACATGGAATTGGCAGGTGGAAACTGGTGAGTGGTTCTTCCTTATTTTGAGAAGAGAAAGGAAAGGAGAGAATGTAACATGGAACACATCTTAAACTGCCCAAACGTGAGACAGTGCTAATCCTTATGGCTGAACTGTGAGGTCTTTTCAGCTTGGTCTGCCACACCTTTGTGGCTTGGCAGGCAGCTCTGGCTCTCTAGAAAAGAGCAGGTCTGGAGATGCAGCTGGCTCTGGCTGGCAAAGCAGGCAGCTGACTAGGGCAGAAGACTGCTGGGACAAGGTGGTAGAAGGTAACTTCAGAACAGAATTTCCCAGAAATCTTCTTTTTCTAGGACATTTTGACTCCAGTAAGTTTTAGTGAGGTCAGAAACCATAATCCAGAACATACACATGTGGTTGATCTTTAAGAAGTGTAGAAGTATCTGCATAATAATGGATCAAAGCACAGGAACTTTTCTATCCACCTGAGTCTGGGTTTTCGGTGTTGCAGTTATTGTTGTGGTTATTGCTTGGTTTTGCTCCTGGAATTCAGAGGCAGTTTGTACATTATTCACTTCTGTAACTCAGATGGCAGCAGAGTGATGAACTCAGGCCGGTAGGAGCAGGACTAAGAAGGTGTTCCTGTGAGTCTGTCTAGTTCTGAGAAGACAGAGGAGTGTTTCAGGAGGAAGCAGCAGGGACACTGAGCGGAGCCTAACTGGGCAGATAACACTTCCTGAGACAGTCAGAGGATCCTGCAGGTGCCATCCAACAGATACAAAAAGAGGATGGACATTACTGAGGACCAGAACTACTTAAAAGCCCACCCCATTAAGTTCCCTCCCCATGGCTACAGCTGGAAGGAGATAAAAGAGAGCACTCCTCTGATAATCCAGGAGGCTCATTAAGCAGAAAGATTCAGGGAAAAGTTCAGCCAGAACACCAGAATATCCAGAGGAGATGGAAGAGAACTGCAGTTTGATGCAGAGAACATAAAGCAGATTTTCCTCTTGCTACAAAAGTGCAATGAATTTCCACTGACCCATGGGAAATTTTTCCAATGGAAAACTACAGAACTTAAGTGGAATTAAATCTACCCATGGATTTTTTTTTTTTTTTTTTTTTTAATGAGCCCCTTTGGTGATAAGTGCCTTGGTCTTCCAGTAGTTAGATCACAAAGCTGTGGAAATTGAGTGTTAGTGACATGTTCAAAAGGCAGTCTGGAGGTGTTTGGCTGGACAATGTTTCTCCACTAAGCACTGGCATCGCCATCACTTAAGAGTGATCTCTGTTGGACTAGGAACCAGCAGGAACTAGCAAATGAAGAGAATTATTTGCCAGTCATGGTCGGAAAAAAGGACATAGAGATGTGTTTTACAGGTGACATGCTATGACAGATCAAGAGAAAATCTCAGTGCATCTGACTGCCTGCCTCCTGGGCTACTCCTATCACAGCACACATCATGGGAGCAGCCGAGAAGTGCATTACAGCTTCCTAAATGCAGGCAGAGAAAAACAGCCACAGCGTTGCTACGCTTCCTTCTAAAAGCAAGCCTTGGGTTAAGAGTTTTGTCCTTGGCAGGTTCTCATTTTCTGACATTTGATAGAAAGGGCCATCTGTGATGATGCTTACTTCTTTTAGACAACTCTGTTACACAGACTTGAGTGGTTGAGGTTGCAAATCCCCAAGGAAATAAGCTGGGAGAATGTGAAGTGAACAGAGGCAATGCCACATGTGTAGGCTGCCATTAGCTCAGGCTTCACTCATACATGAAATGCAGCAGTCAAAGTAAATGTTTGGACACATGGGAGTGTTTAAATCACCACTGAAACACGTACACACCCCTCAGGAAAAGCACAGACTTCCACTCTCTGAAGCATCACCTGAATGCAGCAAACAGTTTTTAAAGCTCAAAATGACAATATGTGTACACAGTTCTTTATTATCACTCTATCATCACTGTGTTGTCGTCAAATTCCTCAGTGGCTTACCCAGTACTGATTTCCTTAGACATTTCAGCAATGGATTGTGTCCCTGTCGAATCCTAGAGTAGATGGCATTGAAGTGCAGGCTGTCACTATGACAAGTAAAACCTTTTGTCTTAAAATTCTGAATCACAGCAGTGATTTGCAAACGAGAACAAAGCCTATCAGAAGTCACTGACACTGCAATACTGAGAGTCTTGTGTGTCAAACAAACACACTACTCAATGTTTAGATCCCAGTTTAGAAGCACCTCTTTTTCCAAAGGCACTTTCCGTGGCCTTTTTCTTTTCCCTTTCAAGATTTCACATGTAATTTCTGGAGGAAGATTACACAGAGAGCAGTTCCTTTTGTTAGCCACGCAGTGCATCTAGAGCCTGCGTGCATCCACACTGCTAAGCATGTGTTGTGGAAAGAGCCCTCAGCAATGTAGCAGTTTCCTAGGTCTTGTCAGCTGTGCGGTACAGCATCACACTCTGGGAAAAACAGTTGTATAATTTTGTTCAGAAAAAGTCTTCGGGGATCTTTCACATAAAGGGATTTTATTCACTGAGTATGATAGGAGTCAAAATCTCTTAGACTTGTTACCAGAGCTATTCTTGACTGCCACTGCCGGTATTTTCTATACATATAAAATGTACTTTCCTTCAGAATTCAGGGATGAATTCTTGTAAAAAGCTTCAATAAGTGATAGAAATACATTTCCTGCCTTTACATATAATTATGTAAAATAAGGATCTTCAATTTTAAACTCGCTCATCATTCTAGCAGGAAAAATGTGCTTAAGAAAGGGTAGATGCTATCATCAGCTGAAGCACTGCCATATAACTAAGGATAAAAATTGGGGTTTCAGGAGATGTCTATCATTTACTGGGAAAGCAGGGATGTTCAGGGACTCATTCTATTAAAAACTTCTGCAGATAGCGTTATTCTGTGCTTGCAGGGAGCTCAGCTCCTCGCTGCCACTCCCACATCTCAAAAGCGCAGACGAGCAGGATATGGAGAGATTCCACTGATCAGCCGCTCAAAGGCAGCAGCATTGCCCCGAGAGTTTGCAGCTTCCCCAGCGGTTTGCCAGAAGCTCTTCCATCGAGCATTGCTTATCAAAGCCCTCAAATTAGTAGATAGCAGGATAAAATACCTGCAGTCTGAAGAAGAGAGAAAACTCAAACTCCAACTCTCTTTTCAACGCTTAATTTGCGAGAGTGGAAGTGGGTTAGTGACAGCAAGCACAAGGATCCATTAAGTCGGTTACTATTGCCCCAGGCAGCCTGGAAGGTTATGATGCTCATTGTCCAACAGCCCCCAGAAGGAGCTTCCTCAGCTACTTAGTGTGAGCAGACGTTAGTGCAAACGTAGGCTTTGGAATGCTTGCTAAAGTCTCCTGCCCTCCCCTGCCAGGGTCCTGGCTGGCACACGCAGTTCGGCTGCTCCCTAGTGAGAGCTGGCAGTTAGCAAAGAGGGGGGATTGGGTGTTCCAGTTCATGTTCTAGATGCATTGCCTGCCACTTCAGCCACAGCAGCGCTCTCTCTTCAAGTTTATAAATAAATAAATAAATAAATAAAACCCCACTAAAATAAAATAAAGTTAAAAGTCCTAGGTGCCAAACGTGCTGCCACAATTGTTACGAGATCAGCGGCAGCTGTTTCACAAAGCTTCAAGAACAGTTGATGTTCTGTGGGTAAATTCTGCCTCTGGTGGAGCAGCCTCTTTGGCTGCACTGCCCATGGAACAGAAACCTGCCCATGGCCTGAGCCTGCTGTTGCTCAGACTCCAGCATCTCAGCCGAGCATGCTGACCTCTCTGCTGTTTGCAGCATTCACCGCAGCTCTCCGCCACTACTCTGTCCACCTCCCCTTCTATTTCTCACCTGTCCGATAATTTTTTAGCCTTCTGGCCCATTTCAACCAGCTTGGAGATAGTGGTTGGAGAAAATTAAATTCCTACAAGTACTGTGAAAAGCAGAAGCGATATGCCACTGTTATGAAAGTACTGCCACACTTCCCTGCACATCCTGCTGTCTAGGAAGCTTTATCTGATTTTGTAGAGACAAACTAATAGAAAACTAAGAAGTGGTTAAGACTCAGATTTGTAAATTGCTGCAGAAGACAGCTGTATGGATGTCTGTGCCGCTGCACTCTCTGCTCCTCCTCCTGTTAGCTTGTTACAGGATTGTAATCTCCCTGGCTGGGGCAATGCTGCTAACACGAACAGAACTGGGACCCCGATTTGCTTTGATACAGGTGGAAAACTTCACGACGTGAAGGCAGGAGGCACCTCTGTGCGAGAGGCACAATACCAACGGTACTCACAGCCGCTTTAAATAACTCTTTAACACAAAATATGATGGGCGCCCAGCAGTCTGCTCACTAATGTGAGCGTTTAGTTCCAACTTCAGAAAGCAGAAGCAAGCCTGTTAACATCAGCAGCTAATTACAGCGTTTCCTTCTCCTCAGACACATAAAAGAGGCTGTGAAGTGCAGAAGGGAGAGACTGCAGCAGCAGCAGATTGACGCTCTTCGTTTTAAATTAAATCTGGCTGAAGATGGAATGCGTTAGAGTGGACAGCAGTGATAATAGGGATGGTTTCTTTCGTGTGTCTCTGTGTAAATTAACTACCTTTAAGTGCTGTTTGGACAACAAAGCTTCAGCAGTTTTCCTCCTAGCTCCACATATGCTGCAATAATTACAAGCATAACTTTATTTACTGCTGGCAGCAGAAGTATGAATAAATGATGTCTCATTGCTGTGGTCATGTTCTCTCTTTGGCCTCTTCTCTCATTCTGCTCTATCTCAAATCATGTCCTCTGCTCTGGCAGTGCTATGAAACACAAAGCTGGCAGATGTCTTGCTGCGTGACATATTTCCCTTTGCACTCAGGTCTTTAAACATTCAATCTGCCTATTTTCTGAAGGAAATGTGAAGCCGTGATAGAAAAAGAGAGTGCCTGTGCTGCTCATGCAGTGCGGTGGTGCTGTGTCATTGCCTGTGTTGTTTCCAGCTGATTTAAAACATCGCTGACTATTTTCCCTTTCTTACCTTCTCAGCCTTCCCTCTCAAATCAAAGCACCTTGCCATCCGTACTGAAATTAATTTGGCTGTGACCCTTATGCTCGGTGGATGAATTGATTTTTCTCTCCCTAATTCTTGTTTTCCCTTCCATTACCAAGTCATGCCAGGATTCCCACATGGGTAATGCATCACAGGTCTTAGACAACCAGGGGGAAAAAAAAAAATACCAACAAAACAAACCACACCAAACCTGTATTCTCATGACTTGCAAAGAAGAGTCTAAAAATAACCATATCAAACAGAGGGAAAAGTAACCAAGGAGTGGAATGTAAACAGTGTGTCTTGCTAATTTTGCAAAGGGCATTTAGGGAGCTAGCTGCAGTTCTGTTCTATTACTCTAATGCCTGCAATTATGGGTTTAGATTGTTTTTAAGACTCTCCTTATTTAAGAAGAATGTTAGGCCAGGATATGCAAACAAAGGAATTGCTACTTAAATAGACCAAATGTAGGGGAAAAGATCATGTAAGGCCAATAAAGTTGCAAAGCTGTCTTTATCCAGAATACTCAAGTGATATAAAAATTAGATTGAGGTGTTCTAATTACAGGCAGAGTTTTGGGGGATGGGTTTTGTGTGTGTGTTTCTGTATTGCATTTACTGCCTTTAATAGGCATTTCCTAAGCTCAGTGGGTTGCAGAACAGCACCAAATATATTCTGACAGGAACAGAGGCTTGATTTTCAGGCACCCTTCATATTCACAGATTCCAGTAAATTTGTTTTTCTCTACAAATCAAGGTAAGGTTTCTAAATGTGAGGGAACCTCCTTATTTTAGATGTCCAGGCAGGAGGTGATTGGAGCTTAGAGTTGTATTTACATTAAACTTCACTGCAGAGGGTGGCTTGTTCCCCGCTGTGAACAAATATTTTCAGGCAGAAAATCCTGAGCAGCTCCTCACTTCTTACGTTAAAGCCCTCCTCAGACCCAGTGTTATGCATTTATGAGAATATTACATTTTAGTGTCTTTTAAAAGCACCTTTACCTACAGCAGATGGGCAGTGCTGTGGCCCCTGCAGAGTGCTCTGGCACCCTGTACCTGTGGAGAGAGCTTTGTGCTTTGCCTGGGTTTCTGCTCTCCATCCAGCTGTGCTGCTGCAGCACAGGATGCTGTGGGAAACTTCCAAACTTAGCTGGTGACAGCTAAGCCTCTAAATGTAGGCTTCCAGAGCTTCACTTTAGGCTGTGAGCCTGGCCTCTCTTCACTGCTGACCTCTGTGTGATCCCATGGCAGCTATTTCACCTCCCTGGTGTCTCCTCCCTCCTGCCTTCTGAGCCCTCCTTGCTTTGTGTTGAATCTCATCAGAAACACAACTGCCTCTTCCTCCTGCTGCACAGCTCCTGTCCCAATGGGTTTCCCTTCATTAGGCCCTCAGCTTCTCCAAATGCCAATGGTGGTAGACAGCTTTAGACAGTATTTGAACTTGGCTGGTAGAGGCCACAGAGAAGGAAACCTGCCCTGCGGTAAGTTTGAATTTAGAAAGACCAGAGCTATTTGCTCAGACCAATTAGTTTGCTGGTGACCTGAGCTTCCAAGCTCTGGCAAGCAATAGTTTAAAGGACACTTAGTCTTCTGAAGACAACGTTTTACATTGCACTGCTTGTGGAAGGTAGTACTTGAGAATAAATGAGTAGATAGGAGACATTCTATTCTTTGCAAAATGAGCTGGCAGTGAATAGCAATGATTAGCATGAGTGCTGAAGGTCAGCGAGCCTGTAATCCTGCAGCATTTGGTGTTAAATTATCCTCTTTTAGTCCAGTGCTAAATTATTTTCTTTTAGCTGATTTCACCAAGTGTTCACAACTTCACAATTAAAGATGAGGATGCTTGAGTCTTCAGAACAAAGGTTGCATGGTATGAGGGTTTTGCTTAGGTTTGCCAACCGCAGTCTTCAGCTCAGTCTGAAAGTGGACGCCTGGAAAAGCAGTTTGTTTCAGATTCCTTTCTAATTGGTGATATCTAAGATTTCTGATTCTTAGGTTTTGTAAGTGGGTGGATCTGGGAAAGTTTGCAGAAGCAAGACAGGGTTTAGATTAGTTTCAAGCAAAGATTCAGAAGAAGAAACATACTTTTAAAATAAAAGTACAAGTTTTCCTCTTTGTTTCCTCTCTAGAAGGTTGGTGGGGGATACATTTTCTCTTAGTGGCAGAAGCTCAGTCCGCAGAGCCCTTGGTGCCATCTCACTGCTCTTGGTTGCTGGACCTATTTACAGAAAGCAGCCTTGGAGCTTGCCCTGTGCTGCCTCAGTGAGGCGGAGCTGCTTTCCACACACTTGAAGCTCTGCCAAGCCATCAGAAGTTAAATGTGAGACTATTAACTCCCATCTGGAGGTTCCTTCAGCCACGCTGTGCATCTTGCATGCGATCAGCAGTGTGCTTTTGCCTTTGTTTCCCTGGTTGCTCAGAGGCAGCTGTCTGGCAGGTCTGTGGCGAGTGGCCAAGCAGAGGTGCTGAGCAGAGGGACGCAGAGCTGCTGGAGGAACAGTCCAGCCTGACCACGCTTCGTGTGCACATACACCTGTCAGTGCCCAGCTGGCACTCACCTGCTTCACACTCGTTGCTCTACAAATGTTACAGAAGAGAAAGCTACAGAGTTGGCTACCGCATCTGTGGTGTGAGGCTCGCTGTGCCGGCTGCAGAGTCCAGAGGCTTTTCCCCTTCCAAAGGAGGACAGGGGTGCTGCAGAGCAGAGCCCTCTGCCTTCCCTCCTCCCATTTCTAGCTGTGCCACAAGTGTCGATAGTGCTTAGCTCCTTTTGTTCCTGTGGAAAGCAACACTGCAGGTGTGCTATGGATTGCAGGAGTGCTTTGCTTTGCAACAGGGGCTGGCAGCGAACAGTGTCCTGTCAAGCAACACAAAGCACCAGAAAGAAGGGGAAGCCTGCCATCGCCTGAAGGTATACAAAGGGTCCACCTCTTCCATTCTGGCACTGAATAACATCACCTCACTGACAGCTACAGATATTTGGGGCTAAACCTCTCTGTATCTTAATTTCTTTCTGGTCAGAAGTTTACTGCCAGCTTTAGAGCGCGTTCTGTGGTCCTTTGAAGAAAGACACTTCCCCGGCGCGGATGATTATTTTATTGGTGTTGGCAGGCAGAATGTTTAGCAAGTCATTTGAAAGGGATACACTGCACTGGGAATCTCAACATAGAATCTTAATTTATCCCTTTATACTTCAGATGGGGTTTGAATCTTTCTTTTGAACCACTGAGTGATTTTTCAATCTGAGAGGAGAATCTGAGGGACAATATGCAATTGTCACACACATCAGGCTTCCAAAAAATTGAGTTTGTGCCTTTGATGTAGTCTAGACAAATGAACATATTGCAAAAACATCACAATTCTTAAGCCACTGACTGGCTGATGAAAATGCTGCCCAATTTTAAAATAATTTGCTCTTCCAGTTTTGGGGATATGAACATGCACAAATGAGAACTTCCAGGCCAAGTAAAGCCAGCTTCCACACACACCCTCAAAGCAGAAGAGCAGATGCTGCTCACCAAGCCCTGCTCTGCAGCCTGGAACATCGCAGCTAAGCGCTGCACTCCTCCACTGTCTGGTGAAAGTGGGCAAGCGATGGGGAATGACAGAGAGGAAATCCTCTGTGAACAGGGCTCTTCATAACAAACCCTCTCCTTAACTGCATGAATATGCTGGCATGTTTGTAATATATATTTATTTGAGTGCAAGTGCATTTCACATTGCAACGATCTGCTGGCAGATAGGGATTACTTTCTACCCTTCCCTGTATCATAAGGCTAGTGAAACAGTCAATTAAATTAATCCTCTGCAAATTCAAAGTGGATGAGAAATGAACACAGCTATAAGCTGTAGAATTTGCAGCCAGAAGATACTGACAGGGAAACAGGTTAGTGCTGTTTGATAAAGAATTAGACATTTAGCCCAAATTGCAGATGCTCTGTGCATAGAGAGCTCCTCTGAAGTCGGTGAGGATATTGTCCACACTGGTTACAGCTCTTCACAAACCTTTATTTATGGGGCAATATCTCTTCCCACTGACCCTTCTTCTACAGAAAGGGCTTCTTCCTTAAAATAAAACTTATTATTTCCAGTCTAGAAAGAATCAGTGAGACTTTCTGTCTTCTCCATGTGAACACCTTTCCCTCCCTAGCTTTTGTGGTTGTAAAATTATCCTTACCCCTAAAACGCAGCTCCTTTTGGGAAGAAACCATTGCACTGGAACAGGGATAAGCACTCAGAATTGCCTGCACAAATCTCATTAATCCTTTAACAGAGTCACCTTCATGACTGGATTTCAAAATGGGAAATGGAATGTTGCCTCCTTTATTAATTAGGTGCTGAAATCAATTAACTGCTAACTACTAACTAAATAGCCAATCCTGGAAACACTTCAGCATCTTTATATCTTTAGACTGAGAGTAATCCCACTGACATTGATGGGAGAACTGCGTGTTTAAAATTAGACCAGACTGTGTTAGCAAAGCAGAGGTCTTCATTGCAATATTTCTCTGTAGAAAGCCTGTACTGCCTTCTGACTTGGTCAGCAGTGGCTGTAGTATTTACTGTAACTGTATGTACCTGTAACTGTATTTACCTGCCTGTATCTGAAGAAAGCCCTACTGAAAACAAGAATAACGTCTGCTGTACTCTGAGACCACTAGATGGGAAAGAACTGTGGGGATTTTATTGAAGAGGAAAAAAATAATGTAAACTGCAGAAACCATTCCTGTTCTTACTCCTGGAATGGTTGTTAAGGAGCAATCACTGCACTCCAGGCAGTAGGGTAAATGGGAGGGAGGGATTTAACAAACACTGAGAGTTACACCTGTGTGGATATGGAAAATGAAGTGTTGCAAGTTGGCAGCTTTTTGGTGTTTGGTGAGTCGGTTTGTTTGCTTTGTCTGCATTTCTGTTTCTTTTACGTGACAGCAAATTTTCCACTCCAGCTCAAACTGGCTGTACTTGAGGTACTTTGGTACCTCCTCAGCTGTACACTTGGAACCACAAAACCATGGCCTCTGTGTGTCACACAAAACAAGCCAAGGCTCCCAGAGGCTCCTGGGATGAGTTTGATATTTTTCATGCACTGCTCCAAGATTTTCTTTTAAAAGTCCTCAAATGTTGGAGTTTTCTTCTTTAATCATCTATGATGTTTCCTCTGCACTGATACAGAATGGAGGAGACACAGCAATGTAGTAAGTTTGCTTTGTGCCTGATGAGAGGAGTTAACTTTGTGTAAGGTGTAAGTTAGGTGAAGGCTATTTGGCATGGCAAGGTGAATGAGGTGATACTGCCAAAGCCTGGCTGCTGTGAGACAGTCATTCAGTGTTTGATGGCAGATTTACTGAAGGCACTAAATGCAAAGGTATCCATGGTGCTATGGGCACAAGACAGCAGTTCCCATTCACAGCTTGCATTGGCTTAGAAGGCAGCCTCTAAGGTCATCTTGTCCAAGTCCCTGCAGGCAGCAGGGACACCTCCAACTAGAGCAGGCTGCCCAAGGCTACATGGAGTCTGATCTTGGATGTCTCCAGGGATGAGGTCTCCACCACACCCCTGGGCAGCCTGTTCCAGTGTCTCCCCACCCTCATGGTGGGGAACTTCCTCCTGATGGCCAACCTAAATGTCCCCTTCTCCAGGTTCAAACCATAGTCCCTTGTCCTATCACTCCAAGCCTCTCTACACATTCCCTCCCCAGTCTTCCTGTAAGTCCCCTTCAGATGTTGAAATGCAGCTCTAAGGTCTCTCTGGAGCTTTCTCTTCTCCAGGCTGAACAGCCCCAATTATTTCAGTCTGAATTGCAAAAGTATTTCACACCCTAGAAAAGTGCCTCACAGCGTCCCCCAAGTTTCACATGGGAAAGAGACTTTCCTCACATCTGCCTCCTTACCCACACTCTGCTTTGTTTGCTTTGTGTTCAGCTTTAAGCCTGGAGACATTTTCTTCTAATAGAAGAACAGTGTAGTAGCTTAATTAGAATCATAGAATTCCAGGTTGGAAGGGATCTCAAGCATCATCTGGTCCAACCCCTCTTGGGAAAAGCATGGTCAAAACAAGAGGGTCCAGCACCCTGTCCAGATGAATCTTTAAAATATCCAGCACTGGAGAATCCACCACTTCCCTCAGGAGAGATTATTCCAGTGTCTGACTGTTCTCATTGGGAAAAGCCTTTTGGAATCTCCCCAAGAGTGGCTCGCACCTGTAGCCATCATCTTTTCCACGTTGCTCCTGGAAAAAAAGAAGTCTCCAGCTTCACTGCAGCCTCCCTTTCCATATCAGACGACAGTGACAAGGAGCAGCAGGAACTGCTCTGTCCTTGGGACTTTGTTCTTTTTCCTTGTTGTTGTTTTCAAATCTATCCCAAAGAATTGCAATCCAAACCAGGAAGAACATGGCAAAGAACACTGAAGGGGCTGCAAAGTGTATTTTGTGACTTTGGACTTAATACTCTTCTAATGCCAGACAAGGCTTTTCCTCAGGAACAAGATAAAAGCGGCACCAGTGCATCCAATTCCCCTGAGCTGATTGCCCTGCTTGGCATGGAACAACATCACCCACTGAAGAATGCATTTGTTTAAGAGGCTGCTACATCTGATTATAAGATTATCTTTAAGCAGATGATATATGCTTCACCAACTATTACTTTACCACTTCTTTAGTGCTTAAGTATAATCCAGTTGTATGTAAATGTCTAGAATACAAAATAGATCTGCCCTGACATAGTGGAAGATATTTTCTTCCTTCATTTTTTGTGCTTCTACAGATGGGGGCTTTGCTAAGTTGCAAATGCTGCTTCTTAGAGTTCTTCCTCTTTGTACCCTGGAGGGGCAAAAAGCAGATTAGGATTTTGGGTGTTTGTTGTTTGTTTGGAAAAGAAGTTTTTGATGAATAGCAAAATGAGAACTGTAGCATGGAGAATAGGTGAAATGGCTTTCCAGCATTGTACAGAGAGAGCATGGAAACCTGAAATAAATGAAAAGTATTGAACTATGGAATTGAGACTCTGGGGGAAATTAGGCGCAGTATGAATTTAATATCCAGGACACATCTTCTAGATGGGATTACGAAGTCAGCTATTGAGGTGCCCACCTCTGCTACTCATTACATCCTGCTCTGCGTGCACCTCTGTGTGCATATTTCCCACGTTGAAGAACTCTCACAGATGGAAATTATTCATATTTCAGTCCAAAATAATTTGTATTGTGCACTGTGTTTACAGGCTCACCAAATCATTACATCTGGGCAGAAGGCTGTCTGTCAGTCCTGAAAACTCAGACTTCTGGCTCTAAAATGTGTACCTTAATGAGGGAGCTGGCAGAGTCAGTAGCGTGGGACGGAAAGATACATCCTGCTGATTCAGCAAAATGGTTTTTCCTTCTATCCATGTATGAATTCACAAACTGACACTCCTTCACCACTAATTTTCTGTCCTCCTTTCAGCCACTCATGTCCCCTCAAGGAACTAATACCCCTGTGGCTACAGCACCCTGAAGCTCTAGAGCTATTCCCCAGCAGGTATTTTATTTATGCCAAAATCAAGTCACAGTGAGAAGGTATAAAATAACAGCACTCCAGACAAGATGCTGCATAGCTAGATAGATATATATATATAGAGAGAGAGAGCCTGCCTCACTCCTGTGGGCCAGCCCCCTCTTCCAGCCACACTTTACAAGAGCTCTGCCTTCTCCTGGGGAAGATATCTGCTGGTTGTAGTACAGCACCTGGCAGCTGGGACCCCCAGAAGTGTTCCTGCAGGCTGAAGTGGCAGTGGGACACTTCCCACCTGTGACCAAAGGAGCATCATGGATGATTTTGTGTAACAGGTCACAGGCAGATCATCTCCTCCTCCTCCTCCTCCTCCTCTTCATCCTTAACAGAGGGCTTCTCTGGAAACTCTGTGCTACACCACAGCTCTGAATCTGCCCTGAGCATCCTGCTGCCAGAGGTGCTGGTTCAGTATTTGAACGAAATTGAGGCAAGGTATGGTCTAACACAAGCAGCTTCAGTCAAACACTGACTGTGTTGCACTTCCAAGTCCCCTACTTGGGCACTTCTGTACCCAGGCCTTCCCTTCTCTGACTGCCACGTGCTCAATCCACAGCTTGGCCATTGTTTCCAGTGGGCTTACACTTCCCAGTGAGATACATCTGGCAAGGTCAGCTGCAGTGTGAGTTCTGAGTGCAGTTTGTACCTGGCATGGGAGTACATCCCACAATGGTGCAACAAAATCCTGGTTTGCTCTTTGTCCCATTCAGGATCAATTCAAGAACCAAGTGGAGGAGTCAGCTTGTTGGGTCTTCCCTTTTAGTCACAGTCAAATTTGTACACTTCTGATGACAGTGTCTCAAACAAGGAAATCCATTAGGATTTTTTTATTCTTATTATATTTTTCCCGTAACAGGGACTGCCCAAAGCCATGGGCTGACTGGAACTTTCTTATACAGGCAAATCATAAAGAGGGAAGAGAAATGTGATGTAGATTCCCCAAATTTTCCTCCATTCCAAGGATATTTGGTGTAGGAAACAGTGAGAGTCAGTATTTTCTTTCCCAGTAATCAGCTTGCTTTGCCTGTTCCTCAGCACTGGCCCTAAGGGCTAGTTCAGATTGATTAATGAGCTCTGCATGCTCCTAGTTGCAGTTTTTGTCATATTAGAGCTGTAGTGTTTTCCCCCTCTGCAGCAGGAGCAGGTCAAGAGTTATGTGTGACTGGTGGTAGGTTTTGCAGACAATCTCTTCCTCTTTCCAGAGTCCCTTCCATCATGCACCAGTTTTGCTCTAATTAGTTGTTCTTCATACCAAGGCTAGCTGTAGAAACAGTTCATGGATAGAAAAAGAATTATGGATGCTATGCTGTACTCTTCTCTGAAATTCCTGTAATGTGTGTCATCCGAGTGGTGTTTGGATTGTGAACTGATAATTCTCTCCCTATGAACACAGGAAATGAGGACAGTGAGGGGGCAAGGGGGTGGGGAAAAGAAAAACAAACCTCTCTGTTCACTTATGTAAGGTTTGCTTCATCAGAGAAGTCACTGTCAGGGATTCTGTTATCAAGGTCACTTATTTTGCAGATCCAGGGTGCTGTTTCTCTTCCATTTTACAGTGATCCATTGAGGCTTTCACCAAAGACAAGATCTTGCTTTCTACAAGACATTACTTTTTCATAAATAGACTTGACTAGTTTGGAAGCAGAGAATTCTTTCTGGCCTCAGCAGCCTGTGCTGCAGTTCTGCGTTTCAAGTTCTGTCGTGCTGCTGAAGTAGAAGGAATAATAAAATTGAACTCTGCTAAGCTATTCTCTTTGTCTTACAGGAATACTAAAACTGAGTTACACAGAGCTGTGTATTCCTGGCTGAGTTGTAATCACTTGCAGTGTATTCTTTTTATTTATGGCATACATCTAGGAGAAAGTAAAGAAGCTTTCAACGGCCTCAGAGACCTTCCCTTCTATTATTGCAATAACGTGGTAGAATTCTGTTTTCAGATGTTTTATAGATCCAAAGATTTTCTAAATTTAATTAATGTTTAAGTTAATAAAATAAGGCACAGCGTAATTATTTTGTGACAGTAGTGAAGTCTATTTTCTAGCAGAGTTTGAATAGGTTGCACTAAAATAGCACTAAAATGCATTAACATTAGGTCAGCTGCTTTGCATTTGTAACAATGAGCTCCCATTCTCAGAGATGATGAGCAACATTCTGCTGGGTACAGACTGTGCAGCTTTATCTTAACACTCCAAGTGGTTTGAAGCTGAGGCAGAGCAGGGTTAGGCTGGAGCTGAGGAAGAAGTTCTTCAGTAGGAGGATGGTGAGACTCTGGAATAGGCTACCCAGGGAGGCTGTGGCTGTCTCCTGCCTGGTGGTGTTGGAGACCAGGCTGGATGAGACCTTGATCAGCTGAGTCTAGTTGAGAGGCGTCCCTGGGCATGGTGGGGAGGTTGGAGGAGATGAGCTCTGAGATCCCTCCCAACTTGAGCCATTCTTAGATACTATGATTCCATCAAGTGATTCAACAGAAAATGGTCAAGAACTGGAGAGTTATTCTTTATCACTCAGTGATTTATGACAGAAAGAAAGAGGTGGAGGATGTTCAGGCCAGCAGGTCTTGTCTTCCCCTTTCCTTACTAGGCACAGATTTTACTTTGCTGTAGCCATCACGTTAGGAAACAAGCCTATCAGCTTTAGTGCATGTTGAGCCCCTAGTGTGGACAGCTACAAATACAAATGGTTGGGATCTCCAGCACTGACATGAGTACATGCAGGAAATGAAAGCCAAGCTCAAACGTTCCTCAGGCAGCTAAACCAGAAAGACACAGTGCACTGGCAGGACTCATCTGCCTTTAATGGGCTTCAGTATTTGCAGTCGGCTGCACAACCTGCTCTGTTTTTCCAGGCTCTCAAATAAGCACTCTGCTTGCCCCAAGGAGCTCATTGCTTAATCACAGAAAATAATCAAGGAGAAGAAAAGGAGTAAATATTTGAGAAGGGTGACAAAACCCTCTGCTCTTTTTTCCCCCCTTCCTGTGTATGCAATTAAAAATTCATTGTTCTTTAAATTTGGGGCACATCTGCAGTAATCTGTACAACCCCTGGCTTTAGGGCTCTACTAGTGAAGTTGTGCTCAGTACTAATGAGCAGTAAAAATGAGTGCTACTATTTCTGATTCTCCTGACATAGAGGTTAGTGAAAACTCATCACCTACTTGAAAAGAAGTAACAGATCAGCTGAAAATTCTAACTTAACTTTAAAAATAAAAACAAAACCTCCAAAAGCAAACAAAACCCTGATGAGATTAAATAACAAACCCACCTTGTGAAGTAACTACTAGCCAGCTGAGGGTATTCTCTCTCCACCTACTTTGTTTGCTCTTGTTTCTTCTCACATGCCATTTCTAACTCAATAATCTCCCACAGTGGCTGTCACACTGAGCAAAGTAGTTAACAAAAAACGAATCCATGCCTGTAGCCCTTAAATTCCCTGTTAACGAGTTGCTGTATAGCTAAGTACAACACAGGAGAGCGAAGCCAAAAGACCTTCATTACTTTTAATCACGCAAGACCAAGACATCTCTGTGGCATTTGCATGTGGACTGGCTGCTGCGCCCTGCCACAGATGGCTACATCCTGGTGTACTCCTCCTGGGTGTTGCAGCACCTGCAATTTTGGTGTGTGGGAAGGCTGCAGCAGAAATCATCTACTTAACCCAGTTATCTGGTACAGGATGAGAGCTTACATGTAATTGCTGTGCTTGCAGTGCTGAGTGGCAAACCAAAAAGCTGTGAGAGCTACTGCTGTGCAGAATCTGGAGGATTAACTGCAGGAGGCAGTGTTGGAGGAATCCCTCTCATTCTTCCTCTTCTAGCTCCATCCTTAAGGAAAACGTTATTCTTTTCTACACTTCTCTCAGCAACTTTGCCTTCTTGAAATAAATGTGATGTTTTATGTACACATTGGTTGTTTCTCTGCCTTAACCCCACACCTGCCCAGCTCCTGCCCTGATCTGCTAGGTGAGTCACCAAAATGGACTGCTACAGACACATATTCCCAGGTGATTTGTAATCAGTGCATGACTTTTATGTATATCTGGCATCAAGGATAGAATTCCAAAGCCAATCCAATTCTTAAACTGTATTAAATGCACTGAAAGTTATTGTTAGCATTATTAGTACTAAAAAGATTTCCCACTTTTATTTTTAAATGCTGTGTAATTCTATGATGCTTCTCCATTTGATTAATGTGCCAGTACAATAAAATAACACACAAAATCATTATTTTGTGACATTAATGAAGTCTACTTTTTGAGCACGATTTGAATAGGCAATTGAACAACACTGCACTAAAACACATTAAAACCAGGTCAGCTGCTTTGCATTTCTAACAATAAGACCACACTTCCATGAAGGGTAATCTTAAACCACATTTTTTTCAGAGCAGCCAGTACATCTTTATCTTAAAATTCCAAATGTTTCAACAATAGAAGATTGTTAAGAACGAGACAATTATTTTTCAGCACCCATTGATTAATGACTTAGTCTATGACACACAGAGAAAGTGTAGAACAAAGGAGTGCATTATAATAATGCACAGGCATTAAACTGTCTTCATTAATAGGATCTTTTTGGATTCTGCTTAGCATAAACCAAAATACCCCATAAATAAATTGAAGTATTAGCTCTAAATATCTCTTTAAACTCCTTGATAAAAGTAAAGCTCGCGTTGTGTCCTTAATCTTGAATATATTTTGTTTTCTGGGATTCACACATGCTCCAAACTAGGTGATTGGCAGCAGGGGTTCTGAGCTGTGATCTGAGCTGCATTCTTACAGGCCACAAGCTTCGTATTTCATGTACTACACTTGGGCTCTGCATTAACATTTAACTGTGGCATCCCTTTTCCCATTCTCTGTAACAGCAGCATTGAAGGTGCTGCTCAGCACTAGTAGCAACAGCAAATTCTGAGCCTTTAAAAGTAGTTAACCTGCTGAGAGTTAGTAATACAAAAATATTAACTGTTCCTGATGAGTATAAGCAACAACAGCAAGAAATAATCACTATAAAAGATTCAGCTCTGCTAACACTCAATTTCAAGAGCTATAACTCTGTGCCTTCTTTCTTGTTCTAATTTGTGAGCTCTTCTGACTCCTGCTCCTCATAGAATCACAGAACGACTCAGGTTGGGAGTGACTTCAGAGCTCATCTACTCCAACCTCCCCTCCATGGGCAGGGATCCCTTTCAGCTAGACTCAGCTGCCCAAGGCCCCCAGGCCTTCTAAAGGCCTTATAAATGTATTTTTACCTCTGGCAAGTTTAAAAACCAGTATGTAGCAGAACTTGTGCCAGAGTGGCTTCAATTAACCAGGCTTTTATTCTTGTGCTTTTGTCTAAGGAGCCTCCATGCAGAATATTTTTACCTAACTCGAATTCCATTTGGTGCAAGGTCATACACTGTATGCTATAGCTAATAATGGTAATTACTGCTGGTTTTGTCTTCCAGCCAGATGTAACAATGCTTTGATGTACTGATTTTCACTTTAATTGCATTAATTTCAATACGTGTATCTGATAAAATATTTACTGGCTGCTCATCTGGCAAGGACATACATGGTTCAACAAGCACGGAGCACGCTGTAGTCTGTACATATTTTACAACACTAATTTGTTGGGTGATGTTTAACAGCTGAAAGCTAGGACCACTTCATCATGCATTCTATTAGTTCATCAATAAGCACTCATATCTCCTAAATGGTAAGCTGTAAGGGAGAAAGACAAGAAAGAAAGCAAAAGAAATGAAAGTGTTTTCTGTGTGCTTGTAGCTCAAAATACAGAGCAGACTCTAGCACCCATCAGCACCCTGACTGTCTTTCTGCTGGTCTCTAACTGCTTCATGCCTTATATTCATTTTCTGTTTATTCTAAAGGCATTTCCAAAGTGTTTGTATGAGCACAACATCCATGAAAAATTAGAGAGGGGCTCCTTTGAAGCCTGAAGCCCACTGTCTCCACAAGTTGAGCGCTCCTGCACATAAGCAACAGACACTATCAAGAAGCATTGGCTTTAACTTTGGGAGCCCAGAGATCACCACCTTTTGCCAAGCCTTCCTTCCATCCTGTCACCTGCTGGAAGCAAACAATGCTTTTATCCTGAACCATAGCACTCAGTGGCTCTTTTGTAACATTGCTGTTAACACAAGAAGGGTGATAGGATAATAAGAGATACACCAAGACCTGACACTCTAATTCCAGAGCCTTGGAATTTCATTGAAGTCTTGGTGGTTTAAGGCTGAGGGTTGGAATAGATGGTTTCCTTTCATTGCTTCTCTTTTTAAACACTTGGAATCATGATTTATTTCAATTCATAGCATCTATTGCTGAACACTGGTGACTCCTCTCTCCCCCAGCAGATTCTTCTCTTCCTTGCAGCAGTTGCAGAGGACTGCATGCTACAGCATCTGCTTTACAAAGCAACTGAACCTCCACTCTTGGTTTGTTCCTCCAGCCCATGTATCCATGTGATATGATTCATGGATGTACACACCAGACCACTTTTACCGGATGCTCTTTTTCAGAAGGTAGCTACAATGACTAGTAAAGATGGGCCCTAGTTTGTAGTAGCTCTGTGACACCAGAGCTAGTTCCTGACTCTCGACTTGCCAGGTGAGTTTTATTTGTTACAAATGCATAAATGTTTCCAGCAGGGAAACAATAATCATTTGCTCTGATTTTACATTTCTGAAACCCAGCCCAATTCTGAATGCTTTCTAACTCGTGTCTCCTTCTCCCAAAGAGCACTCCAGGTTACAATCCACCACTGGTTCTTGAGTCCATTCTTAATACAGCTACAGCTCCATTGCATGGCTTCTCTCCTAACACCCGTCCAGGTTTTCAATACATTCCCTACATCTCTTCATTTTGGCAGCTTTACTGGAGAATTCTCCCCCTTGATCCACTTCTGTTCTGAACGAGCAGCCCACAGACACTACCTGAAGACTTAGCAGTGCTAAGTAGGTCAGAAAGATTGCTTTCTGAGCCCAGTAGATGGTACTCCTGTTTACACAGTTCTGTGCAACCTTTGTTTGTTTGCAGCAGAGGTGTTGCTGACAAACAGAGGCTGCTTGAGCCAAAATATTGCAGCTGCCCCCCAGAAAATGATCCTACAGTAGGCAAAAGATGACCTAGATAAGTTCATTATATTCTTCATATTTTTCCACTGCATTAGGAATACATATTCACATAGGTATAAACCATGCCTATATGTTGCATTATATCTAATTATGTTCCTATTGAAGTTTTGCAATAAACTCTTATCGACTTCAGCATCAATGAGAATGGGTTTGTTATTCCTGTTGATTATGTAGAGCCATTTAGTTATCCTTTCCATTTTCTAGTGCATCTGCAATGAACTGTGGCTGCATCCATGTAAGATGATAAGAAGGTATCAAACTCATTCCTTCCAATGCCAAAATAGAAACTGATGTTCTTTCAACTAAGCAGAATGCTGTTACTAGAAATTAGCAGTGTAAAGGTGGCCACACACCACAAGGAGGTGCAATCATGGGCTTCACACACCCATACCTTGCAATACTTTTTATTTTAAATAGCCTTAAAAATCAAGCAATTCAAAATGCCTTTTATGAATTTGTAAATCTTATTTCACTATGCTATACATGCTCCAGAGGAAGAAGAAAGCTTTTTCCCTTCTACATGGACCCTCACCTCTCCTTTCCATGAGCTAAATAAAGTTTCAATGCAACCTGAATATTTGAAATTAAAAGACTGCTTTATTATTTCCTAACAAGAAGAATCAAGCTGTCACCAGAGGACAGTGGATTGACTTGGAATACCTGTCAGCCCTCAGCAGGGAGGGAACCCTAGCAACAGACCAAATGACAGGGAAAACTACAAGCCTATTTACAAATTCCTTAGCATTTTGTCTGTGCTGTAACACAACAATTTTTGACCCTGGTAGCATTACCCAGCACAGACAAACAAGCTTTGAATTATGACTCTGCTGCAACGTAACTGTTCTGTTGCTGCGACCCTTGGTGTCGTGCAAAATACAGTAGAACAATAATTGTCAATCCTTCCTATGCAATGCCTTAGATTTGACAGAGGTCAGCATTAACTACAAGACCTCTGGCTGGTGCTCAGAGAGGTAATATCTCTTCCCTAGTCCAGCTGATAAAATGTTAAATGGAATGGATGTTTGCCATGCTTCTGCGGAGGCAAAGATAAAAGCGGTTCTTACACTCTCACATGTTTTTTAATAGACAGAAAACTGGTGACAGTATTGCTCAAAGTTCTTTGGTAAATATACTATTTAAATGTCAGAAGTTTTATTTTTTCTAAAGAAAAATGGCATAACTCCTCCTTCCAGTTTGCAGTGTGATTAATGTAATGAGGCCTTGCCGTGTGCAGAAAATAGAGGATTCTGTTACAGATCTTACATGAGTAATACACAAAGGGGAAAGACTGAGTCATAGACATCTTGTGTCAGCATGTGTATAGAGCAAGCACAGATCTGACATGGGAAAAAATGCATCAGCATTGGTAAATGCTCCTCTTTGGCACTATGGAGGAGCTGGTGGCAAGGTCAGCAGTTACAGCTCCTAGCTCCTCATGTGGTAAGCATTTGGTAGTTAACATTTAGCTTTGGTCCTAGAGCCTGAGCCTTCTGTCTGTCATCTCTGAGCATCCTGATTGAAACAGTTAGAAATGGACAAACGGGGCAGCAGGCAGTACTTGGTGTCTAAGGGAGAAAGTGGGCTTTGCACAAGGAGGAAGAAGTGGCATATGAGAGGAAAGCACATATTGTTGTTATTCAATGTAATAAAATTATTCCTTTTGGTATATCTGGAGGCTGAGCACATGAAAACAGAGAACACTGAAATAAACAGTAACAAAAAAGACTCCTTGTGATTACTTTCAGCGTATTCCCTAGTCTCTGCCCACACAAAACAAACCAGGAGCCATACAAAGCTTTGCTTCCCACTTCTGCTGCTTTGCTGAATATACTATTTTGAATACGCTGTCAGCTCAGGTTCATCAAGACTGGGGAGGGGGAAGAGGCATTTTTTGCTCAGGAAGCTGTCTGTGAGAAAATAGCTATCGGACAACATAGTCATTTGCCACTGAGCCTGGGCATCTGTCATGATCTTCACAAAAAAAAAAAAAAAAAGATAAAACAAGGATGTATCTGAATCCCCAAACCTTTGAAAGATTTTCCTGCAAAACACCTGAGAATTTCCTTGGTGCTGGGACAGTGAAGGTCTCAAGCAGTTCATTGTTACAAAGATAAGACACTGCACATCCTCAGGGCAGCAAGTATAAGAACAAAGCCAACAAGTGGAAAGCAACCCCTTGGAAGAGTTCTCAGGTTTTGAGCAGCATTTGTATCATGCTTATTCACATGGAAAATGTACTTCTGTTGTGAGTTGCCTACTGGCTCCATTGCAGATGTTGGTGGAGTAAAGCACCATTTGTGCAGAGCGTGGCAGGATTTAGGCATCGCTTCAGCTGTTTGCTTCTCCTATCTTCTCCCATCTCTGTGCCTGTGTCCCTATACCCATCACTCTCCCTGTCACTGCTTCCTTTGCTTCCTGTAAACCTGCTGGTGACTGAGGCTTCTGTCTTTGCTGATACAGAAGTCTCGTTCCATGGCAAACTAACAAACGGAGCTACTTATCTGACTGAAAATCTGCTGAAGACAAAAGGCACTAGAAATGTTTACTGAAAAACAATTTTCTGGATTTCAGCTCTTTGTGTCCTTCATTCTCCCATCTCTTCCCCTTGCCCAAAGGTTAAGCTCACCTAGTTTATATCTTGCAACAAGCCTCCCATGTCTTCAGTATGCTGTCTGTGATGTGTTTGGTTTTTAAGACAGGACAGCTAAAACACTCTAATTATAAGGTTACTCACCCCTAGTCTTGGTCAGCTTGTTCCTGACTGTGAATTTTTAGAAGGGATTTTGAAATATGTTAGCAGACAGTGAATTTTGAATAGTAAGTATTTGCCTCAGAAATTAAATGCTGACCTATGACCCAGGAGATAGAAGAGCAGCATTGCACAGGTTGGCCTCTCAGTCCTAAGGAAAGGAAGAAAGGAATTTGGAAGGGAGGAAAAGAAAAAAAGAAAAATAATAGAAAGGAAAAGAGAATAAAAGAAAAAGAAAAGCAAAAAGCACATAGGCTGTGTGAAAGCAGGTTACAGTGAGCACAAACATTTCTTGTTGAACAGTGTGGGAAAGAGGTTCATGAAACAAAGCACTTTGTAGCCATCACTTTTTCCCTCCTTCCTACATTTGCAGAAGATTAGCCCAATGTCAAGCCAGCTCCCTCTATCCTCCTATCTCTGAAACAGGCACCTGGCAATTACAGCTCTGCAAAGATGCTGCCTTCCCTTTGTGGCTGACTGTGAAAGAAACAAAATAGCTGCTTTCATCTTTGCATCTAAGAA
Organism: Psilopogon haemacephalus; assembly: GCA_013396835.1. NCBI lineage: Eukaryota > Metazoa > Chordata > Aves > Piciformes > Megalaimidae > Psilopogon > Psilopogon haemacephalus. The sequence goes on along the minus strand of VWZI01021156.1, from coordinate 803,214 downwards.
CATTTGGGCTACACAGGTACAGGGGATTTTTCTCCAAAGACAGGAAGGCAAGGGCTGTTTTTGAATCACACATTTAAAAGTGAACTGTGACTGTGGCCATGGGCCTTTGCAAGCACACTAGCAGCTTGCTCTTAGCTTCACACATTCATTTCTGCCGAACTCCAGAGCACTGAGCAAATATGTACGTTTTAGTGCCAGTGCCCCTCAAGTGTGTACACTGCTGGCTGTACACAGATATTTGTGCATTTACCAACAGTGTTGCTGGGAGGGAGAAGAAAAAAAGAAAAGGGAACAAAAAAAAAAAGGTTATTACCAGGAAAGGTAAAACTGTAGTGACACAATTTAGTAAAGTGTCTGGAACGTGGCATTCATTGCTCGGGAAAACACCCAGATACTCAGCTCCTTATCTAAAGCATGTCCAAACTATCTGCACTGCCTGAGTCTGCAAAGCTGAACTGGAAATTGGACAAGCCAGACTCTTCTGGTATTGCCTGTTTCTGGCTGAGACAGATAGGGGATGATAGGATCTTTCTTTACACACTCCTGTAGCACAGTTAGCCATCCAGGGCTAGCCAGGAAGCACAGTGATGTGCAGCAGCGATAATGAGGATTCATTTTGGCAGGCCCTTGACTTTGTTCCCAGTGGAGGTCTGGTCTGGTGCACCTCTTTATGTGAGGAGTGCAGGCAGTCAGTGCTCCCAACATTTCTCCTTCCCGTCCAAGGCTGAGGGATGAGAATTTGCGGGCAGCTGCACAGCCTTTCTTGGTGTTGCCTCTCTAGCAGGTGAGCAACCCACAGATTTGCTTCCTCCATAACTTCTCTAACATAACCAAGGCAACAATAGAAAAATAAAAGCAGTGGATTCCACAGATACCAAATCCATCACCAACTGTATGCTTGACTCATGGATCACCTTCCTGTGTCATAAAATGTGGCCACCTGCCAAAACTGAGCTTTTGTGTCACTTTTCATCATGTTGGAGTATGTAAACCCTGCTGTGGATTCCTCAGAGCATGGGAAGGACACCCACCTTGATTCAGCCCAAAGCTGTCTGGCTTAAAGAAACCAAAATTTTTAAAAGGCAGGGATTGTTTACTGTGCAGAGGAGGAAAAAAATTAATAATCATGAATTATTAATTTGGTTTCCTTAGATTCATTTGTAGGTAGATGCATTTGCAAGAGTCAGGTTGGTGCTTTATAATGGTAAAAGTAGGCAGCCATATTAAATGGTGAGTTTGGTGTAGGTTCTCCTCTGACCAGAAAAATGGACATTCCAGGGCTAAGCAGAACAAAACCATAAATAAAATTGCCTGGTATTATGAAGCAGGGGAGAAGGGATATATGCAGTGTTCATAAACAGCAGAAAGTATCGATCAGCGATGGTGAAATATCAGTGAACTCTGCACAGCACTTCGAGTTACCTCCTTGCCTTTGATTAGGTTCAAATGTTAAACTTAATCTGTAAACCTTTAAATGGGAATCAGACCAAAGGGGCTTGAAGAGCTGAGGTTTCAGAAAACAACCACTGAGTTTGATCCAAATATCAGAGTGAAATCGTAGAGAAGGACCTCATAGCACTGGACTTGGAAATGGAATTAAAAATCAATGAACATTTTTTAGCCATTTTGTATCCCCTTGATTATCAATGAGTGAGTAAGAGGAATAGTAACACCTGGAGAATTTGCTGTATCAAAACTGTATGGAGCCAAAAGCTGCTTCTGTTCCATGCATTATAAATATTTTAGTTCATATATTATAAATATTTCTTTAAACCTAAAAATTGTAAAACTGGCGAGTTTTGTACTTGCTGCGGGTGAGCTTTGGCTTTGTGAAAGAGCAGGCTTTAGGATGCTGTGTTTCTCCGGTGGGAAAGCATGCCTCTTTAAACCAACACTGAGCTTTCCCCCTGCTTCTCACAGGACCAGCCAGATATTGGGCACGGTTTCAAGGACAGCCTCGTTTAAATGACAGCCTTCCTAATTCTTAAGTCGCTGGAGTTTTCCCCGGCTCCTCGGTCCGCTTGGGAGGCGGGCACTGGCACTCCGGATCAGCTGCCGGCTGCGAGGAGCGCATTGTAATGCAGAACAAATGAGGGCTGGATACATGCCCTCATCGCATTCAGCCGCCACCGCTGCCACTTACAATTACAAAGGACAAGAGCGGGAGGCAGCGGAGCAGCGGGAAGCACGACCTGCCCGCCGCAGCTCCTGTCGCACCGCACTTATTCAATACCGCGCTGCCCTATAATTTCCTATAGCCTTGTTATCTGGGAGCCGTTTACACAGTCACACCTTCATTATGTCCCCGGTTGCCAGCACCGGCTGCTTGTCACATCTATTGATCGTACTCCAGCTGCAATTTGCATGGGTCGCTCATCACTGTCCTCAGCCGGACCCGTACCTCTCGCGGGGACGGACGCCCCTCACAGGCGCTGACATTCCTTCGGGGGGCGATCCCCTTTGCAGGCACCGATACACCCGATGGGGACAGATTCCCCTTTCAGGAGTTGATAGCCCACCCGGGACTGATACCCGTCGCAGATGCTGCCACCCTTGCCGAGGACTCTGCCAGACTGATTCACCTTCCAGGGAATGAGGTCCCTTTCAAGGGGACAGCAGCCAGCAGGACCTTGCTGAGGGCTCACCCCAACAGCTGGCAGCCCCAGACAAGAATCCCAAGACCCTCATGGGAAGCCCCATACATGAGGATGTCAGACAGACTGTCCTTGCCTTGGGAAAAGCACAACACGTGGTAAAATCGAGTCGGTGTGAGTGCATCACAGATAACCACAAGGAAGGCAATACTCAGATCCCAACATCAACTCTTTGGCATTAACCTCTTACAGATACTGGACTGGTGTTATAGTGTAAAGGTTTGAGGAAAGACTGAGACACAGGGAAGGACAAAAGAGGAATGTCAGTGCTGCCTGTGCTGCACTAGGCTTCTATTGCCCTGCCAGAATGGAAGAAACTATCAAAAGGTGCAAGAGTCAGTGAATCTGAGGGTGTCTGCCATAACTGCAGCTGGCATGTCAGCTGGCACCTGCAAGGGAGCTAACATCCCTGAGCTGGGGGTGCTGTGCTTGGAACACGTCTGCACATGTGCAGGCCTGGCCAAGATGTGGGTATTTGCTGGAACCAAGGAGATGCAACACTGCATTCCATTAGTGTTTAAGTGCAGATCTGTTGGCTTTGGCTGGAAGCAGGACTGGATCTGATAGCATGAGCAGCCAAAGGTCTCTGAAAGCTTTTGCAGTGGGTGCACACGCAGAAGACAACAAGGAGGTCAGATGGGGCTGAGAGAAGCACTAATTGCTGAGTTTCAGGAGGAATATAAAGAGCCTCTTGAAAGGTTTGGTGATTCACTTGCCCTCTTTCTCCTGTACCTTTGTGGGAGAGGTTTTGTGAGATTTTGGCTGCAGAAAGGAGAAATCCAAGCTATCTGAACCAACGATGGTAGCTCAGCTGGATAACAAAATCCTCACATTACCACAGAGCAGGCAACTACGCAAACCTTTTCAAATCCTCTCCACGAGCAGAGTGCAGATAAAAGCAGGCAGAAAAATGTTTCTGAAATTATCTGTGATGGAGTAAAATCATGCATCATTTCAGGAGGGATGCTGAATCAATGCTTATTACTAACAAGTAAGGTGTTTAAATCTCTCAGTGGCAGCAGGAAGAAAAGAAAGAGAAGCAAGTGTCTGAGACCAGCACCTGTAACATGAATTTGCTTGACAGTGTAAGTTGTAAAATGAGCTTAAAATAAT